>OX104070.1:34594005-34627755 GCA_944474145.2 Dicrocoelium dendriticum
TGTTGCGCACGCCAGCCCACCGACTGCCGCGATGTGCGTTGTTTGCGCGCCGGGGGTGTGAATGGGCGAAGAGAAGCGGTGGTCATGGGATGATTTGGTCAAGAGGAATAAAGTCCCTTACTTCAAACTTGGCCTTGGTTGGAGCCTCACCGTTCCCTGGATACACTAGTTGATACGGCTAAAAGCCGACCTCAATGGCGTTGGTGTTGTGAGTTTCTTTGTTCATCGCCCTCTAGTTAGCCTCCTCCTCCAACCACCATCACATTTATTAGACATAACTCATTTTTGCAGCACAATAGCCGGCTGTTAGCTCTCCGGATCGATGACTCAGCCAGCGTGCCACTCTTTCATAATTTTTTTCTTTTCTTTCGTACTGCAGCACAATAGCTGTGTTCTCCACCTGCAGCTAACTTGTATAATGATGTTGGTGGATCCCCAAGTGGTCTGCGGGTTTTCCCGAAACACCATAATTCCGTTAACAACTTTCTGACGGTAGTCATATTATTTTGTAGGTTGATGACCAACTTAATGTGAACGTTTGTTAAATCACATCCTTGGGTTTATGCATGGCCCATGTAAAATAAACTCCGTTCCATAAGAAACCCGGCTTTGGCAGAGACTTAAACTGTGAGTAAACGAAGCTGCCAAATGTCAGAAGTGTATCGTGTTAATCTCAACTTGATGTGGCAGCTGGATGGGTCAGTCTACCTCCGTGCAAGCTCACATAACCCAGGCTTTGTCCCTCCGGCTGAATGCGAAAAGTAAGTCTTAAGATATGAACCCTTTATGTCCATTTCGAAATTTGCTATACCCCAAAACGTAGAGGACCAGTGGTGCGCCCCCCCCCCCCCCACGGAATCCCACATGAAAGGCGTGGCTATGTCGGTGTTTTATGAGTGTGTTCATTAGATCGCGAATTGGAAAGTAACTATCTGGGAAATTGAAAAACTAGCGGTTTTGTTTATGCTATTTTAAACCTCATTCAATGTCCAACTTATCATAGTAATCAAATTCGAGGTGCGTGCTGGACTCTTGTGTTGAATTATTTATGTCCATTTCAACATTTGGACGCATAACATCAATATGGAACATTGGCTGAAGACTGCTAAATGTGTCACAGGAATAATCATCGACGAATTAAGATGTAGCAATGACTGGGCCGTAATGTGCCGTTTGAGAATGCAGAGACGGAGACTTTTTAGGCACCTGTACTGCCTGATACGATGCAATGTAAATCTGTGCAAACCGGAGCTTCTGTATCAGTAGATAAGAAGCGCAAGTACAATGATATTTGTCTTACTTTTGGATTTATGGTGTTCAACGATTGCCCACAGTGATCTTCTGCAACAAAGATTTTCGAACTGTTCCATAGTGTTTGTAAAAATACCGTGGCATTTTGTAAGAGTCATGCGGAGTGTAAGGACAGAAAAAAGGGTACTTTGAGTACAGGTGAGATGAACTGTTGAACTCCCAGACACGGTAAATGAGAAGGTTACTGAAGCATCTTACATTGTTAATTATCGTATGCGTTGACAGCATAGCCTCGCACAATAGCCGATAAACTTTTCAAGCCATGTGCAGTCGAAATGACTAGGTGCATGCTGGATGAAAAATCAGCAAAACAACTGTTTGCAATAACACGAACAAATGATACGGTATCTCGAAGAAGTAAGACAATATCAACTGTTGTTAAGGAGGAGTTAATCACTAGCAGTAGACATACTCACTTTTCTATTCAAATGGATGAGTCGACATCGGTGACCTGACTTGCTGTGCGGAGTAAATAAATAAATAAATAAATGTTTTATTCCCGGCAGTGCGAGGCACGCCTGCGAAGGCATGATCATGCTTGTAGGATACCAACACCTACTATCCCTGGAAGAAGATATGCCATTGTTTAAACCTCCACCGATAAACACCAGTGACACTGAGATCTTCAATATCGTGAATAATTTTATGCATGAAAATAACATTCCATGGGACAACTGCACCGATGTTTGCACTGGTTGTGCCAAAGCAATGACAGGGAAACCATTGCAAAAACTGTACAAGTAGCCGACGTATTTTTCATCGACAAGCACTTACCGTAAAGAAAATGTTACCCGAGCTCAAAATAGTCCGAGATGAAGGAGCGAGAATAACTAATTTCATTAAATTTCGACCTCCGAATAACCAACTGCTCAAGATTCCGTGTGAATACATGGGCAATGCCTGCACATCTTCACTGATCCATACTGGCAAATATTACAGGGTTTGTTAGATCTACGTTCAGAATTCATCGGTTTCTTCATGACTCACCTTTCGGATTTACAGTTTCGGTTGACTGACAGAAAGTGGTTAGAAAAACTTGCCTGTTTGTCCGATATCTTCACAAAAATAAATGACGTAAACCTAGCACTGTAAGGAAAATCCGCCACTATATTCAATGCAAATGATAAAATTCAAAGGTCAAAAAGAATTTTGAGCGATTTCTTTCCTAGTGGAGATCTCGACAGTTTTACGGCACTAAAAGACGTTTGAAAGAGATGAAAGAGGGCACAAAAATCCCAGAGGAGCTGTCTGAGGAAGTTATGCAGCATTTAGATCTGATAAGCAATCTTAGTATTTCCCCAGCGAAGAGGAGGAAAAATTCATAGTTCATGGGCCAAGCACACATTTGCTTGCACGAAAAACCCTCCCCTTTCATATCTACAATATGAGAAATTCAGCAACATGATATCAGTTCCTCACTTTCAGGACAAATGTTCACTGTCTGATTTATGGTGTACAATGTAAGACTTACTCTGGGCATTTACGAAGGCAGCTGTCGCCGTGCTTCTCCCATTTGCCACAACTTCACTGTGTGAAAGTACATTTTCGTATTAAACCTGTACCAAAACAAAGTACCTCAGTGGACTTGAAGCCGAACCAGATGTGAGGTTGCAGCTTTCCTCAAAACTTCAAACATCAAACAATTCAGCGCTGCATGTCAGAAACAATTACATCCCACACATTCACCTTAATGTAGGCTGATTTTACTACCTAACTTTTTTTTACTACCATTATTAAACACCCATGATAATTCGGTATACAGCAATAAACTTTCCAAGGACACTGCGCCTCATTTTCATGTTAATACAGCCTAGCCCTTTAGTAAAAATATGTCAGGGGCTTCGCCGTGCGAGGCTGCACCAAAAAGGGGTCCGCGGGCCAAAAACGTTTGAGAAACCCTTGTCTAGCTATCAAAGGCTTTTGAGAATTCCGAGTAGATTACATAGACTCCTGCTTCATTATCAACCGCTTTGATCCAAATATCGCGTGCAAATTACAGGTTCATAGCACATGAGCGGTTTTGGCGAAAACCATGTTGGTTGCGGGGACTATTTGGCTGTGGTTTACCGGATACTGCATCAGCTCATCCCCGATGATTGATTCGATAACTTTGGAAAGCACAGGTAGCAGCGTTATCGGACAGTAATCGGTAGGGTCAGTGCGACTGCCTCCATTACAAATATAAGCGATGACCCCTCGCTTCCATATCGGTGAAGTTTTGTTGTATTCTAGACAGCCCTGATAGGAAAAGGGCGGTGGTTTTGCTAGATCACTGGCTGCTGTCTAGAGAGCGTTCGTTTGAATGTTACCGACTCCAGCAGAAGTGTGGGTACCTAGGGATGTCAACTTCGTCAACACAGCTTCTGCAGTGAAGCTGATGCTAGGTAAACCTGACAGTGGAGCAATGGAAAGGAGAAAAAGATTTGGATGCGTTACTTGCTGGAACGTATGGGAGTAATGAAACTGTAATAAATCAGCTGCTTTCGTTGCCGACCGCGTGCACCCATCAGCCATGACCAGTGCTGGGATTCTGCGATCAACTTACAAAGACCATTAACATGCCTGTATAAGAGTTCGCGGTTTGTGTATAATCGCTTCATCAATTCCTGCTGATGCATCATCTCATCCTCGCGGAGTAACTGCACGTAAAAGTTACGCTGTGCCACATATGCAGTCCAGGTTTCGGAATTCAGAGAGTTCTTGGGAGTTGTCCTTGTCAATTCATTCAAGGCTATGCATTTACGTGTTATGCTGCTCAGAAATGACTTGCTTTTGCTTTAAGGATAGAAGTATTTCTGTTCCGATGCGTGCGATACCAGTGTGTTAAATATTCTTGTGAAAGTGTCCCAGGCGACCTTTGGAGGGTGTTCAGTTAAGTGGGTCCAAGATACCTCAACAAGCGCGGATAACGCGCTGAAGTGCATGAGAGTATACAGTTCATAATCCACTTCTTCAGGATATTCCGCATAGCATATCTAGTCGAACGGTAGAGTAACACGGTCAGTTTCGACTCTATTTTCAACGTAGAGCTTAGCGGGCGGAAAATTACGTCTACAAGTCATGTGTCATTGTTCCACAACCATAGCAGGCAACGAATCGAAACATAGGCACGGATTTCTGGGTGATAAATAAGTTCTCAGCGGAAGTTAGCTTTGTAATAAACAACCACCATCACTCCTAGTCTATGATTCCGAAGCATATCGGGCAAATTAACCGCAGAATCAGCCACCTCAAGGCCTAACCAGGTCAGTGTAACCATAATGAGATACGTCGGTTGTGAGGCGTGGAGTTCTCTAAGTTGGGCCAATTTGCAAAAAGGCCTTGGGGGCTGGGGTGTTAGGAATGTGTTGTTGGAGGTCCAATTCGTGATTATTTTTAGGTCGACCTTTTGGTGGTCGGCATCTAATGGTTGTTCTTTTTGCTTGGGTCTAGGGTGCATGAATTTCAATCGAACTGCATGACTGGACAGTGTTCCAGTTCATGAGGTTTACTTGTGCTTCACTCTGGCTCTTTGTGTGCTGTGGCGTCTGCCTCTCTACGGGACTGCGGAGACAAAGAATTTACTGCGGTTGCAAGTTTCATCTAATTGCTGACCACTAGAAGCCATGCGATTGCTCCGTTTAACCGGATCTCGGTTGGTAACCTAGTTCGAAACTTCGACTAGTTGTCCAATAGAAATTATGTCACTCCCTCAGAGTGTAGCACCGTTAATCTTGGGCCGCAGTTCTTGTGGTTAGGTGATGAATGCATTCTATCGGTGACTTAGCGACAACATTGCCCAGAGAGAGTCTTTCGCGGATGTAGCAGCACTGATCCGGAAGTTAGGAACACCATGAACATATCTGTTGCTTTACTATCGGCTTCAGAAAGGCTACCTTAGTTATCCGCTTCCTTTAGGCGATCTTTCCAAGTGAGATGGGATAATATGCACACCCAGCTCGGTGCGTTGCGAAGACAAACTACTGAGAGCAAAACAACCTCGGTCTGATCTGCAGGGTTTAGTTAGAAAAATGCGAAGTTCACCATAGTGTATTGAGGCTGGGTGACGCTCAATACTCCTCAGCATCATGGGCTCAACCTGAATACCGATAGCGTCGCAGATGGAATTCCACTGATTGCGATCACCTAGCAAATTGTCCTTTATCAAGCCAGATTTGGACTCGGGAACGTTAGTGCACACAAGAGCTAACGCACCGTAGTTCTGTTTAGCGAATGTCGGTTTGAGGGTTGTTGCTGATAAGTTGGGCTCTTTAACTGGCGCCACTGGAGTTGACGGTGGAAGTTGCATCTCACAGTGTATACACGGTATAGCACATGGACCTACATGTGTCGCGCCAGGTGTGTTTATCGAGGTGACCGATGCGTACATTAGTAGTTTTTTCGCTGCACCGGATCGCCTCAGGTTCTGAGCTGCCGGTATCATGACTGAATCGTTGTGTGTAGGTTAGATGATCGGGGTAGTAGCAGCCATGTAGAGTGTGACATGCCCGATTAAGATGTTAGAATGTGTCGGAGTAAGTTATGAAGATACCGCGTGGCGTTTAGCAAGACGGCCTTTGACCTGGGGACGAGACTCAGTGGGGATTGCTGGGGGACAGAATAGCACCTCTTCAAATCCAATGGCGAAGCACTGAGACTCTCCATTTGCTCAACTGGTTCAGTTAATTCGCGTACTTTTCATGAGCGCAACTCTACAATTGGACTCGCTCTGCATACTCGAAAATAGTGAGAGCGGCCTTTAGTTTAGCGCTGATCACCCCCTCCACACCCTGAGAACAGGTATCCAGCACAAACACTCGCATCATGTTACTTGGCTCCCACCGGACGACAGGCAAACTGGACTCGGCGTGCTCACCACACCATCAGCTACAGATGAGACACGTCAGTACGAGAGTGTCGCTCGAACAGGAGCACATGCAAATATCTACATTACCTATAGTTCTGGGCATGTTTGAATAGTTCCTATGTGCTCAGTCAATGGCCGCCTTGAGTTGGCAAAGCGACACGCCTGCCAAGTAAACGGGAGTTGAAGCACGGAACACCATCATATCTGAATGGTTGCTAGTGTTGTGAATCTGAAAACATACCCTCATTCGGTAGTTCACAACATTGGATTGCATTGTTGTTTGTACCTTCCGATTGTCCAGTGGTTTTACGGATTGCAAATACCCAAACACCTTCTCATCGGTGAATCCCACGCTATGTTGTTTGTCGTCCTAGCTGATTCAATCGCCCTTCTTTGTAACCTGCTCAAGATGTGTTGGGTCCAGCTGCCTCCATATTCTCTGCCGGTTTGTGTATGCAATCGCTACCGACCAATATCCAAATTGCACCCAACACTAGTCAATTGCACACACCACATATACAAGTGACACCTAGACTAGGGAAAATACTTTAGGAAACGGGTTGTAATCGGACGGAAGCATTTATGGAGTCAGGGGTGGAGGTGGTTTGTTGTACCAGCGAAGCCGTATTGATGTGAGACATCTGCCGAGGGATATGACGCAGCGCGATACGTACGACCGGCTGGATGTCATAAGTGCCAGCGACGGAGACGAAAAGGGATACCGCATTATAGAGATCCGCATTGTCAACCAACGAAACACGACTGGAAAATTAAGCGATATGGTTAAAGTTGGGAACTAGAATGTCCAGTTAACATAACCGTGAGTGTATTTAATGTAAACCAGCTCATGCATGCGTGATCAAGAATCTGTGAGTGGAACTGCGTAGACATGCAACACGTCGCGTGCCAACCAGTAGCGTAAGTAGTTTGTGGTGTACGGCATCAAATTAATAGACTGTTGCTTTTGTGCCCAATAGTTTTCGATCGAAGCCCAACCTGAGTTCTGCTTTTCGGAGAGCCACGCGACACAGCGGGACTGCACACAATTAGTCGGTCACACCTTATCACATGCTGAGGGTGGTGTATAGTTGACCAGGCTGTACACGTGGACTAGCTACACACGTTCGCCATCACCTGGAACACCAGACGTATCAGGCTTGTTGATTGCTCCAAAATAATTTTACCATGAAATGCATTGTGGTTCAGTACACATACTGTGTACGGTCGATAAACATGATTCCATAAGTTGCGCATTGGCAAGGGCTTAACAGTTGTCCATCCCGCTTGAGCGAATCATCCACAAACATGTATACTCACTAGTCGACCAAACCCGCTGGTATGCATCAGAACACACGGAGTATGCAGTGTGTCGGTGCATGTGTGGAAAACGTTCCTAGGCGTGGACATCCGGCTGCGACTCTCAGTCAAGGAATTGGTAAATCCTGAAGGTTACCACTAGTGACAGTAGCCATGGAGCATGACCCGATAGTTGAGTACCATAATAACAAACGAATTCGGGTAAGACCATTAACCACAAACATATCGCTCATCTAACACCGTACGCCAAGCTCTCTCCCCCGCGAATTTGTCTCAGAAACTGGGTGCGTTAATACGGGGAAACGGATCTGAAGCTCCACACAAAGCGATACGGCTACAGCAGCAAACAAATGTGAAATAAATGGCAGGTAAATAAAATAGAATAAGAAATGACGCAAGAGAAGTGACGAACCTGGTGGTTACGTAACTAGTTGATTTGTTGTCCAGATTACAGTTTATCGACATGTTGCCTGAGATGAAACACATCCAATTCACCTTACAAAGTTCGGAGGTGAGCTAAACTGTGCATCAATCGATACCACCTCTGATCCGTAACGTGCCCGTACTGCAGATGTGTCAGTATGGCAGATACCCAAGCACGAGTGCTTTGGATATAGTCCCTCTATTCAGTCATTAATCGTTGTGACAGAAGCTGTACCATGCGACCTAGTTGCACAAAGCTAAAGTCCTCGGATGACATCCCAACACCCGGGGTTCAGGTAGTAGTCCTGCCATGCTGCGCGATGATCCCTGAGGGGAAGGGAACCGATCGTGGAGTGTGGTGTCGCGAGCAGCGCCCGAAACGTCATCTGTGCCTGCATGAACTCAAGTAATGCGAAAATGTGTAGTACCAAACATGACACTAGCTAGTGTCACGATGTTAAGACACAAATCCCTCCTCTTTGTACATATATTCCGTCGCGACGCGACTGGGTCGTTAAGTGGTACGATGGTAGCGTACAGCTGCGATCCATTTATGTTTGCCGTTGACACTTTCTGAACAGTATAGGCCAACCTTTTGGTGTAAGCCCAACTCGGCTTCTTTGGAGTCATCTATCTTATACCTTCTAGATTATAAGCTCAGTGGGATCGGCGTGTAGCACGTGATCTTTCTGATGGTGGGAGAGTGCCGCCATTACTCAATATTTTGCTGCCAGCCTTTTCAAGCCGAGCAATCCTTGGTCGAAGAGATCCAGACCTGCAGACTTTCACATGCGGTTGGCCGTGAAAAACGCCCCGTTGCTTTTAGCCGTGTGTGGTAGACCTCGAACAGAGCAGTCACAACCCCAACGTGAACGTGCCCCCAATTGCTTTGTGGGTGAACCTCATGAATCAAAGTTCTCCGATGGTGTCCCTTGTGTAAATCCTTACTTGCTCCGATACCTAATTAACAAAACGGCTAAGTTGGAGATTAAGGTTAGATATCCTTGAAAAAAGCTCGTCTCTTGGAATGGGGAGCTAATATGCGGGGGTTTCCCTAGTAGGCTAAGTCCTAACAACCGGCCACATATATAACCCTCACATGTGAAGCTCCATTACATTCAGGAAACAGCTATGGAAATCTAGGTAACTTTGTCGTTTCGGCCTACGTTCTTGCCGATTGCAGCCCGGTGGCTGTCGAAAATCAATTGCATCAGTCACTCCCTTCGTAACTCAAAAACCTAAAGTACGGATACCGTACTCGTTGCGGGCAACAGGAATGCCTAAAGCGGTCACCTATCAGAACATCATCGGTGCCACTTTAGGGTCAAAACAAATCGTAACGAGGATGTGCAGAGTATTTTTCAGTCTCGGGCTTATCACTGCCTCTAGGTTATGAGAACATCTAACTAACACAATCGTTCGTAAGGATTTAGTTGGCTGCCAATGAGCTACAGGCAATCCGGTCTTTGGAATGCTCACATCAACATCAGCTATAGATGGCGTACGAAAATACAATAAGTGGCTGTTGCGTGATTCGCGTGGCCGAATCACCAGAGGATTTGCCGCTTTTCAAAGCGCCAGAGGTGGTGAATATTACTGTCCGCCAGAAGTGGGATGTACCTCCCCCTACAATATGGCCAGTGTCGTGTGGACAAGATACGGTGCCTATGCGCGTTGAAGAGACTGGCAGTCTGCAGTAGAAACCCGACAGTGTCACACTGGAATATCGGCAAAACCTCAACCGCTTAACAGTGTGTGCCTTATTTGATGACAACGCACCGTGTTAGACCGCTGTCCCTAACTCTGAACGGCGCGGGAGGATGGACTCCTTTGAGTAGTTTACTTTATCTTCCACAAATTCGCTGTGTTAGCCTATATTTATCAGAGCAACGAAGCGAGTCAAAGCAACTGTGCTCATGATAATTTGGTGCTGGGGTCATCAGCCGTTCGATAGACGCAGACTGCACTCTCCACGTGGCCTCACTAACCTGACATTTCACAATGCCACCGAGAAGGCTTGTGCAAATCTATGGAAGATATTCTCGGCTCTCCGCGGAACGTGCGATTTCACGGATGAGGAACCAATTCAAATGTGGCTTCCCAAAACCCAGGACAGAAGGTAGCGTCGTGTGCCCAAATAGAAGAAAAGAAATAAAATGCTCAAAGCCTAGTATGGGATTTATTATTAGAATAAACGCATTTGTTGTACCAACCCGGTAAAGGTGTGTGAGTGGAGAGTGGTTGTGGACAACACAAAACACATGAAACGTGAGGTAGGGTGGATGGCACATACGGACCCGAGGGACGATAGCGAGATCATCAACAGGCGGTAAACAGTTAAGGTTTACAACGATGGGTAAACCGTGGATACAGACAGACGTCGCGTATATGGTGCTTGCCCAGGATCCATGTGCAAAAGCGCTCGAAACCGAGACCATAGCCACCGTGGGGACACGTGCCAAACCGTCGCTAAGGAAAGGAGAAAATGGGACGTGAATTATCCGATCGATACGAGGAGGTGGAGCGCGACTGTGGTGAGCAATGCAATGGGTAAATAGAGGACAAATCGAGCTGCTCCAAATAGGTTGAATTGGTGAGAAACAAGTAATGAAGTTCACAAATGCGGCCTATTCACCAGGAAATGCAAAATCAGAAGGTATCAGTAAACAAAAGTTCGGGATAGGGGATTGTACCGCTTATATGGTTACGTGCTAGTTCCATTCCAGCGAATGATTCCATGACAGTGCTGCTGTATAGCGTGATGGGTTGTCGCCTAAAAGCGTTTCCCTGCAAAAATTCACGACATTGGTTTCAGAACATAACGACTAATTACTGAGGTCATCGCCCCAAATTTAACTTTATTCGAACGTCGTATTCCAGATGTATGCTGAGCTTATGGGGACGATTAAGTGCTTATTTGGTATCTCGCCAAAGGCTCATGGCGCTGCCCCCACTTCGGCGTGGGTAACCTGGTAGTATTGCGCACTCAGAACAAATATGGACTCCTCTTCCTTCGAGGATCACTCACCTGTATCACATGGCAACTGTCTTTTTGTAACTAATTCCTGTTATCCATTATTTGATGATTTATCTATACCAATACTTCTCGGATAGTGATTTTCCCTAGGTCACGATATTTTTTGGTATGCGTTAATGTAGGGACAAGCAGGAAGACTGGATAACAGGTCGGCTCACCGAGTCCCCAGCTTTCGACGACTGCAGCCTTGTCAAACTCCGAAGTTAGTATCCCCGTAATATGCAGGTGGAATTCCCCACCGACCACGGAGGAAAAGACTGTCTGCATCGGTCTGGTGATATAGAAGCAGTTGTAGACAATTTGGTTGAAGTTGGTGTAGCGTTATGTAAGAAAGTTGGGGCTGTGCTGTTGGAATGGTTCTCAAAATCCAACATTCAACTATTTGTAGAATGTTTGTGACATCCGAGTATGGTGAATGAGACTGTGAATTTGTCGGTTGTTTATATCGCGAACTTTTGACAGACCGAGTGTCAATGTCCCAGCTAGTGACTCCAATGTACGAAACGTCTGCCTGTCGACATGTGGATGTTACCTTGGTTGTCATCATGCACTCGGTGAGAGCAGCATAGACAGCGAAAAGAAACCTCTATCAAGCAATAGTTGCAGACATATGAGGGAGACGGTCGGCATACTGGTATGCCCCTTTGTGAACGAAAATGTGATCTCAAATCGGTCACATTCCAAGCATGTTCGGGCCGGGAGAGAAGCACAGCGATTGTAAAGCATCCCAATCCGGACTTCCTTGACTCGGGACAAGTGTTGATCTATGCGCCATAAGAATGACACGAATAGGTTGGTTGATACCTCGACCCAGCTGAGCTAACAATATTTCCTAGCAAACGCACTTACCTGCGATCCGTGAGGAGATATAGAGTGACGCCTGATTTTGATGCAGAACGTGATAACCTCTCCCGAACAATGAATGTACACTAAATCGGTACCCATGGAGAAATAGGCCACTGCTCGCACCTTCGAACAGTGTAAACGTTCCAAAACAACGCAGCGGAGTCAGATTGCGATGAATTTCACTGCGTCGTCGGCCGGCAGTCAAAGCATAGCCTGTGCAGTAATGAAACTTGCTGGTCTCGAAGCGCTTGGGAGGTGTGAAATGCTGTCTTTGTGGAGATTCACGCAAACTTTATCAACTCATTCGAAGCGGATGGACTACAGGTCACTAACTTGCGGCGCTGTCTAGATGACTGAGTCTGGTACTTACATCCTCAAATACGACTGCGTGGTAATCGTTCTGTTTTCTAAGACTAAGTATGGAGGTTCTTTTCTAGGACAGATGTCGTCATTGTCGATTTCCAAGAAAGCCACTGGCAGTTCAATTGAACGTCATAGAAATACAAGATCTGTCGGTTGCCTGTAAACTATTTGTATTTAATTTACCTTACAGACTGTCCCGTGAGGAATAGGCTGGTTTCCACCCTTACCGAGATTATGTAAGCCAAATATTCAAAATCCACTGGTTTCACCAGAGGTCCGCTGATGTCGATTTTTTTCGACATCTGGATTATACCCGACCCGGTCGTTCGACCTACTTTTCGGCGCCACATGTTAAGGAATGATGTTGAAAAAAGGACATACAGATATCCTTCGAACGCCATACCCTCATATCTCAGGCATATTCGCTTGGACGACTCGAAACGAATGTCAATTGTCGGTAACCGTGTCTATGTAAACAATAGGAAGTGAGAAGCCGAGTAGTACTCGAAACGAACAGTCACAATCTAGACATTAGTTGTGATGGCTCGGTGAGATAATGTGTGTCAGCCTATTGCCTTCCTTGTCGCACATTATTTACACATTCTGGATGTAAACAGAAAAGTGTAGCGGAGGATAACGGATGTTGTGGAAAAAGAATAGAGAGAATTTAGCGTCAATTGCATCTGACCGTCTCTCAGGTTGAAAACCACGTGATGATGGTTAAACGTCTTGGGGGTTATGGACCGCAGTAGAAATTAATGGCGGCAATGCTGCTCTACCAATTTTTCGTGTAATGCTCAAATCTAAAAGAAAACAGAACGGCGTATGCGAAGCACTAAAAAATCTACCCTTCTTTGATACTGTATTCATCCCCAATGTGAGCAGAAATTCCTCTTCTATTACTACAATGGTTCTAATTGCATGGTTGTTTGTTTACAGACCTGTGAGTAAATGATAAAACTGAAGAGTAGGGGGTTGTGCAATGTGGAGGTTATACATCACTACCACGCCCCTGTACACAAGACCAGGGTGAATCCACATCCGGTCTCAGGAAGGTAACAGATAGTTAAAAATGTACCGCGGGTGTTGAGTCCAGTTCTGCTCGACCTTGCGAATAGCATCAGGATGCTCATAACAATGGGGTGCACAGCTCAGTAAGACGATACATTGTGTCGGCTCGAAAACGAATGACTTATCCCTTTCCATAACCCAATGTGAGGGACCTTGTCCCTACTACGGAATTAAATATGCCGCAAAATTTGAAATGGACAATTGATGATCTTCAGAGGTAGATGAGGTATGAATAGTATGGGAGGTGCTGTTGGTCCGCCCCACCTTCCAGTTCCACACGACCCACTCTGTATCTAGCAACAGATAACAGTGTTGTATTTGTCAGCCGGACCACTTGTGTAGAGTATGTGTGGCGCCGAATTGTTTGCAGTGTGCGGTCGATTATGACATGAGGTATTGAAAGCTGAAGGTAAGATGTTACGATTGTGCCCGGTGAAGTTAAGCTACACACTAAGTCCCTCATCTTTGTCTGATTAATTATCATCACTACGGGCATGATAGTTGTGTGGCGGTGGAGCTAATACACAGATCTCAACAGCTCACTCACTCGGTTTTGCATAACGTGCCACCAGGAATTACCAACCCATATAACTGTCTCAAGTAACCATGATATGTCGGTAAATATAATTTACCTCGACGTGCACGAGGCCACTGATCGGGCGCCTCATGGAAGACGAATAACTAAAATGTCCTAGGGCATCAGTAAACACCCGCTTTCTTGGTTTAGGTTCTAGCTTACAAATCGAACGCGTGGTACAAGTTCAGAAACACAAATCTGAGCCTACATCTGTCCCCAGTGGTGCAATACAAGACAGTGTCCCAGGGCTGCTACTGTCCCTAATACATATTAATGATACGTCCGACATTAAAAAATCGGCCCACCATATCTGTTTGTCGATAATATCAAAATTGTGCACACATTCCGTCCGGATGCCTTCAGTGATGCTGTCAACATGATCCAACGTGACCTGCATGCGCTTTAAACCTTGTGCTCAAAGTGGAAAATGTTTTTCTTTGCTGACAAATATTGTGCAATGCTCCACAAGTGCGATTTCACTCGTAACTGCCTGACTCTTAAAGTTTAACCAATTGACCCCTTTCCTACAGTAAGAGACCTGGGATTGCGATATTCATGCTCACCTGACTTCTGTGAAAAAGTGGGGTCACCGCGAGGGCAAGATAACAGAACAACGGATGTATATTTATGACCTTTTCCGTACATGAATCAATAATTCATTCCTATATAACAGTTGTTCGATGGTGTACAGCAGCCCAAAAAAGGCGAACGCATTGCATGGGAACAATTAGGGAGAATTCACAAAATGACATTTAGGTGCTCTTCCAAAACTGGGTTACTGTGAATGACAAGCTCACGCCTGGTCCGCTCTGGCTACGGCGCATGAAGTAAAACCTAGTCATACTTTTTGTCTTGCACAGAAATGTACACGTTTTCAACATTGACATGACATTGATGCAAACAGCTGTCTACAACGCACAATATAAACGGAACTCAATAACAAAATGCAAGTCCAGGTCGGCGAACATTTTCCTTAACAGGCACGCCAGAGTCTAGAACAAGCTAGCACCCAGAACAGGTGCCTGCAGTTCTGAACACGAATATCGCAAAAAACATCAACAAGTTCTTGACTGTATAGAACGTGACAAAATTGATTGATTGTTCTATAACAAAAAGCCAAGTGTAGGAGTAAGGCGCCCAAGTTTCATATAACCCAGTACACCCTTCGCCACCATAATCTCTCCTGTGAGTTAGCTGTTTTATAAGTAAATACGTGAGAAAGCGGTTGAAAGCAAGCCAACATCATTTCGTTTTAGTCAACCATTAATTATGCTATTGTTGTCCTTCTAAACGTCGTTAGCTGATTGTAGTTTCAATTTTCCTGATCCACACATAATCAAATGTCTATACAAATATGCGCTTCCCCGACACAGACGAGCCTCGCATCGTCGATCACACGATCTTAGGATACTGGGAACTAACGTGGCTGGAAAAAAAGACCGCTAAAATACCAAATGGAATGATGGTCAATTGAGTCGTTTGTGTGAGACAGGTGATATAGCTGGTGGTGTTGCTAGCCAAAGTGGCATCGTTAAAAGTACCGCTAAGTTCCAGTACATAGGTAAGAAGCAACGGTGGTCCATGCAAAACCGTATCGCTATTTGAAGTGCAATAAATGGTGAATTAATTTTCCATTTCTTTGTTTATGATGCGGAATGCGTTAATGGGTTTACAGAATGTGTGCGTGTGTGTGTGAAAGAAACTGTGCCATGTGGCACACTATCAGAGAGCACGTCTACGCCAATGGTCGACTTCACGCCAGCTGCTAGTGACACACTGGTTCTGCGGATGTCAAAGCTGAGTTGACCACAAGCACAGAAATCACAACATTTGAGGGTAACGAAATAGCAGATGTATCGCACACGTACTTGATCAGTGTACCAGTAGTACGGCGTTGGGTCGATTCCCTCGGATTTGTAACCCTCGAGTAACTCGGGGAGGTTTTCCATGCGCATTGATCCTCCCACAATCTCACCCACTCCGGGAACAAGCAAATCGACCTGTAAGGACACAAGGAAAGATATGCCACTATCAGAGCATCCTCGTAAAGCGTAAACAATGAACTAAAGGCCAAATAAGGGGTCCGTATTACTTGGCATCGCTGCAACGAGCAGCCATAATTAGCTAGGGCCTTCAAGCATTTGGATTCTGGCCTGGCTAGCTCGCATGTATGGTTATGTACCAGAGTAAGAACCGGCGTTGGGATTTTACGAAACAGAAGCAAGCAACACCAATCTGTTCGAACTTAGCATCGGTTAGAGCATTCGGACTGGAGTCGCAAGGACGATGAGCACGTCTTGTTCGATAGACTTGTTGATATGGCGAAGAGCTGAAGTCAATGTCTTTGTCCCTCCCCCTCCAACCACGATCTCACACGCGATACATCATATGACTTAAGCACTGTAACATTTTCCCAGGCATCATCCTGTTACCATAACCGGCATCTATAATGTCGGGTAGACGTGCTTGCTCTTATACAGTCTCCCAAAAAACATCAGCAGCCTAAGTATCCAAAGGCATCAGCAGTACGCCGGTACGCAATATCGACGCTTCGCTGCCGCGCAACCACCACCAGTTGCATGTGGGCTAAGATACTGCGACGGTCGCCTTGCCTCAACGCAGGCTCTAACCCATGCCGACAGATGAGAAGACAAGCTTGTTACCCTTAAGCTGCGGACCAGCTAAATAATGTATCAGCTGTACACTGAAACGGCGCTTCACTGCAGACGATGGCAAGCCCAAACAAAGATCATTTAAAACCTACCGGTATCAAGATTGATGCTGTCGCAGCAAAAGCGTTTGGTAGAGTACGATATTTTAAAAACGCAGTGGCTTTCAATTTGCACGATAAAATGCCGGTAGAAACACAGTGCAGATGTAGAAGGCTCCGAAAGAAGGTCTAACGCAAAAACTGTCCCTCTTTCAATTTAGTGACGCACTGACGGTAAACGAGTTCCACAAAAAGTTGTACAGATAGCAGAAAACACTACAATCAAAACACTAAGGATATGGATTGACAAAACGCCATTGCAAAAAGAAGTTAGCCACTGACGCCACCGAAAGGCCTTGAAGCCACTAGTTCCGACATCGCCACTACCACGAATGCCGACATTTTGCTTGAGTTAATTAGCGGCACGGAGAGTCCAGTCAGTTCTAAATGTAAAAATACCAGCCAAAACAACGTCAAAGGAGACGGAGTAGCTCCACTCAACATCAGTTCGGCAACTAGTCCGACCAAAACACTGGCTGGAACCACTATCCTCAGTGAATAAACGTCTAGCTATGTGACTGAGACACTTTCCAATTCTTCGAAACGCAAGAAAATTGCTAAGAGAAGTCAAGCTAAAATTTACAAGACCATTGTCAGCAACGGTGCATCATGTGCTTCACATTAATGCGACAAATATTCCATGTTGAAAGAACTATCCACTCAAGTTCCGCTGTAATGTCTTGACTCATCACTGTCGTTACCCCAACTACTGGATGTCGATATGGACCATTCCAACAGCACACCGGGTAACCAGATAGGTCGTAGCCAAAAACAATAAAGTGATATCAAATTATAGTAGCTATGCATTAGGAAACCTTATGGCTAGCACCTCTAGCAAAGATAAAAATAATGTGTACCACCAAATTACTGAGTCGCATGCAAAGATTGATGTAGTAGAGTGTCTTGATTCTCGGAACCCATTTGATTCAAAAGTAAAGCATATTTCTAAGGCCTCTTAATACAGACATATCCACAATGACTGTGAGCGTAATGTAGGTCACAAACGTAACGGAGGCCTCCCTCACTTGAGGTCAAACCCCAGCAAGCTTTCGCACATACTGCTATACCAATACCCCACCGGAACGTTGATCCTCTACAATGTGTTGAACATATCGCTACACCTACAATACATGCACACTCCTGCCCCAGGTCATCGGTTTTTCCGGATCCTACGAATTTCCATCCATCGCAACCACTAAAGCCACAAAATTTCTAGGTTACTCGGCGGTAGCTGTGCCGTGGATAGGTGAAATTGTGATACATCAGAACACACTGCATCTCTTTTTATTCATCTAGTTTGCCTGTCTGCGAATACAATAGATCGCCACAGAATGATCCCATTAATATGTGTACCTCCGCCTCAAATTCCCTTTAAATACCCATATTCCGCCAGCTCATTGGGCTGCCTAAAACGCACGGAACTATAAACATTCTTCCTATTAATGCTCGATCCCTAAACAATAAAATGCATTATCTCCACCTTGTTACATATTTGTTGAACCCTCGAATTGTTCTAGTTATCGAAACGTTGTTTACTGATCAGACAACAGAAGCACATTACCATATCCCAGGATATATTAGCTTCACGAATAGCCGATGCAATAGTCAAGGAGGTTGCGATGTACATCGATGAAACAATTCCCGCCTCACCTTTGGTTGAGCCGATGCTTAACGACTTTACCGACTGATTAGATCACGCCTGAGATAGATCAGCGTAGCGTTCTCATAGGGTGCATCTAGTCCCCCACAAAGGGACAAAACTGAAATCCGACTTCTCGCGGACGGGGCTTCAATATGCCAGAAGTATCGTGGTACACTTATACATTCCCGCCTAGGTTGTTTGAGTTTGTTTCGACTAGTCGCACACAAGACTGGTCACAGCATGTTTCGTCGCCAACACGAAATAACAAAATCCTAGATCTTGTCTTCACTTTGGGAATTCTCGATGGTAATGTCAAGATCCTGGACAAACCTACGGGCAGTAATAATAATGTGGTGCTATTCAATTACACTTTGCTCTCACAAGCCTCGAAAGCCGAGTACAATGATCAACTGCGACACGTTTGAAACGCTAATAAGGTCAATGCAGTGGGATAGGTTCGTCCTCACACGGAACGCAGATGTTGCCGCTGAAAATTTTATCATAATATAAACCAATGCTTAGACACTATCGCACCAGTTCTGCTAAAGAAACGACCCAATACTACTGCGAACGCTAGCACTGGTACTCTTACAAAAGGGAAAAATCAGCAAACTGGTCAGGTGTTATAAGGAATTCCATGAGTTCACCATACTATATCAGGTCCATAATGTAATCTGAAAGTTAGAATCTGGTCGAGCCGAGAGGCGGTGTTATGAAGAACATCGAGCTCCCCTAGACTTAAGTAAGCCGAAGGAGCTTACAAAGCTTCTCAGGAGAAGAAGAGGGCGCAGAAACGACTGTATCATGTCCATTGCAATCCCTACCTTTACGTCAACGGATGATCCTGCAGTCATTAGTAATCTTTTCAACAAGCATTTTCGTTCGTCCTTCAACTGCAATACAAATGACCAGCACACCATACAGTCAGAAAGGTTTACAGGCGGCAGGTTGTGGACATTAGACTTTCCAATAGAAGAAATAAGGAAATCGTTTAGCACCATGAAGCCGTCCTTCAATGGTGGCCTTAATGGCAATCCGTCAACTTTACTGAAATGCGGAGGTCCGGATATCCCTATTCTTTTACACAACATATTTATCTTGTTAATGAAGACGAGTACTGTTCCGCATCACTGAAAACACGCTGATGTTGTACCAAGATATAAAAAAGGCCCAGAACGAGATGTTGTAAATTACCGCCCCATTAGCCCTACTTCCATAATTGTTAAAATAATATCAAGGAACCTAGTAAGTCAATCACAATATGGCCTTATTAGACAGCGTTCTCGTCAGTCTTGCCTAATAGACTTCTTAAACCACATCACAAACTCAGTCGAAGGAGGTGAAGCTTATATTATCATAGTCCTTGACATGCAAGGGCCTTTAACCATGTGCCACATGGCAGGCTTTTGACCACTCTAGCGGGGTTTGCCATTGCTAAACCTGTACTTCCTTGGTTCTCATCATTACTTACCGATAGAACTCAAGCAGTCAAGATAAGAAATCACATATCAGGTCACACCTCTGTTCCAAATGGCGATATTAAAGGCAGGGTTCATGGACCACTTCTCTTCCTAATGGATATAAATGACATTTTTGACATAATGGTCTAGGTAGGCCTTACATGTTTGCGGATGATATAAAAATGGTATGCACAGTTGATCCCAAGAACCAGGAGTCCGTGGTACGAAACATACAAACTGACTATAATGCATTTAAAGGGTGGCGTTGCACTTCAAAAATGAGTTTCTCCGTCGAAAAAAGTAATACCATCTTATACAAATGTGACATGAACATCGAACCGCCAGCTTTCTTTGGGAAACCCTTAGAACATGGTAACCAAGTAAGAAACTTAGAGATGTATTGTTCCAACAGCCTTAACTTCTCTAAACACGTACAATACATTTTCACTAAAGCCAAGAAAATATATATGCACTGTTTCCCAGACTCTTTATCTTAACAAATGCTACACTTACACTGTACAAGTCTTGGACACGCCCAAGGTTAGAGTACCGCTGTGTGGTATTTGGCAATGTAAGACAAAGTGAAACAGCGGCACAAGAGCGCGTTCAACGTGCAGGACAGATCCTGGGCTCTACTCAGAGGCTAACGTACTCTGAACGCTGCGAATTGATGATGTTGGACCAGATATGGCTGCGTAGAAGGAAGTTAAACATACTGCTGATTTTCGATGTAATTCATGGGCGCATTCATACACCTGGATACTCTCCCCAACTATAACACAATAAACGCTATCTTATCTGTAATAAAAAGTGCACACTTGTGATTGCAAAATCGCGCATCAACATGCGTGCAAACGTTTTCCTCATTAGATATGCATTGATTTGGAATCGTCTCCAACTGTTCACTACACCGTTTCCCGGCTAAGTTGTCCTCTTGGGCAACAGAAATAATCTGAGGGGGCATTCAACATGAGTCTACTCAATTAATTTGTTCCGTGCGTAGGAGTTGAAGTGTCCCACCTGCACCACTATGACTTAGTGCGTCTGAGGTTCAATTGGCTGAAGGTGACGGTCTATACCCGCACACCTACACATCTGCACAAGTGACTGGCGTACGCACGGAACAAATTAATTGAGTAGACTCATGTTGAATGCCCCCTCAGATTATTTTTGTTGCCCAAGAGGCCAACTTGGCTGGGAAATGGTATAGATCATGCACATCTCCTCACATGTTCTGCGTACATAAAGATAAATTTCTCATAATCCCAAAAGCCGTGCAAATTTTCAGGCTGAATATCGCGGAGACAGAGATTTATCCGAAGGGACTAAAGGGTATATAATGTATGTCCGTGATACCACTCGGTCGTACATTACAAAACTACATTGTTGTCACAAAAGCCAAAAAAAAAAAAAGCAGAACGAATTTACATGCTCACTCCTCCAAAAGTTATCACTTTCTCTCCTCACCCGACCATACCAACCTCAAAGCCTCCATATTAATATGATGGCTGAAGAGAGGCGTTAAACTGAACCCCCTTTTTCATTTTTTCGACCAATGCTATATTCGTTCCTTACTCGGCCACGCCGACCTCGAGGCTTTTATGCCTACATGGAAGGTAAACCGAGTCCTCGTTTTCACTCCTCGGAACTCCGTTATACCCACTCGTTAACCGCCCATACCTATCTCAAGGCCTCCATAACCACAAAGAAACCTACGAAGAAGGCCAACCAAGTACTCATTCTTTTCTACCCGACGACTGTTACACTATTTCTTTCCAAGTATTTTGCAAAGAGCGATAGTTGCTATTGCTAAATCTGTCACAGTAAAACATGTGCACATATCAAGATATCAGTAAAGATAGCTGTATCATGTAATTAGTTTTGCGACTTTTTAAACCAGTGTTTGAGTACAGCCTCTGCTACAGATTCCGAAATATTGGCAGGCCTATTTGGGGACATATAGGAATACAAGCCTGATCATCTCGAACATGATATAATTACCTAACAAGCATGCTTCCCTTATCTATGTTTACTCACTGTATGCTGCTGAACACGTCATCATTAACCTGGACCATATTTTTCTCACGATATTTTAGATTAGTTAAAATTGACATAATCACGGCAATCTTTACCGCTTGCAAATCGTTTAGCCTGCTTACCGTGCTGTTTTTTCAACATGTCCCTTACCCCGAGACCCGTCCAAATACTGCGGAGAAATATGCCAATACGCCTCGTTGTTTGGTGTCTTGATTGCGCACTTCTACATGACGAAACAAGCAAGCCCAAGCCGCTCACGACTACAGGTCTATGACTGACTACACTGCGTGTCGAGTAGATGCAAGCATATGATTAACATAAAATGCTACATTGCAATATCTTCGCGAAGTACCAATCAACATGTGATTGATACTGTGTTTCTTAAGGGTCTGACTGACCATGTCAAATCACGCGTTCTCCAAGCGTCTTTTCCTCCATTTAGCTGAATCATCAACAAATTTGCGAACCCCTTGTACAATTTGATCGGACCAACAAACCGGACCGTGTCTCGCACATTCGAGAAATAAACAAAATTTATTTATTTGTGTACCAAGCATCGTATTACTCAATGTTTGTATATTAAATTCTGTTATGTTTTGCGTCTCGCTTTTTCAGATCTCATGCTTTTGTATTGCGGCACAAAAACCGAAGTGCTTCTTGTTATCAGCTAACGTATGACGACGATGGTACGAAATTAAGGCGATCTTAAGTCTACCGAGAAAGCATCAACAGTACCCCGGTACGCAGTACCAACGCTTCGCTGCCGCGTGACCACCACCGGTCGCACGTAGGCTTAGGATACTGCGAGTGTCGCCCTGCCCATACGCAGGATCGAACCCGCGCCGCCAGATTGCAAGACAAGCTTTAGGCTATGGACAAGTTGATCGAAAGTTAGCTCTTGGTGTGAAAAACAACATAAAGAGAGAGAATGTACCCCGCTATCTAACCACATGGTGGGCGGCAGCCGCATGTAAGCTCAAGTGTCAATGCAAGTGTCAATACACGTACGGAATCAGTCAGACGACGATCCTTTGCGGTTTTGCGCATGTAGAAAGCCTTCATTCCGGCTGGAAAATGCGTCAACAAGATTGGCGTACCAATTATATCAACCAAACGACGTTCCGGTGCCTCTGGTATGTCGTCCCCGAATTCGAATGGAGTGAGATCTTCCTTGGTAAGCCCCAGGTTTCTCAACCTCTGAATGGCCTCCTCATATCGCATTCGCATGAACGGTTTTTCAGGGACTGTGAAATTCTGAAGGAGTGTGGTAAAGAGAAGGTGATTAGTAAAGCAATGGACTGTAATCATTTTGCGGACACGATGTGAGACTGCGCTGAATGCCATATCCGAGCCTAAGCGAGTGCGAGTTCAACTCAAGCGTAGCTGGTTCAACGCATACAATGGTATCCCCAAATAACAGCTATGCGTGAAATAGTCTACGAGTTCAATCACTTGATTAAAAAAGCAGTGGGAATTGGAAAATGGTGATAGAGAATATCAAGTTTAGTACCTGAGTGTCCACTGCTCAGATTTTACGTTTTATTACGAGAAACCCGCCATTATTCCGTTCAATACGGATTATGTAAACATAGTCCCAGTCAATTGTATGAAATTTGAAACGCTGTTACTGTATGGAGACGTGAAAGCTACTCGTTGAAGATTTTGCAAGCCATGGATCGTTGGGATTTATGGAACATCGCACACTTCTGATATGATCTTCGAGCAAGTAGTACTTGCAACCAGTGGCCTCTTGGTCGTATGGTGCTTATCAGTATTGCGGTGTGCTTTAGAATGAACCGACGGAAAGGGATGAGCAGACGGACTCGAAAACTTCGACGCTCTGAAAGAGCCACCTTCCCGTGTGTAAACCACGGTGTAGAAGAGATGGGTGGTCAGGAATCCACTCGAGATGACGCATGAGTGGGAAACCATCAGCCATTGTTCCATCTGATCACACTAAGAATATCCTGCCCACCTTCTTTTTGTTAACATGTTCGTCAATTGTTGTTAATTCGCGTTACACAAGAGCGATGTGAATCAAGGTGGCTGAATACGTCCCACTTCGCATAATAGCTGTTTGGACGAATTGAATTGTGCCGCAAGCACTTCCGTCAAAGTGACCCGTTGATGCTGGTTCGTCTCTTCGGTTACGAGAATGCTGATTGCCCTCGCAGTTGCCGGTACTCGATAAGAACGCGGTGACCTGATTGAGTTGACCATGCCTCATAAAAAGAATTCACTCGAATGCGCTGAAAGGATCTCAGGTGTCTTTAGTGGATAAATGATGGCGAGAATTGCTTTGTGCAGCAGAGGAAGTAGAATACCATCAAGGCAAGCACTCAACTTCGTCACCATGGATCCCGATAGAAAAATGTTTGGGATAGATGCAGGTGAGTAAGGATTGGTGTTCCACAATCTAATGGAAGAAGCTAGACTTCTTCTGACTCATCCCTTCGCCAGTGACGAGAAATTCGACTGTTAAGAAGCAACCAGAAAAACGGAGAGGCCGCTCGTAGCACAAAGAGATAGAAAGTGTTTGGAGGTAAAACTCACGGGGTTTATTTCCAAAACCAAGTTCCCCACCGCGTCCAGTGTCCGCTGGGCCACGTCAACTACCAAGTCTTCTATGGAGTTCAGTAGGTCATCGAATTCAATGAAAGGACATTCGGCCTCTACGTGGTTGTATTCAGACAGGTGACGTCGAGTTCGGCTCTGTAAAACGAGGTTAGAAAGGGCAAAACGCTAACATGCGAAGTGAATCGAAGATGATTCCAACCAAGTACCATACTATGAAAAGCATAACCGACCGGTCACCGTGCAATAGGATACGGGATGAGTTGTGAAGTAACAGTGTTAAATGAAGAGATCAGAAGGAATCGTCATTTGCGTCATAATCTCAAGAACCAAAGCGCACCTGTTCAGCACGGTAACTTCTGTTGATGCAGTACACATCACCCAGCGAAGGAATGCACGTTTCAAGATACAGTTGGGAAGATTGTGTGAGATAAGCTTCTTCGCCAAAATACTTTAACGAAAACAATGTTGCGCCACCTTCGACCTGCGTTTGCACGAACGTTGGTGGAAAAACCTGCAGTGAAACAGAAAATATAGCGATGAAATTGGATTCACGAATTCTGTGGTGAGCATATTTGAAAGAGCCATAAGCCCAAGCGAAGGTAACGCAGATTTCGCATGGGAGGAAACGTAGCACTGGCTCTACTAGGCAGCCTCACACAAGCTAAAGAGACTTGTTTTGGCAAGGATAAGCCTGCCGAAAAACTAGACGCAATACACTGACGGACATGAGGGTGAATCAACTACAGCTACGGATTTGCTGTCCTCCAGCTGAAAGAAGGATAGTCTGTGGATGCCACCTGTCTTGCTTGTGACCACCCGTTTCTGTGGGACAAATCACATGGACCACAGTAAAATGAGCTGAGAGCATTCGATACCATCACCCAATTTGGCTCAATTGGTGGACGAAACAAGATGTGGCGGCGCAATCATAGTACCACCAGCCGAAACGAACATGAAGTGCTGGTGCGATGTCACGAGTGTAAAGCGTCAGCTCTAGGGTGAGCAAAAGCACAGCCCAAGCGGCGAGTTGAGCCACCATCGCTTGACTCAACTACTCCAGAACGTGTTCGCGCAATCAATGCGTGGGAACATCGGCACTTCTCTGACCAGCTACCATAGTGTCAGAAGAGGATTTGCCTGGATCTGAAAGACCATGTGCTCAAGACCACAGCGAGGGCCGTCTAACTATCTAAAGAAGTAGAAACTGGCCCTTCTATCTGAGGGCTTGAAGCAGCTTCAGATCTTTGACCAACGTTGTGTGCCGAGTACTGCTGATGTCGGATATCATCAACGTGTCCGCAATGGTGACGTGTGTACAAGCGGTCGTAAAGCGGTGCCAACCAGGTCTGATCCTTAGTGTAGCAAGTAACACTGAATAAGCTGTGGCGGCTTACACACTTATTACGTATGCTCGAGGTCCTCATTTAGTTAGCCAGAAGTAAGACAAGGATCGAGGAGGGCAAAAGTTCTATTGGCAGCGTAAAATGAAGTGATAGATGACGAAACCGGGCGCTGTTAGTCCGTCTCGCCTTCCAGATTGGAGTCCATGCGACCCACCGTGTGACTGGTTTGAGACGTTATGAGACATGACTGGCAGACGGCACCAGTGGCGCGCCTGCTGTGGTCTTCTGATCGGACTGCTTGTTTGACATGCGTCTGATGATGACTTGTCTGTAGGTTAAGGTTGATTATGAAACGGGGCAGAGAAAGACGCAAGGAAGCTATCTTATCGATGACGCCTTATCTTTGCATGATAGTCAACTGTGTGTGGCTGTATATTGTTGATAAAGCGTAGGCAGCTCGGTTCTGAATGCCCTGTCAAGGACATTTGCTCAAATAAATTACCGACGTACTGTTGTTGCCGATGACATGGACCGCATACCAATAGTACGATATCCCAAGTGGCGTTACCACACCAACCGGGTAGATATTTCCCACCGATGATCATTCTACTTCCCACTAACTGATATGGACGTCCTTCCTCCCGAGTCACGATGGAGCAGTGGATTGGCCAGGGATAAAAAAGCAAATGCTAGACAATTTCAGTAGGTAGAGAGTGAGACCAAAAATGAACGTACCAAAAGAAAACACGCAGCGGTGGACTCATCGCAACTATGGATGGATTGGTTATAACATGATGATGAGGCACGGAACCTGTATACAAAGCCGAGTTTTCAGGACCGATACGCGAATCATCAAGCAAAGCAACTGTGCCCACTGAACACTGAGTTTGCGGGGTGTAAGCAAGCGTATCAAGCTATCGAGCGATAGAATGCCATTTTAGCTGCAAGCCCAGGCAGAAGTCGCGGGACACAGTTTCGAAAATGGTAATTGGAGAGACATAAGAAATTAGTCACGCCAAACATGATTTTTATGTGATGACAACTGGGAGTCGAACGAGTTTCGAGTTACAATGTGCAGCACGGAGCCAAAGTAAGCAAAATCATGGCCGTTAGGGGGCCAAAGTACACATATTTGAAGGGCAAAAACTGACGTGGGAGAAGATGGCTTGTGAAGAGCACTGCGTGTAGCGCATGTGGTTGCTTTGATCGCACAAATTTAAAGCTGTGAAAATAATCTATAGGCCGACAATAAGCCAGGCAATCCATTCATTGGAAAATAAGCGACACAGGAAAAACGATGATTGATCGTACAAACACAACCAACCTCGGTGTAGCCGCGATCTTTGTAATGGGCTCGGAATGCAGCAGCTACGGCATTCACTACTCTGAGAACTTTGGACGTCTGGAATTGGGGAAGAGAAGAAAAGCAGGGGTCAAGATTGCACATTAATACAATGGACAATTGCCTGTGTCATGAGAAGTGTGTGAAGCTGGTCCCGGAGAAGACGAGTGACGGTGGTGGTCTATGGAGGCGATAAAGAACACGGGTAGTTAATCATCAGAGTTTGAAGTGCTGTGGCTATAGTTCGAATCCCGTGGTGTTTCGCTTCAGTAGAAAAACCTTGAAGAATGAGTATGAATTCCAACAAGACCCGATTAGGAATATTGGAAGAGTTAGCCTACCAGGACTTTCAAGCACTCGGTTCTAGCTGAGGACGACGTGGTCAACATCACCTATGGACTGGTTAGAGAAATGATGCGTGTATGGGCAGGAGCCGAAATAGAAAAAAGCGCGTTTTCCACATCAGCATATCAAAGGAACAGCGATAAGTGCACCGTTTGTAGGCTGAAGTTTTCCGGGAATGAGAAAAAACCTTCAAACCACAAGGAGACTGACTTTAATCGATTATACATACCGAATTTAGAGCTACAAGAAGCAAATAAGAGCGGATTCAGCGAAGCACGATCCTATGCTTTTTCTAAGTATAGTAAAGAACTGTTCACCTAACATCCTGGAAAATACTTGGAACCGATCGAGAACTCATGATTTCAGAAAGGTTTGAAAACAACCGGTTGGTATAGTTTGTGAGCAACGTTTCGCTTTTGACACAAAAGCTTCCTCAGGCCGAGTGAACCAGTCGAGGATTGGTATAACACTTATAGCGAACTGGGATGATAATCGCGACGAATGGGATGTAAGCAGAAGGTCAATGGCGTTACAAGTCAAGGCAACAGCTAGTACCACGCCACAGTTGTTGGGAGAAACCAATCAATAACAACGTCCTCAGCCGATGAATTGGCCGACAGTGGTTAAAGTAGAGGAGGATGGAATGCGGAATAAGGCAAGCTATGAGAGAAGGGACAGTAAACCATGATGTGACTCAACATGCGTTGGAGGAAACGATTGCAAAGGGGACTGCACTTTCGTCTGGTACTAACACCAGTGACCACAGGAAAATGCGCTATTGGCGCAAATAAAGGATTGTAGAAATACGGGTTCTCGGATGTCACACAGAACGAAGAGACCATAGGACCTTTACTCCACCGATGTAACAGTACACGAACACCTATTAGAGCCTGTCGGTTGTGAGCAATAAAAGAGTGGAGACCACATGAAATTCGGCAGTCTATAGTAATATAGAGAAACAGTCTAAGAGATACCGGCTGAAGATATTAGTGAGGGGAAATCTCATAAACAGGATAACCGAGCAGCGGAAATAAACCGCATGCGTCAAGAGCCGGTAATTTGTCCGCTCGGTTGTCTAAAAGGATCCAGTACTGGCCAGAAGAAGTAAACCGGACAGGTAATTAACAGCAAAATTGGCAACACGTAGTATTCGCATGGGCATGTGCACTGTAAAAGCATATGGCTAACAAGCGGAGTTCAAGGTGTGCTTTTTTCACCCGAGTCGATTTAGAACGGTGGTATTGTCAACATGCAATGCGACAAGTGAATTAAAGTAGTGGCTCGAAACTTTCTGATCGAGCATTCTGCGTTCGTGTTAAGATGAATGCAGTCAATTCAGCATAAATAGTGTCATTTTGGGCAGCACAGTAGTACTGTTTGCTAATGAGGTGCTGCAAACGGTCTTGCGTGGGGGGTTGCGACGTTGCAAGGGTAACCCAGTCGGTGCAGAAGTGGAGCCAACAGGCTGCAAGCCAATTGACGAAGCACTACTGTACCATGAACCGGCATTTCGACAAAGGGTGTCACAACTGTGGGGATAGGACCGAATGACCAATCCCTAGTTAGACATGGCGATATAAATTCACAGAGATGGGAAAACGAAAATACAATCCATAAAGGTTCAAAGGTGTTTAAACCTGGAATGAGAGAACCTTAGATTAAAGGCACCGAGTGAACGGCGCAGCTGAGTTTGTGGAAAAGGCTGATCGCATAGGTCACATTCTAACAGAAATGAAGAAAACGAAAGAGAGGCTTATCGTCTTCTTAGATGTGAACCTCAAGATCGGTCATATTAACTACAAAGATTATCTAGTTTAGTGCGGCCCCGGAGGTAAGCGGTGTTTCTATATTCGATCTGAATCCTTTATCTGTCCGCTAATCGGCCTTGTAGTAGTATGTCGTAAACACAGGCACGGAGCATGAAAAAGTGACTCCAAATTTGGCATAGCAACTATGTTAACAATTGGATGTAAACTGCAGAGTGAATACATGCGTGGGATGAGAATGAACTGGTGGTGACGCGTACATAAAGCTATCCATAATCATCCCATTCGAGGAATACGGCTTCTTCCAAATTTGGGCCACCCTCTGGCAATTCGCCACTAAGTTTCAGCATCAGCGCCAATTTCTGTTGTTGCGACGGAGTGGACCATGACAAAAGGGCCAAGGTTGAGGGGATTTAAAGTGCAATGGCTTCGATAGATGCGGACAAGGCTCGTCCGTCGGATGTTCCCGCTTTGCTGCCAGGTCAGTTTGCTTCGTTTAATACTTTGTGCAGTCTTTGTCAATTTTTAGAAAATTTAGTTTTATTTGCGATTTTGAATGCCTTTACTGTGTATCAGTGTCCGACGCACATATTTTATTGTGGTTTCCAAATGGTTTACTGGTCGTTCCATTGATTCACACTGCCGTCATATTTACTAAGCCGTTTGTAATGACGAAGCAAACCCCCTGTGGCACTTGTTGCAAAATTGTTGGTCCTAGAGCTAATGCTGTCACATGTTTGATCTGTCACGTGAATGTTCACATCGACCAATTTAAACTTATGCATGGAATTCAACATGACTTTGTCCAAATATCGTGTAAGAAGTGCCATACTAAAGTGAAATCATCAGCAGTCGAGAAACCTCACAGGTCAGCAAGACGGAGAAAAGGTACCACAGCAAAGAGCTTCGTGGGTGCGTCAAATCCATTGGAAGCTGAGTCACCCCTATGTCCGAACGAGCCCACCTGCCCGCCAGCCAATAGCTCTCCGAAACAATCTAACCATTTCTCGAGGCTCAGTTAGTACATCTATGTCTGTGTTGCGTCGTACGGGTACTAACGTCCCTCCGCGCTATAGCGTAAGCGATGACGGCCAGTGGAAAATGCAAGGAAGGAAGAAAGGGAGACCAACTGCCAACGATCAGCCGCGGTGCAACTTTATATTTCATGCGCCTGAGTCAATTGACGCAAATTCACTGGCTCGCTATGACTACGAGGTGGAGTTTCTACAAGTCTGATCGACGGACTCTTCGGCATTGGTAAACAGGGATTAAGTGTGAAGCAAATCATTCGTCTTGGAAAGGGTGATGAGAAGACTCGGCCTCTGCAAGTCGCTTTCGTCGATGAAGCCAGCCCGAGGATGATACTATCATGCTTTGGTATGCTAGGAGGTATGAAGATCCATATTCGACCACATGTGGGTCCGTCAGACCGTGAGAAACTCAAGTTCGCTATCGCTGAGCTTGAGCGGAGTACTGATAGTGAGGAAACTAATCACCACATTTTAAATTTTCGAGTGGTTCCCAGGGTTCGCTGAACCCGGATTGATAAGTAGATGACACTCAATGCACTGCCAGCGGTTCCTACTGTGGACTGCGCGTAAGCACTAATGTTTGCAGTTTAATGAACAGACGTGACGATCTGTGCCATTTTGTTGCCTATCGTCCGCCGGATGTACTAGGACTGGCTGAGACCTGGCGGAATTCTGAGACAACCTCCTAGGAGGGATACTCGTGCTTCCGGCGAGACAGACTATCGAATGACCGCGATGGCGTGCTGCTATACATCCGGTCATCGTTGTGCAAGAGACTGGTAAGCATATACCGAAGTGAGAATGGTCTATGCGAGCAAATGTAGTTCCCAATCCACCTGAGCCGTGGCGTAATGTTCGTCGGTGCAGCCTATCTCAGTCCGCGAAGTCGCTGTTTGGACTGGCTTCCGCATGTGCAAAACCACTTGAGTCGTCCCCGATTCTTCTTAGTTCGAAAACGCTGATCTGAGGTTCAACGTCTCCCCGGGCATTGTGAAGTCGAGGCAGTTTTCTGAGATGATATCCGAAACTGAGCTAGCACAACGGATCTGCCAGCCGACGAGCATTACACCGCACTCAAATCCGTCGTGCCTGGACTTGGTGTTGACTAGTTGCGAAAAGCGTGTGCGTGGTGTTTCGGTCCTGGAACCTATAGCAGCGAGTGATCACTCGATGATCATGGCCAGGCTTGAGTTTTCGCTGTCATACTCGCGTCCGCTGGAACCATCCTACAACTACTGGAAGACCGACTTCGATGGTCTCATTCGAGCCACTAGTCAAGTGGATTGGTCGCTGCCACAGGATTCATCTGCTGAAGCCTGTTGGTCTGTTATAAAAGGAGGGTGTGAGATCGCTGTGTGCTCGATTTGAACCCCTCAAGTATCGAGAAAATGGACCAGTGAAGCTACATTGGTTCGATAAAGAGTACGGTCAGTTGGTTCGACGGTGAAGCTTATCGTCGAAGAAATTCCTTTCGTCTGGCTCTGCCGACGCGCAAGTACAGAAGCGTTAGCAGCCCGAACAGGAGCTTGAAACCGCAGCGAAAATGGCCCAAAGCGAATTTCCGCTTATGTGTAGCGGCGCCTGAGGTCTGCAGACATCATCATCATCATCAACAGCAGTACATCAGCCATTTGAACTGATGCTTCGCTGCCATACAACCAGGAGGACCAAAGAAATAAAGAATAAGAAGAGGGAGAGAAGGGGGGGGACTTACCTGAAAACCTTAATGCCCTAAGCAAACATTCAGGGTCAAGGCGACTACACCTTGTGTAGACAACATTCCGTCACAAACAACTGGCTATCGTGCAAAGATAAGGCGGCATCGGCGAGACAGCTTCCTTTCGGTTTTCACTGCCACGCGTCATAATCAGCCATTACCCCGCAGATAACTCAGCACCAAACACACTTTAAACAGGCAATCCGATTAGGAGACGGCAGCAGACGCGCCACTGGTGTCTACTGCGAGCCATATCCTGTAAAGTCTCGATCCAAGCACAAGGCGAGTCACGTGGACTACAGTCTGGAAGGCGAGAAGTGCCGACAACACCAAGTTTGGTTGTCAGTGGCTTCATTTCCCGCTACCAAGTCAACTTCTGTCCACCTCGAGCCTTGCGCCATCCTACACCTGGTAGACTGAACAAGGCCCTCCTAGGTAAGCGGTGACCAGGCATGCATAGCACGTGCCCAAGCCAACGCAACTTATTCAATGTTATCTGTTGTTCTAGGGAGCTAGCATGATTATCACCACCTAGTACTCGCCTACGCACATCATCGTTGCGGACACGCTGGTGCCATCCGACACCAGCAATGCTTCGCAAACAACGATGATCAAAGACTTGAAGGCGCCTCAGATCTTCAGACCGAAGGGGCCAAGTTTCATCACCGTAGAGCAGAACGGCCCTCACTGTGGCCTTGTATACACGGCCTTACAGGCGGAGGGAAACTCCCTTCTGTCGCCAAAGATGACGCAGGTTCAAGAAGGTAGCTCTGGCCTTTGCAATGCGTGAGCTGACGTCAGTTTCTATGTGCCCATCATTGCTGATGCAGCTGCCAAGATAAGTGAATTGATCAACCACCTCGAGTTCCTCGTTAGCAAGCGTCAAGGGGTCATCAAGTGGCTGGTGGTCCTGCAGCAACACTTTGCACTTTGAAGGTGCGAAGTGCATACCAAATAATGGGACCACTCTGGATAGGCTATTCAGGGTTGACTGTGCTGCCTCAACATTGTCGAAAAGCAAGACGATATCGTCCGCATAATCTAGGTCAACTAAGCTTTCACCAGGCAGCACTTCAACGCCTACATCATGAGATTCCGCAAGAGAACACTCCATGATAGAATCCACGACGAAATTGAACAAAAACGGGGAAATCGGACAACCCTGACGAACGCCACTTGTAGTCGAAAAGCTATCCGATAGGGCACCATATACGCTGACGCGGCCTGTAGTGTTCGAGTATAGAGCATGAAGAATGTTCACATATTTCGTGGGAACACCTTTTCGCGCAAGTAATTCGAACAGAATCGATCGATCAACTGAATCGAACGCACTCTTGAAGTCGAGGAACACAGCTATTGTCGGTCTGCGGTATGCGTGGCGCTGCTCTAGCACCTGCCGCAAAGTAAATATATGGTCTATACAGCCACGTCCTGGGCGAAAACCGGCCTGCTCTTCCCTAATCCGAGATTCCCGTTCTGCAGTGAGGCGACGAACGATAATCGAGGCCAGTAATTTTGTCACAACTGGCGTTAGGCTAATACCTCTGTGGTTCGAACAGTCTGTGCGACTGCCCTTCTTGTATATTGCCACTATAATCGATTCGCTCCAATTAGCTGGCACACTCACTTCGTTCCAGATACGTTCGAATAGGGAGGTCAGTGCTTTGCAGAGGACCTCACCTCTATCCTTAAATAGTGCAGGTGTGAGGAAATCCGGGCCAGCGGCACGAAAACGATTAAGGGCTGTGATCGCGTTTCGGACCTCGGCCTCCGACGGAGGCTCTAAACTGACCGTCCATGGCACGTCCTGCATCACCTGAGCAAAAAGAGGTCCGGGAGCAGGGGGCCAGCTGAACTGATCTTCAAAGTGTTCAGCCCAACGAGCCATACGGCGCTCCTTATTGTGTATCAGCGCACCCGCGCTGTCCG
>OX104070.1:34628254-34677883 GCA_944474145.2 Dicrocoelium dendriticum
CTGCCAGTCTCTTCAACGCGCAAAGGCGCCGTATCTTGTCCACACAACGACACTGGCCATATTGCAGGGGGAGGTACATCCCACTTTTGACGGACAGTAATATTCACCACCTCTGGCGCTTCGAAAAGCGGCAAATGCTCTGTTGATTCGGCCACGCGAATCACGGAACAGCCATTTATTGTATTTTCGTACGCCATCTATAGCTGATGTTGATGTGAGCATTCCAAAGTCCAGGTTGCCTGTAGCTCATTGGCAGCCAAATAACTCGTTGCGAACGATTGTGTTAGTTAAGTGTCCTCATAACCTAGAGGCAGTGATAAGCCTGAGACTGAAAAATGCTCTGCACATCGTCGTTACGATTTGTTTTGACCCTAAAGTGGCACTGGTGATGTTATGATAGGTGACCGCTTTAGACATTCCTGTTGCCCTCAACGAGTACGGTATCCATACTTTAGGTTTTTGAGTTAGGAAGAGAGTTTCTGATGGAATTTATTTTCGACAGCCGCCGGGCTGCAATCGGCAAGAACGTAGGCCGAAACGACCAAGTTACCTAGTTTTCCATAGCTGTTCCCAGAATGTAATGGAGCTTCACATGTGAGGGTTATATATGTGGCCGGTTGTTATGACTTAGCCTACTAGGGAAACCCCCGCATATCAGCTCCCCATTCCAAGAGATGAGCTTTGTTCAAGAATATCTAACCTTAATCTCCAACTTAGCCGTTTTGTTGGTAAGGTATCGGAGCAAGTAAGGGTTTACACAGGGGACTCCATCGGAGACCTTTGATTCATTTCACCCACAAAGCAATTGGGAGCACATTGGGGTTGTGACTGCTCTGTTCGAAGTCTACCACACACGACTAAAAACAAGGGGGCGTTTTTCACGGCCAACCGCATGTGAAAGTCTGCAGGTCTGGTTCTTTTCGACCAAGGATTGCTCGGTTTGAAAAGGCTAGCAGCAAACTATTGAGTAATGGCGGCACTCTCCCACCGTCAGGAAGATCACGAGCTGCACGCCGATCCCACTGAGCTTATAATCTAGAAGGTATAAGACTCCAAAGAAGCCGAGTTGGGCTTGCACCAAAAGGTTGGCCTATACTGTTCAGAAAGTGTCAACGGCAAACATAAATGGATCGCAACTGTACGCTACCATCGTACCACTTAACAACCCAGTCGCATCGCGACGGAATATATGTACAAAGAGGAGGGGTTTGTGTCTTAAAATCGTGACATTAGCTAGTGTCATGTTTGGTACTACATATTTTCGCATCACTTAAGTTCATGCAGGCATAGATGACGTTTCGGGCGCTGCTCTCGACACCACACTCCACGATCGGTTCCCTTCCCCTCAGGGATCATCGCGCAGTATGGCAGGACTACTACCCGGGTGTTGGGATGTCATCCGAGGACTTTAGCTTTGTGCAACTAAGTCGCATGGTACAGCTTCTGTCACAACGATTAATGGCTGAATAGAGGGACTATATCAAAAGCACTCGTGCTTGGGTATCTGACATCTGCAGTACGGGCGCGTTACGGATCTGAAGTGGTATCGATTGACGCACAGTTTAGCTCACCTCCGAACTTTTTAAGGTGAATGGGATGTGTCCCATCTCAGGCAACACATCGATAAACTGTAATCTGAACAACAACTCAACTAGTTACGTAACCAGGTCCGTTGCTTCTCTTGCGCCACTTCTTATTCTATTTTATTTACCTGCCATTTCACATTTGGTTGCTGCTGTAGCCGTAACGCTTTGTGTGGAGCTTCAGATCCGTTTCCCTGTATTAACGCACCCAGTTTCTGAGACAAATTCGCGGGGGAGAGAGGTTGGCGTACGGTGCTAGATGAGCGATATATTTGTGGTTAATGGTCCTACCCGAATTCGTTTGTTATTAGGGTACTCAACTAGCGGGTCATGCTCCATGGCTACTGTCACTAGTGGTAACCTTCAGGATTTACCAATTCCTTGACTGAGAGTCGCAGCCGGATGTCCACGCCTAGGAACGTCTTCCACACATGCACCGACACACTGCATATTCCTTGTATTCTGATGCATACCAGCGAGTTTGATCGACTAGGGAGTGCACATGTTTGTGGGTGATCCGCTCAAGCGGGATGGACATCTGTTAAGCCCTTGCCAATGCGCAACTTATGGAATCATGTTTATCGACCGTACACAGTAAGTGTACTGAACCACAATGCATTTTGGAGCAATCGACAAGCCTAATACGTCTAGTGTTCCAGCTGATGACGGCGAACGTGTGTAGCTAGTCCACGTGTACAGCCTGGTCAACTATACACCACCCTCAGCATGTGATAAGGTGTGACCGACTAATCGTGTACAGTCCCGCTGTGTCGCGTGGCTCTCCGAAAAGCATAACTCAGGTTGGGCTTCGATCGGAAACTATTGGGCGCAAAAGCAACAGTCTATTAATTTGATGCGGTACATCAAAACTACTTGCGCTACTGGTTGGCACACGACGCGTTGCATATCTACGCAGTTCCATTCACAGGTTCTTGATCACGCGTGCATGAGCTGGTTTACATTAAATACACTCACGGTTATGTGAGTTATGTTAACTGGACATTCTAGTTCCCAGCTTTAACCATATCGTTTAATTTTCCAGTCGTGTTTTGTTGGTTAACAATGTGGATCTCTACTCTATAACGCGGTATCCCTTTTCGTCTCCGTCGCTGGCACTTATGACATCCAGCCGGTCGTACGTATCGCGCTGCGTCATATCCCTCGGCAGATGTCTCACATCAATACGGCTTCGCTGGTACAACAAATCACTTCCACTCCTGACTCCATAAATGCTTCCGTCCGATTACAACCCGTTTCCTAAAGTATTTTCCCTAGTCTAGGTGTCACTTGTATATGTGGTGTGTGCAAGTGACTAATGTTGGGTGCAATTTGGATATTGGTCAGTAGCGATTGCATACACAAACCGGCAGAGAATATGGAGGCAGCTGGACCCAACACATCTTGAGCAGGTTACAAAGAAGGGCGATTGAATCAGCTAGGACGACAAACAACATAGCGTGGGATTCACCGATGAGAAAGTGTTTGGGTATTTGCAATCCGTAAAACCACTGCACAATCGGAAGGTACAAACAATAATACAATCCAGTGTTGTGAAATACCGAATGAGTGTATGTTTTCAGAATCACAACACTAGCAACCATTCAGATATGATAGTGTTCCGTGCTTCAACTCCCGTTTGCTTGGCAGACGTGTCGGTTTGCCAACTCAAGGCGGCCATTGACTCAGCACACAGCAACTATTCAAACATGCCCAGAATTATAGGTAATATAGATATTTGTATGCGCTCCAGTTCGAGTGACAATCTTGTACTGACGTGCCCCATCTATAGCTGATGGTGTGGTGAGCACGCCGAGTCCAGTTTGCCTGTCGTCCGGTGGGAGCCAAGAAACATGATGCAAGTGTTTGTGCTGGATACCTGTTCTCAAGGTGTGGAGGCGGTGATCCGCGCTAAACTAAAGGCTGCTCTCACTATTTTCGAGTATGCAGAGCTATTCGCTCATGAAAAAAATACGCGAATTAACTGAAACAGTTGAGCAGATGGAGAGTCTCAGTGCTTCGCCATTGGAGTCGAAGAGATGCTATTCTGTCCCCCAGCAATCCCCACTGAGCCTCGTCCCCAGGTCAAAGGCAGTCTTGCTAAACACCCCACGGTATCTTCGTAACTTACTCAGACACCTAACGCCTCTACATGGCTGCTACTACCCCGATCATGGAAGCTACACTTAACGATTCAGTTATGATACCGGAGGCGATCCGGTGCAGAGAAAAAACGACTAATGTATGCATCGGTCACTTCGATAAACACACTGGGAGCGACACATGTAGGTCCATCTGCTATACCGAGTATAGACTATGCGATGCAATTTCCACCGTCAACTCCATCAGCGCCTGTTAAAGAGCCCAAACTATCAGCAACAACCGTCAAACCGACATTCGCTAAACAGAACTACGGTGCGTTAGCTCTTGTGTGCACTAACGTTCCCGAGTCCAAATCTGGCTTAATAAAGAACAATTTGCTAGGTGATCGCAATCAGTGGAATTCCATCTGTGACGCTATCGGTATTCATGTTGAGACCACGATGCTGAGGAGTGTTGAGCGTCACCCGGCTTCCATACACTATGGTGAACTTCGAATTTTTCTAACTAACTAAACCCTGCAGATCATACCGAGGTTGTTCTGCTCTCAGCAGTTTGTCTTCGCAACGCACCGAGCTGGGTGTGCATATTATCCCATCTCACTTGGAAAGATCGCCTAAAGGAAGCGGATAACCAAGGTAGACTTTCTGAAACCGATAGCAAAGGAACAGATATGTTCATGGTGTTCCTAACTTCCGGATCAGTGCTGCTACATCTGCGAAGCACTTTTTCTAGGCAATATTATCGCTGAGTCACTGATAGAATGCATTCATCACCTAACCACAAGAACTGTGGCCCAAGATTAACGGTGCTACACTCTGAGGGAGTGACATAAGCTCTATTGGATAACTAGTCGAACTTTCGAGCTAGATTACCAACCGAGATCCGGTTAAACGCAGCAAGCGCATGGCCACTAGTAGTCAGCAACTAGATGAAACTTACAACCGCAGTAAATTTTTTGTCTCCACAGTCCCGTAGAGAGGCGGACGCCACAGCACACAAAAAGCCAGCACAAGTCAACCTCATGAACTGGAACACTGTCCAGTCATGCAGTCCGATTGAAATCCATACATCCTAGACCCATGCAAAAAGAGCAACCATTAGATGCCGACCACCAAAAGGTCGGCTTAAAAATAAGCACGAATTGGACCTCCAACAACAAATTCCCAACACCCTAGCGCCCAAGGCCTTTTTGCAAGTTGGCCGAACTTAGAGAACGCTACGCTTCACAACCGACGGATCTCATTATGGTTACACTGACCTGGTTAGGCCTTGAGGTGGCTGATTCTCCGGTTAATTTGCCTGATATGCTTCGGAATCGTAGACTAGGAGTGGCGGTGGTTGTGTAGTTGTTTATTACCAAGCTGATTTCCGCTGAGAACTTATTGATCACCCAGAAATCCGTGCCCCTGTTTCGATTCGTTGCCTGCTATGGTCGCGGAACACTGACACATGACTTGTAGTCGTAATTTGCCGCCCGCTAAGCTCTACGTTGAAAATAGAGTCCAAACTGACTGTGTTGCTCTACCGTTTGACTATATATACTATGCGGAATATCCTGAAGAAGTGGATTATGAACTGTATACTGTCATGAACTTCAGCGCGTTATCCGCGCTTGTTGAGGTATCTTGGACCCACTTAACTGAACACCCTCCAAACGTCGCCTGGAACACTTTCACCAGAATATTTAGCACATTGGTATCGCACGCATCGGAACAGAAATGCTTCTATCGTCAAAACAAAAGCAAGTCATTTCTGAGCAGCATAACACGCAAATGCATATCCTTGAAGGAATTGACAAGGACAACTCGCACGAACTCCCTGAATTCCGAAACCTGGACTACATACGTGACACAGCGTAACTTTTACGTGCAGTTGATCCGCGAGGATGAGGTGACGCATCAGCAGGAATTGATGAAGCGCTTATGCACGAACCGCAAACTCCTATACAGGCATGTTAATGGTCTTTGTAAGTTGATCGCAGAATCCCAGCACTGGGCATGGCTGATGGGTGCACGCGGTCGGCAATGAAAGCAGTTGATTTATTACGGTTTCATTACTCCCATATGTTCCAGCAAGTAACGCACCCAAATCTTCTCCTTTCCATTGCTCCACTGTCAGGTTTACCTAGAATCCGCTTCACTGCAGAAGCTGGGTTGACGAAGTTGACATCCTTAGGTACCCACACTTCTGCTGGAGTCGGTAACATTCAAGCGAACGCTCTCTAGACAGCAGCCAGTGATCTGACAAAACCACCGGCCGTTTCCTATCAGGGCTGTCTAGAGGACAACAAAATTTCACCGATATGGAAGCGAGGGGTCATCGCTTATATTTGTAATGGAGGCAGTCGCACTGACCCTATCGATTACTGTCCGATAACGCTGCTACCTGTGTTTTCCAAAGTTATCGAATCAATCATCGGGGATGAGCTGATGCAGTATCTGGAAAACCACAGCCAAATAGTCCCCGCAACCAAAACCGCTCATGTGCTATGAACCTGTAATTTGCACGCGATAGTTAAATTAAAGCAGTTGATGATGGAGCAGGAGTCGATGTAATCTACTTAGACTTCTCAAAAGCCTTTGGTCGCTAGACAAGGGTTTCTCAAACGTTTTTGGCCAGCGGACACCCTTTTTGGTGCAGCCTCGCACGGCGAAACCCCTGCCATTTTTTTAATAAAGAGCTAGGCTGTATTAACATGAAAATGAGGCGCAGTGTCCTCGGAAAGTTTATTGCTGTATGCTGAATTATCATGGGTGTTTAATAATGGTAGTAAAAAATTTAGGTAGTAAAAACAGCCTACATTAAGTTTAATGTGTGGGATCTAATTGTTTCTGACATGCAACGCTGACTTGTTTGATGTTTGGTGTTTTGCGGAAAGCTGCAACCTCACATCTGGTTCAGCTTCAAGTCCATTGTGGTACTTTGTTTTGGTATAGGTGTAATACGAAAATGTACTTTCACAAATAGAAGTTGTGGCAAATGGGAGAAGCACGGCGACAGCTGTCTTCGTAAATGCCAGAGTAAGTCTTACATTGTACGCCATAAATCAGGCAGTGACCGATTGTTCTGAAAGTAAGGATTTGGTATAATGTTGCTGAATTTCTCATATTGTACATATGAAAGGGGAGGGTTTTTCGTGCAAGCAAATGAGTACTTGGCCCATGAACTATGAATTTTTCCTCATCTTCGCTGGGGAAATACTAAGACTGCTTCTATCAGATCTAAATGCTGCATAACTTCCTCAGACAGCTCCTCTGGGATTTTTGTGCCCACTTTTATCTCTTTCAAAATGTCTTTTAGTGCCGTAAAACTGTCGAGATCTCCACTAGGAAAGAAATCACTCAAAATTTTTTAACCCTCGAATTTTATCATTTTCATTGAATATAGTCGCGGATTTTCCTTACAGTGCTAGGTTTACGTCATTTATCTTTGTGAAAATATCGGACAAACAGGCAAGTTTTTCTAAGCACTTTCTGTCAGTCAACCGAAACTGTAAATCCGGGTGAGTCATGAAGAAACGGATGAATTCTGAACGTAGATCTAACAGACCCTGTAATATTTTGCCAGTATGGATCAGTGAAGATGTGCAGGCATTGCCCATGTATTCACACGGAATCTTGAGCAGTTGGTTATTCGGAGGCCGAACTTGAATGCAATTCGTTATTTTCGCTCCTTCATCGCGGACTATTTTGAGCTTGGGTAACATTTTCTTTACGGCAAGTGCTTGTCGATGAAAAATACATCGGCTACTTGTGCAGTTTTTGCAATGGTTTCTCTGTCATTGCTTTTGCACAACCAGTGCAAACATCGGTGCAGTTGTCCTATGGAATGTTATTTTCCTGCATAAAATTATTCACGATATTGAAGATCTCAGTGTCACTGGTGTTTATCGGTGGAGGTTTACACAATGGCATATCTTCTTCCAGGGATAGTAGTTGTTGGTATCCTACAAGCATGATCACGCCTTCGCAGGCGTGCCTCGCACTGCCGGGAATAAAACATTTATTTATTTATTTATTTAATCAGCACAGCAAGTCGGGTCACCAATGTCGACTCATCCATTTGAAGGGAAAAGGGAGTATGCCTACTCCCAGTGATTAACTCCTCCTTAACAGCAGTTGATAGTTGCTTACTTCTTCGAGATACCGTATCATTTGTTCGTGTTATTGCAAACAGTTGTTTTGCTGATTTTTCGTCCAGCATGCACCTACTCATTTCGACTGCACATGGCTTGGCAAGTTTCTCGGCTATTGTGCGAGGCTATGCTGTCAGCGCATACGATAATTAACTATGTAAGATGCTTCAGTAGCCTTCTCATTTACCGTCTCTGGGAGTTCAACAGTTCATCTCACCTGTACTCAAAGTACCCTTTATTCTGTCTTTACACTCCGCATGACTTTTTCAAAATGCCACGGTATTTTTTCTACAAGCACTATGGGACAGTTCGAAAATCTTTGTTGTAGAAGATCACTGTGGGCAATTGTTGAACACCATAAATCCAAAAGTAAGATAAATAGCATTGTACTTGCGCTTCTTATCTACTGATACAGAATCCGGTTGGCACAGATTTACGTTGCATCCTATCAGGCAGTACAGGTGCCTAGAAAGTCTCCGTCTCTGCATTCTCAGACGGCACATTACGGCCCAGCCATTGCTACATCTGAATTCGACGATGATTATTCCTGTGACACATTTAGCACTCTTCAGCCAACGGTCCATGTTGATGTTATGCGTCCAAATGTTGAAATGAAAATAAATAAATCAACACAACAGTCCAGCACGCACATCGAATTTGATTGCTATGATAAGTTGGAGATGGAATGAGATTAAAAATAACGTAAACAAAACAGCTAGTTTTTCATTTTTTCAGATAGTTACTTTCCAATTCGCGGTCAACTGAGCACACTCATAAAACAGCGAAATATCCACGCCTTCCTTGTGGGATTCCGTGGGTGAGATCGCACCACTGGTCCTCTATGTTTCGGGGTATAACACATTTCGAAATGTACGCAAAGGGTTCATATCTTAAGACTTACTATTCTCTTTCAACTGGAGGGACAAAGCCTGGGTTATGTGTGCTTGCACGGAGGTAGACTGACCCATCCAGCTGCCGCATCAAGTTGAGATTAACACGATACACTTCTGCCATTTGACAGCTTCGTTTACTCACATTTTAAGTCTCTGTTAAAACCAAGTTTCTTACTGAACGGAGTTTATTTTACATGGGCCATGCATAAACCAAGGGATGTGATTTAACAAACGTTTACCTTAAGTTGGTCATCAACCCACAAATAATAGGACTACGTTCAGAAAAGTTGTTAATGGAATTATGGTGTTTCTGGAAAACCAGCAGACCACTTGGGGATCCATCAACATCATTATACAACTTGGCTGCAGGTGGAGAACACCTCAGCTAGTGTGCTGCAATACAAAAGAAAAGAAAAAGCATGAAAGAGTGGCGCGCTGGCTGAGTCACGAGTAACGGGTGGACATCGATCCGGAGAGCTAATAGCCGGCTATTGTGCCGCAAAAATGAGTTATGTCTAATAAATGTGATAGTGGTTGGAGGAGGAGGCTAAGTGGGAGGGTCTGAACAAAGAAACTCACAACACAAACGCCATTGAGGTGGGCTCCTAGCCATGTCAGCAAGTGTATCCAGTCAAGCGTGTTCATCTTCCTCGCAACCTCAACCAGGGAACGGAAAGGCTCCAACCGAGGCTAACTTTAAGTAAGGGCCTTTATGCATCTTGACCAAGTCATCCCTTGGCCACCCCTCCTCTTCGTCCATCCACAACCCCTGCGTGTAAACAACGCACATCGCGGCAGTCGGTGGGCTGGCGTGCGCAACAAGTGGCCCAGCCATCGGAGCTGACGCGTGAAATAACGGTGCTGAACGGTTCGCTTCTTCTTCCTGTGCCATAAACAAGGCGTCGAACACGCTCATTGCTCACACGGTATTTCCACCAGACATGAATCAAGTTGCGAAGGCACCGGTGGTCGAACGTAACTCGCCTCTTTATGTCGGCTGATCTAATTGGCCACTTTTCACGACCGTACAGTAGGGTCGAACGTACAGCGCATTGTACACTACCCTTTAAGGAGAGAGTGATGTCCTGCCGGCGCCATAAGTGGCGAAGGTTAGCGAAAGTGCCTCGTGCTTTGAGAGTCCACGGACCACACTTTGAGAAACACTGGCTTAGACCATCGAATTCTCCTCTATAAACGTCTGGTCTAAGGTATCGGTGACCCACTGCTGTGTTGTATGGGTGATTTCCTGCAAGAACGTCGGTTGGAGCTAAGAGTACGAGAATCTCTGTCCGACGCAATTGAGGTAGAGTGCGGTGCATTACAAGGCTCAGTGCTGCGGTCTCGCCTATCCTTAGTATTAATAAACGATCTAACATGGACAATTACCTCGATTTCCTGTTCTTCGCAGATGATATGAGGATATGGCGAGGGATCAGGCAACCGTACTGTTATATCCGTTGATGATATTGACTAGTTAGTTTAGTCACCCCGCGTTCTTATTTGTTCGCCTCGCGTTGAACAATCAATAGTTCTTCATGCCTTAACTCGTGTATCATGAGAGCCATGTTGCAATGCTTCGCCTGATTCACTCTGTTTCGTACTGCGCCTTGTTCTTGCCTAACTGCGGTCTGGGGATGTATTTTGCTTGAATTCCTTACTACGTATGGCATACTTGATTCTGCGAGACCCACATCATGTGTGCCGCCCTTTACTGCAACTCAGCAGCAATACAAACCTGAGGGGGCACTCATTAAAACTCGCAGAACAATACAGTCGTCTGGAGTGCCGTAAAAATTTCTTTTCATCCGTGTCTGTCACCCGTGGAATGCTCTCCCAGAATCGGTCGTCTCTGCACCGACACTAACAATATCTAAAAGACGGTTGGACGATGCACTCAGCCACTTACACTTTGTTACTTAACACTACGTCTCCATCCTACACTTGGAGTTTACCATGGAATTATTTGTTGTTAACTGTGTGTGCTGTGAATCTAAGAGGATCGCAGGACTGCAGCGAAGCAAACGATAAGTCCTTATTTTCGTATTTAAAGTATTAACTATTTTACTATCCTTATCATCATAATTGTTATGTTGATATCCCCACCAACTATCCAACGGGACTTGTAAAGCAATGCTTCTTAACCCGTATAAATTCATTGTTGTTCATTGTTGTTCATTGTATTACATATGACCGCGACCTAAACACGATTTCGAACCGCTTGTAACATGCGCACTGAAGCTCAGGCCCTACCATACTCCTCTGGATGAACGACACACCTACGCATGCACACACACACACACACACGCATACACATGCTTATCGTGTCGCCAATGAATACATGGGTCAATTGTTAATTACACGGTGTTCTCAATATCCTGGTTTCTGAGCCCTACAGCACATACATTCTCTTACATTACTTACCGTGACTAATATGTATCATTTGGTGACGCCTATTCCCATGTCAATTGTGAATGAACCCACGCATTTCCGGTTGTTCTACAGAAAAATCATATGTGGCCAATTGGAACAGATGGAGGGAAACCTTTTCTGACTACCTGGAATTACTTCCAATCTTGAATCCGTTAGTCTCGCCTAAAGAGAAACACTTGATCAAATTAATACGACAGTTGCTTGATGATGAAGGTCAGAGACAGTTCGACGGTCTCCGAGTTGACGACGTCTTTGCAACTGCAATCAGTGCCTTGGATACGTTCAGTGTTCTCTAGGGTGTTCGACGATGCCTGTTCACAGCTAGGTACTATATTTCCAAGCTCTGCCAGGACCCGGAAGAAACTGTAAATGAGTTCATCGCTCGTATACACCAGGCTACCCCGACTGCATATACGATTAAGTTGATATGGAGAAATTCGAAGAAACAATGTTACTTAAGTGTCTGATAGCTGGCATATCAGATCAGAATACCTGGGAAAATCTCCTCTCACAGGATGACAGTACGCTTACTTGGGAGATGGCTTGTTCAATAGCATGTCAAAGAGAGAATCTAAAACAACAACTGTCAACATTTACTCTGTCAGCTCCATCTGGAAGTGTGCAGTTAGTGAAAAGAACATCACAGCCAACAAGGAACTTCGTGGACCTAAAGCCGTTCATATGCTATCGATGTGGTGATCAACACGGATGCGCCTCTGAATGTCAACAATAGAAGACAGTGTGCCGAAGTAGTGGGAAAGTGGGTCATTTGGCGCGAATACGCAGGTCAGTCAAGCTGCATCTGGAACTGCATAAACCATGAGCAAAAGCAATCAAAGCGGTCGATTGTGATGAAGAGAACGAACCAGTAGTACATTTTGTATGGCTAAATACTGTGTTCAACCTGCGTTCCGCGTCACACACTGTGGAGCTCCATATCCAAGGACAGAAAGTACTGATGGAGGTAGATATAGGAGCCACAGTGAAAATGATTAGGGCAAACACTTTGAAGTATTTATCCCCCGCCATGTCATTATGCACTTGCAACATTCAGGCGTACACACGTGAGCCGATTGGTGTTCTCGGTGTATGCCTTGTTCAGGCACAATATGGCACTGAAACACACAAACTTCCTGTCTACGTTATATCGGAAAATCGGCCGAACCTACTCAGGCGAGATTGAATAGACACATTCCCTAATACGTTGGATGTTCTGAAAACAGTTGCTGAATTAGTTGGGCTGGAGGGAATTCTGAATCAAAACGCAGAATCTTTTCGGAGGAGTAGGGGAAGCTGAAGAACTTTTAACCTACAATATGATTGAAGAAAGATGTCCAGCCCAAATTCACCAAAGCACAAACACCACCGTACGCTGTAAGGCCAGAGGTAGAAGAAGTGTTAAACCGCGTACAAGCTCCGGATATTATACTACTTGTGCAATTTTCCAACTAGAGAACACCAATCGTACCGGTGACCAAAGCGGATGGCTCCGTGCGAATTTGTGACGACTACAAAATGATTGCCAATCAGTCTTCTATGGTAGTCAGATATTTAGTAGCCCACATTGAAGACTTGTATGCTTCACTAGCAGGTGGTGAAAAGTTCACCAGACTTGATCTCAGCCATGCATATTCACAAATAGAGCTCAATAAGCCTACTATCACTACACCCATAGGACTTTACCAATACAACCGTTTATCTTTTAGCATGAATTCCACTTTTGGAGTCTTTCAAAGGATTATAGATTATTTACTAAATGATGTACCTTTTACTTGTGAGTATTTGGATGGTATTCTCATCTCCGGGCGCTCCGAAACAGTACACCTACAAACATTCGTCGTTGTGCTTGAAAAGTTGACACGAAACGGACTGCAATTATGAAAGTTTAAGTGTGATTTCCTTTCTTCATCTGTATGCTATCTTGGATATAGGCTTGATAAAGTCGGTTTACATGTTCCAGACCACAAGATAAAACCCATTTTAGAAAGCCATAAACTGTGAAACCTTGATGAGCTCCATTCGTTTCTATGAATGTTATCTCAGTACCGCCGTTTCTTACCTGATACATCCACTATCTTATCTTATCTGAATGCGTTACTCCATACAAACGTACAGTGGTGTTGGGGTCCTCAGGAAAGCAGTGCCCTAACCAAAGCCAAACAAGTCCTCGCCTCCTCACCTATGTTAGTTCACTATGATCCTGTGAAGCCCCTAGTTCTCCATTGTGACGCATCTCATTGGGGGGGGGGAAGGTCCAGTCCTGTGCCACTGCATGAATGAACAAATCTTGGTTCCCATGGCGTTTGCATCACGCACTCTGCAACCAGCGGAAAGAAACTATTCACAGCTAGGCAATGAAACCCCAGCCATAATCTTCGGTGTGAGAAGGTTCCATCATTACCACTGGAGGGGGGTGGGATTTTGAACTTCACACAGACCACAAGCCTTTGATATTATTGTTAGGAGAGACAAAAGGTATGCAACAAATGGCTTCACCAAGAGTGCAGAGACGGGCTCTGACGCTCAACACATATGATTATAAAATTATCTGTAGTCCTGGTACCAGCAATCGCACAGCTGATACTCTGAGCCGTCTACCAGTTACAGGGACGTCACATGAACCTGATTCTTCCATTGAATTGATTAACTTGATGCCACATCTAGATACAACACTTCTACGAAGCTCCACACTCCGTCAGTGGACTGATGTAGACCAACTTCCTAAAACAATCAAACGATTCTTAACAGTCGGATGGTCTACCGTAGAAACAACCGGTTTAAAACCATTCCTAGTGTACAGAAAGGAACTGAGCTTATTCGATACTTGTGTGTCCTGAGGTTCCCGGTTGGCCCCTCCTAGCCAGACTCGTGCACAAATCGTTCACGAGCTCCATGACGCACATCTAGGTGTCTCGAGAAAAAAGCATTAGTGGGGGGATACTGCTGGTGGCCAAGGATAGATGCAGATGTCGAGAGCCTGCTGAAGAATTTTGATACCTCTCAGGCATACCAAAGCAGTAATCCGCCCGGTCCAATGCATCCTTGGCGCAGATCCGACAAGCCGTGGAAACGGATCCACGCCGACTACTTCTGCCCGATTAACGGAACCATGTTCTTGTTGCTCATCGACGCACTCTCTCTGGGTTGAAGTGTATCCCGTTACGTAAGGGACCTCCGAAACACCATGGTTAAAATGCGTTCATCATTCGTCACATATGGTATTCCGGAGACCTTATGCACGGATGACAGGTCCCCTTTGGTTAGCATGGCGTTCAACAGATTCGTCACTAGCAACGGAATTCAGCAACTGATATCGGCACCTTATCATCCAGCGTCAAACAGGTTGGCAGAGCTGGTGGTACAGAAAGTGAAACGAGGACTGTTGAAGCAGCGTGTAGGGACCTTACAAACGAAGCGGGATAGTTTCCTATGTGCCTATCGTTCCACACCCACTGAGGATACGGGTAAGTCTCCTGAAAAGCTGATGTTTAGCAGGAACCTCAGGACAAGGCTGAATCTATTGTTTCCTAATCCACGGGTGGAGATAGAACAGCAACATAGGTTCGTGTCCGGATGAAGTGAAGAAGGATGCGACTTCTGAAGAAAAGGACGATCTACACTGACTTGCCACTAGAAACACACTGGCAAATTGCCACTGTAATTCGTTCCTGGGGAAGCCAAAACGACGTCCAACTTCCAGACGGCCGGCTTATTAGTCGGCACTCAGACCACGTTCGTCCATGGTGTTCAGTCACACTAGGCGAGATGCAGACCGGATTGTGCACAGACAAAGAACCGGGCACTGAGAACGAACCGTACGCACAGGTGAGTGCGACGTTGACGAGGCGATGAACCCGCATGCCTCGACCAGGGAATCGATTTCAGCAGAGGATGTGATGCCATCTATGGGGTTGAGACGTCACATGTGCAGTGAAGTCAGGCCCTAATCCACTCAGTTGAAAGAACAGCACACCTACACGTACTAACGCACGCATGCACTACGCACGCATGCACTACGCACGCACACACACACACACACATAGCATGTCGTCAATGCATGCATGTGCAAATTGTTAATTACAGTGCCCTGTCCACACTTGGTCTCGATGCCGTGGGTTATGAACTCTACGGAAGATACGTTTCTTACAGTGTTTTAACTAATACATTTCACTGGTCAGTGCAGAATACCCTGTCATGCAACGTGGAAAAAGTTCACGTTGTTCAATTACGCCATAGGCATGGCCATGTGTAGTAGCTTGGAACACACAAATTACAAACGGTTTCCCAAACACAACCTTGGTGTGCTCATATGAAGTGACCTTAAAGGTATAAAATAGGCTGATGAAACCGCAAAGAATGGCAACCAGCTCATCGGCCGGCTGCGTAGGCTATTCGGGAGATTTGACCAATCCATCTTCGCGATGCTGTACAACTCTTAATTGCGCCCTCACGTTGACTACACCATCCAAACTTGGCAACCTGGGTTGAAGCGCGACCTGGAGGTGCTCAAGGCACTATGATGCAGAACAACAAAGAATGTCAGGAGTCCGCGCAATCTGGGCTATCAGCAAAGGCTGCACTGAAATCTTTCAACGTAGGCTACCGAAGACTACGCGGCGATCTAATACTAATGTACCAATGAGTGATTGAGCGCATCTGCGTATGCCTCCATTGGTTAAAACCTAGGCACCACACCAACTTCAGAAGTAATTGTTTGAAATTGAGTGTACAACACACCCGTGCGTATTATCGACGGAATTACCTTCCGCTTCTTGTTTGTCAGCCGTGGAACGGCCTCCCAAGCTTATTTGTATCCTCCCTAGGTAATTTTCGAAAAGCTATTAGATGTTGCTCTTAGCTCTTCAGCCATAGTTATGTATCAAATGGACCGAAGCGTTCGGCATATGACTTAGCGACCATGGTTTACTTTTCTCATGCTCTACGTCAACCATCACTGCACCTGTTGTTCTTCTGTGTGTTCGCATTCGTTTTAGTTTACACGTTATTTCTCAACGCATTTAACCCAATAGTTGCTGGATAGATGGCTCGCGTATTTTTTTATTTTATAATCCCCCCGATTAGTCAACTGGACTGGTCAAGTACTTGCTCTAACTCGTGGGTTCATTGTTCCCCAATCCCCCTTTCTGTTGGGTAGAGCCTACAATGCCACCGTCCATGCAATCCTACTACAGATCAATAGACTTACAGGCTAGTTGCGCTCGACCATCGATGTCTTCACAGTTTGGCTCACATCTGTTGGGGGCACCGCGGGAGAAACGAGCGTGTTCTAAGCCTTCATTCTGGCGCGGGAAGAAAAAGTGAAATGCACAGCGCTGTTATTTCAAACACCAGACTCTGATGACTTCCTCCTGTGGTATACATTCCAATACACCGATTTGCGCGACGCATCGTTTGCTTAACAGGCATCTGGATGAAAGAAGAGGAGCCGAGGCTAACCGATGACTTAGACAAGATTGATTAAGTCCTTCACTTAGAAATTGTCCTCGGTTGGAGCTCCTCAAATCTCTGGTTGGAGGCCGAAAGAGGTAGAATACGTTTGCTTACACTTGCTGACATGGTCAGGAGCCGACCTTAATGGCATTAGTGTTGTGAGTCTTTTGTCCCCCACCCCTACTTCTTAGGCTCACCTTCCAACCACCATCTAATATCCACTAATTATAAAAACAGTGTGACTTTTTCGTATTCTTCTGCTTTTTTCTATTGTTTTTTTCTTTGTGACAATATTCTCCTATTATATCAAGGTACATTAGCCGAGAAGCCTCTCACCTTAGCTACCATGTGATGGTGATGATGAGCTCTGGTTTTCAAAGTTTGACCTCCTCAGGTTTTAATCTGTAGTACTTCTCAGTGGTGATAAAGATAGTCCTATTCACCAGGACTCAGGGGCATGCGAAATGTTCAAACGCATCAACTTTGTAGAGTCGCATCTCGTTTCTCTGACTCGCCAATTAGATGACCGTAGATAGTCACAGTAACTATTATCGGCTGAGAAATAGTATTCTTTAGGACACGCATGTCATCCACATCCTAGCATCATTTTGAGGCTGCCGATGGATAATGGTTGTCTTCACGCCGTAGCGATCGTTCGGAAGCATCAAACTTCAGCATCTGTGTGTATACCCGGTTCAACGACGTGCATGGCATGAGGAAAAATGTAGTGTCTAAAGCTCGTGGCCAACAGTCGACCACCACTAGCTTAGCAACCATGCGTTCTCTGTGAAACATGCAGAACTATATTATATGGATTGTGCAATCGGTTAACGTAGTCTCCAGCTGTCCGGCTGAAGGGTTTAACGTTGATACCGATTACCTGCCCCAATACTAGTCGAATGCCAGTTTCCATCGAAATGTTCTGCACCATTTAGGTCGCTAACGTTGCTGCCCCTCAAATCTTGCACAACCACACCCACTACACTGCGCAAGCAAAACGTTAACCGATCGGGGTGACAGTAACAACGCTCGTCACCGTCGACCCGAAGTGCAAGGGCGATTAATCACGTGACCATGCGAGTGGGTGTGCGTTGGGTTTGACGGACTTATTAGTCCGCTGTGATGATGAAATCTGCGCGCGAGACGACACACTGTCCCCTAGCTAGGTTACCTACGCAGGTGGTGTCCATCTGAGAGGTTTTTCTAAGAGAGACCAACAGACGCAGAGTTCACAGCGCAAATGGGTGCGCGTGTACACACCTAGTTCTCTTTCCAAAGTTGCAGGTGTAACTTGTTCGATTTCAGCCTCAGGTTTGGTACTTACTGCCGTGACGTGTCTGGCTTTTAGCAAAAATCTTGTGGGAGAAGAGTTCAGTTTACTTTGTCAAAATCAATATGATTTGGAAGGTTGTCGTTTTCTGTTGGTTGATCACAATGATCCTAAGTGAGTTGTGGCTGTGACCCTACGGCGTGCTTCACCGGTAACTGTTCTACGCACCTGCTGAAGCATTGCACCGGTATTATTGGTCACATGATTGAGACCTCCGCTGCATACCGCTATGCGTGCCTAGCAGATATTAGGTGCGATGAAACCCAGTTGTTGGACCAGCTTTGCAAATTGTCACAACAATCGGTACATGAAGATGACACGATTCGTATGCTGGAGGTATTCCGCTGCATGATACGGGATCAGACGGCAGTCAGATCACTGATCATCTGCACTCTATCGCTAAATCACCGAATCAACCTGGTACCAGCTACGTAGTGAGGCCACGATCTCCTTGACCACATTCAAGTTGATAAGTTCCATTGCCTGAGAATCGAGGACGCATGGGACTAAGTCCACATGCACCACCCCATTGTATGCAATTCAGTGTGACTTCACTTTGCTGGGTGGTCGATGGCCCGGGCTCACCGATCGAGTGATCCGCTTGTTCTTCTAAGGAGAGTTTAGGGTGCTCGGCGTGTACATGGACTAATGAACTTGGCAATCTACACTCAACTAGCAGTCGAAGGCGACTCGTGCTGTTATCCGCTAGATAGGAGCCCTGAACTATAATTGATCCAATAAAACTAGGAAGAACGCAGAAGAAAGTCCAATTATTCGGAGTTTGCTTGTGATGGTTTATGACAGAACCACCAGGGAGGAAGTAACTCCTTTGCAACTCACGTTGCACGATGCCTTTCAACTTACACGTCAAAGCCCTCCAAGTCGGATAGCTAAAGCTGCCCGTTCATGGAATGATCCCTCCTGAGTGAGTCTGTGCGCCAGCAGCTGCGGCTTTACGATAAAACTGCCAAGTGTTGTCTGGAAAGGTTTACATTAGAACAGTCGCTTGGCTCATAGTAGTGACTCCGGCTGGTTTAGCAAGTGGAACCATATGAAGTGGATGGGGTTGAACGAAGTTTCCGTAACTGACGTCCAGACGGAACCTATTCCCTTGCTTTATTTATGCTAATCGAAACCTCCACGAAAGAAAATGCACATTTGGACTTCTAATATTTTGTGAACTCCACACTGGAGACGATTCCACTCTCTATTCAGGTCTCTTGTCTTCTTCATTAATGAAAGATGGTGTCGCAATTCACACATTTATTTGCGCCATGCCAATTACATATATGGTCGTTGAGTAAGCGTCTCCGAGGTTGAAAACATCATTAAGGTTGGACGCGTGAGCTTCATCTAGACAAGCGCGAAGGGGCTATCTGATTCAAAACATGTATCCTGTCCAGCGGGAAATATACCTATCTGTATGTGCTCCAGTTCGAACGATAATCTCGTACTGACGTGTGCCATCTATAGCTGATGGTGAAGTGAGCACGCCGAGTCCAGTTTGCCTGTCGTCTGATGGGAGCCATGTAACTCGATACGAACGTTTGTACTGCATATCTGTACTCAGGAAGTGGAAACTGTGATCAGCGCGAAACTAGAAGCTACTCTCACTATCGTCGTTACGATTTGAATTGACCCTGAAATGCTACTCCAGATGTGCTTCTGATTTCGGTGGGCGACCGACTTAGCATTTATGTTGCCCGCGCCGAGTGCGATATCTGTACTTTCGAGTTGGAAAGGAAGTTACCAAATTTGGAAGTGGCCATTGACATCTCTACATTTTCCAAAGCAGGGGATGCTAAGACCCAGGTAGTGTTGGACCCAAACATTGGCCCATCTGGCTGGGAAAGTATTTGGAAGGTACGGACGTCGTGAATAGCTGGATGGCAGCGGTGCGCAACCGTCGCAATACGTAACGACCCAGTCACGACGGAGTACATGTTCAGAGATAAGATATTCGTGTCTTGTCGCTGTACCACTGGCTGATGTCATTACCGTACCAAACATACATTCTGACATGAGTGTAGTTCATACAGTCACATATGGCATTGCGGCCGCAATCCGTGATTCTAACCTCGTTTCGAGTGAGCATCAAATTTATAACGAACATATGGTGCAGCCAGTGATTTCGGTGCCCGTTAAAGTAGGATTATAGCAACGAGTATTAAGGTTTTCTTTCTGTGGCTAAATAAACGCTCTGTGGGACTCACTCCGAGTTCAGGAAACGGTTTTTTCCCTCGTTCATAAAGTGTGGCATACAGGTCCACACTTAGCTCTTCGGCTTTCGTTAATAAACTCTGGCTCTGTTTTTTCATTTAGTTGAGCACGGTAAGGGAAACTAAGGGGATGGTCGAATTACTCTCTTGTGAGTTGCGGCCCGTCGACCGTAGCCGCAGTAACATCGTGCCAAAAGAAGTGACGACGCAGGTTGTTCATTACTGCTTAAGTTTCGGTTGTGAGCAGAGCATTAATCTCGGAAAATAGCTAAAATAGTCTACCGTACTGTAGGGCAATAGAGAAATCATTGTAGCGCGTAAAAGGTAACGGCTTGAACATTCCCGTATGATAGTCGGGGTGAACATAGAGATAACAACTTGGTGTCGATAAAAGAAGTAAAACAGACGAATCACCCAGTGGTCTGCTGGAACACGAAACCAAGGATTCCTGCCTGGATTTCATGGGGTCAGGCACCATCCACTGTTTGTTCCGCACTGAAGCCGTCAATTGGTGGTCACGTGCTATACCACGTAGTGCAACAGTGTTGTTAAGTCTTTTTTGAATAGGGATAGGGTGGGCGGATTAATTACGTACACTCGGAGGGAGTTCCAGTGCCGTGACACTGAGGGAAGAAGAAGTTTCGTCGCCCTTCCAATTGGCTATATTGTGTAGCCAACTTAAACTGCGGGCCCATCAGAAATGTGCTTTGGGCAGTGTGGTTTGCGTTTTAGGATCTGATACAAAGATCGGATCACCCCTTAGACGCGTATAACGTCTACTGAACACTTAGATTTCAACCTGAGTGGCTAGAGAAGGCAAGCCAAACTTTTGATGTCCTTCGTCGCCCTGCATTATGAATTCTCGAGTGTGGTGGGCTGCTGCTTCTGCCGTAGGGTTGCTGCACTTGGATAGCGTATTCCACATGCGGTCTCACGTACGCGCCAAGTAGTTGCGTAAAGATTAAGGCATCGGACTTCCCGAAGGCACTAAGCTGGAAGCCGAAGTCCTTATTTACTTACTTTGATACCTTTACAGTCGGTCGCAAACAAGTAAGATCACTTGCTCGAACACGCTGAGATGACTCTTATATGAAGCACGCGGTGGGGGTTTGTGACCGTAGTACGTAGTGATGTGTACTCTGATGGCTTATGCTCAGAACTTCTTACTAGGTGGCAGTGAACTGGAGCGGGTTCTTGACGGACCATGTGTAAGCTTTACCCGACTCTCTTTGAAGCGCTAAACACCGCTGAACAATGAATTTATTGCGTTAGGAGGCATTACATCATAAGTACTGTTAGGTAATTTAGGAGTTATCGAAAAGTAATAAGAAGACGATACTTTAACTTTGAAAGGACTTGTCGTTTGTTATACTGTACTCGTACAATCCACGTAGTTTCACAAAATCCACATATAACAGCAAATTAATCCATGGTCTATTCTAGGAGTAAGATAGAGACAGCCTTAAGTAAGTATGTTTAAGTGGATGAGTGCGTCATCCACTCATCTTTTAAACCTCATTATTGTCGGTGCAGAGACGACCGATTCAGGGGGTGAATTCCACGGGTGACAGACACGAATAGAAAAAAGCTCCTGCGTAACTCCAGACGACTTTACTTTTCCGCGAGTTTTAATGTGTGAACTCGCGTTTGTGTTGCTGCTGAGTTGCAGTAAGGAGCGGCACGGATGAACTGGGTCGTGCAGAATCAACTAGACCATTGGTAGGCCATATCACAATGGGCGATACTGTCCGCCGAATACCCCCGATGGCTTTATTATCTGCGCGCATGGGAGATTGCGCATTCCAATGATGTGCTTGGATGCCCGACTTTGAGAATGATCCAGTGCGTCAAAATCGTGTTTCAGTCATGAATGCCAGGCTTGAATTGCGTATTCGACATATACACTGAGCATCTGTATCAAAATAAAGATGTCACTTTGTCCGAACACCCGTCGCAACAGCCCGACGTGTTGGTCACCAGTTTTCGAGACATTTTCGGATTGCCGGGAGCAAACTAAGTCACAATGAACCAGTACACCCAAGTCTGGTTCGACGGAAGATTGCTGCAGTACATGTGACCCTAGGCTGTATGAGTACTTGATCTGATGTCATATGGAGAGTACCACGCATCTATTTAGATAGAAATGCACAAAATTTTGGTGTGATCACCTATGTGTCGTGTCTAGGTCACTCTGAAGCAGATGCTGGTCAGCGCTCACCTGAAGTCTGAGCCCAAACTTGCTAGTGTCGGCGAACAGTAAGAAGGTTGAAGCGATTGCTTGTGCGATGTCATTAGAAAATCACAAAAACACTTGTGGGCCTAGAACTGGACCTTGAGGCACACTAGACTCGACTTGTATCGGGTCAGATAAAGAGTACTGATCACTGACCACTAGTTGCCATTGAAGAAGAAAGTTGGCGATCCAGCTTCGAAGTGTAGCTTGTAAAGGAGTACCCGATGATCTAGATTAACGAATACCTTCGAAAAATCCAGATAGATCACATCAACTTCCTCTTTAGAGTCAGCTGACCCTGTCCAACTACTCCGTGTGATTAGTAAATTGGTTGTGCATGATGGCTATCAACGGAAGCCGTGCTGTTCAGGCGTAATAACCTTACAGTTTTCCAGATTGCACACCGGGGTATCAACAACAATGGATTCTATCACCTTGGACAGTATAGAGAGAAGAGATAGTTGTCGGTAGTTTGAGGTCTCAGCCCTGCTTCCGCCTTTGTGAATCGGTTATTATTCCGAGCTTCCACGTGGCAGGAACCTGGTTCTGGTCTAAGCAACGTTGATGGAACTGGCTCAAAGTTTCTGGCAAGTTCTTGCTGCTGCTGCCAGTGCTCCTGGACGAATGGTGTCAACACCTGGGGAGCTGTGGTTGCACATAGACGCCAGCTTTTGCAAAAGAGCTTCAGCGGTAAAAGAGATGTAGGTGAGTATGGCAGCGGTCGAACGAATACTGAAAGATCGCTTGATGGCAAAGCCCTCTGAAACGTAAGGGCATATTGTATCTGCTGCGTATTTGTTGCTTCTATAGCCTTTCTTGTTGAGCCATCAGACGTCCGGAGTGGAGAAAATCCTTGTGTCACATTTCGTAGCCCATTGTCATACTTGTGCAACAGTTTATGGTTAGCGCTGATTGTTGCGGTGTTCTATTAATGTGCGGTTTTGTCTTCCCAGAACAGTCGGGTGCAGTGGTTATGTTGGACTACGTCGTTGTTGCAAGTTTCTGGTGTTAGAGCTAACCTATACACCCGCCATGTTGTTTTGCGTAATAGTACCCACTTCCTAGCCTTGCTTCTAACACAAGAAACTGATTTGGACACATTTCAAACTGTTGTCTTTAAATCAGCTGTACTCGGCCGACTGCGTTTGTTAACAAATTCGAGCCAGGTGACTTCCGGGAGTTCTTCGGCTAGGAACGACTAGGTTGTGGCGCTGACTAACTGGGCTAATCGATCGTAGCTTGTAATGGTTCACACTGTCTCATAGTTCTTTTTTCGATATTTCTCGTAGCAGACGAAGCTGAAACTAGTGACTACATGATCACTGCGACCAACGGGGCAGTCTATAGGCCACACATCAATCATAAGTTTCTCGTTGGTAAGTACAAGGTCCAAGACAGATGGTTTGTTACTTGTTCTGAACCGAGTGGGCCAAGTGACATGGTTGTAAAGCGAAGCAGTGGTTATGAGCTGCTGCGGATCTGCTTTGAATTGCTCTCCGATGGTAGCAGGCGTTTCTAAACAGTGTACGTTGAAATAACCCATGACAGTGATGTGAGTGGAGATTCCCTTTAGGGCGCTTTTTAGAGCAGAGTGATCCTCCATTGTAATGATAGCACTCCATATCTTTCGAACATCTGGGAATGTTATACGATTTGAAAATAGCACTATCGCGAGATCATTTATCCAAAATGTTGGTAACATACAAGAACTCGCAACAGCATCACTTCACTCGTTAAACTTCCGTGTACCAGAAACGTGGGGCAGCCATGACGTATCTTGATAACGACTGCGAAGGAAGAAGAAAGCTGCTATACTATTTAAATCCGCTCGGGGGTCAGGGGTAGATTGGAAGCAGTTGAATAAAAACACTTCCGGGACCCCGATTGTTAGCAAGTAACGTCATAGCACAGGTGGATGAAGCGAGTCAAATGCAACATGTTGGTCGAATATATATATATATGTATATATAGTTGGCGGCAACCAGGTTCAGATTTGCCTGTCACTGTGGCCAGCCACAGGACGCCTGCGCCTAAAGAGAGACCATGGGTGGCTTGCGCTGCACCTCCCACAGCTCCAACCCACACACCCCATATCCGGTTGTGAACCCGAAGGAATAAGACCGGGAGGCATGTGGATGGGAGCCACGTTTCATCAACGGAGCCGGCCCACACTCCTTCATAGGCAAACACAAGCACGCTGTATTTGGGAATCAAGGGCATACAAGGCGGTGGCTGGACCGTAGTCCGCTCCACATCGAGTGCATGGAACCACTCTTTGATCCTAACACGGCCACAAGGACCATGCACTCCGTCCCCTCCAGCAACGATCAACTGTCTACTGGAGCCGTATGGACGAGGTAGTGGGTAATAGACAGGTAGGCACCTTGTCAACATGCACATCAAGCGCAGCCACACCGGGGATATCAAGCAACAGCAAATCACTTGAGAGCAAGATAACAAGGAAAATAAATCGAGTAATGCATAAGGAAACGGTGACATAAATCTTAAACTAATGAGCATATGAAATATGTTGTTTACAAAAGAGTCCGAGATAAGTTCACGAGGTCAGAAAGTATATTTTACGGAAATGTCACAACCACGAAAATGTTATCGAAATTAACTACAATTGGCTTAAGTGACGTGTGCAATTTTATAGAAGAGAGTACAGGTAGACACTTATATGAGAAAGAAAAGCATTAGGACAAAATTGAAAACCCACCACCTGAAATAAATATACTTAGCATGCAAGCAAGCGGTTAGTAGATCAAATGCAGGGTGCCTACAAACGCTGCGCCGGTTCTGTCTACGTTCACTATATATATATATATATATATATATATATATATATATATATATATCATAGCTATTGGCTGGAGAGCCCATGATGCGCTGAGGTTGGTGGTGGTTAGATCCTGACAGATGATATACCCACTGCTACTACTGTTGCGCCAGTGGCTCATATCCTGGGCGCCTCCTCGAGGCGACCGCTTGGTGGGAGTTGGGTTTCGTCCTTCTCCCTGCTAAGATCCAGGACACCAATTCGCATGAGTCAATGAACTGAACATGTGCTAGACCCGCTGCCTTTCGGGTGTTCATTTAATCGAAGGCTTTGTCTGAGGACCTGAGTCATCCTATTGTGAGGTGCAGGTGCCCTGCCAGTATCTTATCCCATCGTCTTCGGAGGTTAGGAAGTGGCAGATGGCCCTCTTATTGTCAAACCTAACCACGGGAGATAATAGGTCTACGGTTTATAAGCTCACAGATCGATTGGCGTAGAGCAGGTGCCCCACGCATTGTCTCTGACGGTGGGAGGACACCTCCGGGTGTGCACTGGTTTGCTACTGCCAGCCTCAAGCCAGGCAGCCCCTGGTCAAATTGGTGCAGACCCGCCAAACCCGCTTCTGGCCGTGGTCGCCGGTGTATCCTACTAGGTCACAAAACATATGTATAAACCGTTCCAGTACCTCCATGTCTGCGTGTGACGGCCGTCAAGCAGATCCCAAGCTGTCTCTGCAATCACATTCCCGAGCTGAATCTGCTCCCCACCGCCACGTTGGTAAGGTTATTGAGCCAAAAGCTCAGGGCGAAGTCCCTCAAGCAAACCTCCAAATATCACCCACTGCCTTGTATGGCAGGCTATTGAGCCACAGGCTCCGGGCGGAGTCCCTCAAGCAAACCTCCGAAGCAAAACGACCACTTCGCGTGCGATTGCCCACCAATGTAATCGGATGCCTGCGCGCAAAGCACTCAGCATCGGGTGATGGCACGTGCGCACACTACTGGACCGGAACTCCAGTGAGCACCCGGAGCGATGCACTGCACTGGTCGCGATGGAGCTGGTGCGTTGCCACATCGATATTGCGGAGCTCAGTGAAACCCGGCTCGCTGAGCAAGGTAAGTTGCGTGAAGCAGGTGCCGGCTACACATTCCACTGCGTGGGCAACGCCGCCTCAGCACCACTTGAACATGGCGTCGGATTTGCAATATCCGATCGCCTCGATGGCCAGCTGGTAGGTAAACCAACAGGCACCAGCGCGCGACTGATGACTGTTCGCCTACGACTCGGAAGAGGTACGTTTTTCTACTTTATAGGCAGGTACGCTCCGACTATGTGTTATCCTGATGACACGCGTGATCAATTCTACACTCAGATATCCTCCGTGATACGGTCTGTGCCGAGGAGCGACCGTCTATTTCTGCTGGATGATTTCGACGCGAGAGTTGGGAGTGACGTCTCTGTGTGGACAGATGTCATCGGTTCGCATGGCATTGGTTCAGCGAATGCGAACGGTGACAGGCTGCTCTCACTGTGTGCCACTCACGGCCTGACGATCACGAACACTCGGTTTGCACTGAGTGCGAGTGATATAGCAACTTGGACGGACCCACGGAGTGGTCACGCTCACCTGCTCGACTATGTCATCATACGTCAGTGTGATATGCGTGAAGTGTGCATGACACGTGTACTGCGTGGAGCTTGGTGCGCACCAAACTGTACATATATTTTCGTACATCTATGTATTGCACTCCCGCCGTGAATCGGCGTAAATTTAACCTCTCTCCTTCAGTACTGTGGTGAAACATACTGAGCTGGAGAAGGCGATGGCTGCACGCCTGTGTGGTGATGTGGACTGCATAGCCACAGTGGGCGACCTGTGGCACCACATTCGCGACCAGGTGACAGCTGCTGCGGAGGAGACCATCGGGCGCGCAAACTGTAAGCGGCCTGATTGGTTTGATGACAACGATGCGACGATTGATGCATTGGTGTCAGAGAAGAATGCAGCATTTGCTGCACATGTGGCAGACCCCCGTGATTTAGGAAAGAGTAGTCAGTTTCGCAAAGTTCGACGGCGACTGACCCGAGAGCTCCGTCGCATTAAAAATGCAAGGTGGACGGAGAAGGCGAAGCAGATGGAATGCTACGCCGAACGCCGCCAATACAAAGAATTCTTTGACTCTTTAAAGGCGGTGTGTGTACCGAGATTGGAGCCGCTAAGGACGCTGGTCGATGGTAGTTTAGGCGCTACCTGCACACTGAATGCAGATCTGGCGAAAACACTTTGTCTCTTGAACAACCGTTCAGAGATCGACTGGCCTACATTGAATGGCCTGAAACAGCACGATGTGAAGACGAGTCTGGCGGATACGCCGAGACTGGATGAGACGCAGAGAGCAATAGCTCAGCTGCGAAACAGCAAATGTGCTGGGGCCGAATGGATCCCGCCTGAAGTATTGAAAAACGGTGGACCCGCGTTGTTGGCTGCGCTGCACCACTTGGTGCAACTTGTATGGATTGAGGAGGAGGTGCCTGCTGAGCTGAAGGATGCCCTTGTGCTACCGCTGAACAAGGGCAAAGGTAGCAAGCAATGTTGCACGAATTATCGTGGCATCAACTTGCTGAGTTGTGTGGGCAAGCTGATTGCCCGAATCCTGCTCAACCACCTCGTGAGTCAGATTGTGGAACCAAACGTGGCGGAAGAGCAGTGTGGATTCTACTCGGGTCGCAACACTATAGATATGGTGTTTTCGGCTCGTCAGTTGCAGGAGAAGTGCAGAGAACGACACCAGCCATTGTACTCGCTTTTTGTTGATTTCACCAAGGCATTTGATACGGTGAACCGCGAGGCATTCTGGCTGGTGTTGGGTAAGTTTGGTTGCCCGCGTAAGTTTGTAAGTTTAACTGAATGTCTGCACAGTGGTATGCGAGCGAGGGTGCAGCTGAGTGGAGAGACCTCGGACGACTTTGCAGTTGTCTCTGGTGTGAAGCAAGGCTGTGTATTAGCTCCCGCCCTGTGTAATATATATCTTTATGTAATGATATCTTGTGCTTACGGTGTTCGTGTAGAGCACCGTATTGATGGTGGGTTGCTGAACATCCGTCGTTTCGGTGCGGGAACTCTAGTCTGTGAGACAACTATCCGTATGTTGCTGTTTGCTGACGACTATGCGTTGTTTGCACACAGCGCAGATGAGTTGCAGCACATGATTAGGGCTCTGGCTTCGACAGCGGCCAAATTCAGGCTCACCATCAACATAAGCAAAACTGTCTGGCTCTTTCAGCCTTCACCAGAGGTGCAATCTTCAATATTGCCGCTAATCATCATTGGTTCTGAAGCATTGGAAACCACCTCCTGCTTCTGCCACTTTGGGAGCGTGATGTCGACTGATCATCAGATACACAGTGAGCTGCGTATTCGCGTGTCGAAGGCAGCGGCAGCATTCGGGAAGCTTGAGTACCGAGTGTGGAACAACCATCACCTTAGCATTGACACAAAGCAGATGGTGTACAACTCCATGGTGCTGTCCGTTCTTCAATACGGCAGTCAAACGTGGACGATGTACCGTCGGGATGTGCGATATCCTTAGCAATTCCATCAGCAGTGTTTGCGACGGATTTGAACATCGGTTGGGGCGACAGAGTTGCTGACCCGAAAGTGTTGCGACAGAGTGGGATGTATGCAGTGGACTGCATACTTTTGCTGGTACACCTGAGGTGGCTCGGTTATGTGAGCCGTATGGATTAAATGCGCATACCTAAACAACTCTTATACGGTCAGCTGAGTATAGGGAAGCGGTATGTGGGGAAATCAAAGTTACGTTATCAGCACAAGATCAAAGTGAGCCTCTCACGTTATAATCTTGATTGCAGGTCATGGGAATCCAACGCGGTTGATCGGCGTGCATGACGCGATCTGACCACGAAGGCATTTGCTGAGGTGCGGGAGAAAGACCTCATACATGTAGAGAAGAAGCTGCAAGTGCGGAAGCGTCAAGCACCGATGGGTTGTACTCCGTCGACATCGGGTGCATTGTGCTGTAGCACATGCGGTCGCAAGTGCCTGAGTCAGGCAGGCCTAGTGAGCCATGAGCGAGGCCACTTAGGACCACTATCGAAGCGACGACGGGTCTTGCAGAGAACGTAGGCAGAACCGGCGCAGCGTTTGTAGGCACCCTGCATTTGATCTACTAACCGCTTGCTTGCATGCTAAGTATATTTATTTCAGGTGGTGGGTTTTCAATTTTGTCCTAATGCTTTTCTTTCTCATATAAACTTCTACCTGTACTCTCTTCTATAAAATTGCACACGTCGCTTAAGCCAATTGTAGTTAATTTCGATAACATTTTCGTGGTTGTGACATTTCCGTAAAATTTACTTTCTGACCTCGTGAACTTATCTCGGACTCTTTTGGAAACAACATATTTCATATGCTCATTAGTTTAAGATTTATGTCACCGTTTCCTTATGCATTACTCGATTTATTCTCTTTGTTATCTTGCTCTCAAGTGATTTGCTGTTGCTTGATATCCCCGGTGTGGCTGCGCTTGATGTGCATGTTGACAAGGTGCCTACCTGTCTATTACCCACTACCTCGTCCATACGGCTCCAGTAGACAGTTGATCGTTGCTGGAGGGGACGGAGTGCATGGTCCTTGTGGCCGTGTTAGGATCAAAGAGTGGTTCCATGCACTCGATGTGGAGCGGACTACGGTCCAGCCACCGCCTTGTATGCGCTTGATTCCCAAATACAGCGTGCTTGTGTTTGCCTATGAAGGAGTGTGGGCCGGCTCCGTTGATGAAACGTGGCTCCCATCCACATGCCTCCCGGTCTTATTCCTTCGGGTTTACACCGGATATGGGGTGTGTGGTTGGAGCTGTGGGAGGTGCAGCGCAAGCCACCCATGGTCTCTCTTTAGGCGCAGGCGTCCTGTGGCTGGCCACAGTGACAGGCAAATCCGAAACCTGATGCCGCCACCCATATATTAGCTATTTATACAACCTACTCCGGGCCACCGAAAACCATGGAACAAATGTGTGTTATAAGTACCATCAAAAATTGAAACTATGTAAAGAAAAGATTTTTCCACATGCTGTTTCTCTTTTTTTGACATTTTGGTGATTGTGTGTTACAAAGAGTTTTACAAACATCCCACTGGCGCGTCATATGCTCAAGGGTCTCCAATTAGCGATGTTCCCCATCTTTAACTCCCCAATTTATAGACGCACGAGGCCGGCAACAACTGGACTGGATGTCAGCGTCATGACTTTTGCCGTCATTTGGTAAGTTGACCACTGTACGATCCCTTCCAGTGCGGCACCTATTACCAAATACGTGCCATCTAACATCATTTTAGCAAGCGTATTTTTCCTAGCACACACGAGCTATTATCCGCAGGCAACCATTGTCAAAGACCAAAATCCGACGCTTGACATTTATATGAATCGGTCAGGACGCGCTTCCGTACAACAGGACCTCGCGAACTCAGGCATTGTAGACACCGAGAGTAAAATGTCACGACAATGGCGACACAGACGCTTCATATTCGCGAAAGTTGACCATGCCAAGGCCGTGCGGAGAGCCATTTCTCTTCTAATAATGCTGTCAGAAGAGACGCAGCTCCCATGATAAATGAAGCTATCTATTTGGTTAAGTTGCACTCCTTCAATGATCAACCTTGGGGAAGGTGGATGTCAAACTGGGAGTAGTACCTTGCATTTCGATGGGGCAAAGGTTATGCCCTACCTGGCAACATCAAACTTTAAGCGGTTTTGAACGGCCAGCACAATCTGTGGGTCGTCACCAAGCAAAGCAATAGCATCAGCAATGTTCAATTCAGTCGCGCGGTTGCCTGGAAGAAACTGTACACCAGAAGCCTAGAGATCTTTCGCCGCGCTTAATAAAACATCCTCAATCATAAACTCGAAAGGAACCGGTGACATGGAGCATCCTGTCACACACCTCAAGGGATGGTGAAAGGTGAAGAGAGTCGACTATAATCTCTCACTCTGCCAGAGACATTGTTGCATAAAACACGAAGTATGGCGGTATAATTTTTGGGTACGCCATTCCTTTGCAGACAAGCCATAAAGCAGGCCGATCGACCGAGTATGGAGGCACAAATACGCGACAATCGTAGGCTGGCGAGAAATATGTCGCTGCTCGAGGAGTTGGCGGTGCGTAAACATGTGCTGTACAGACCCTCGATAGGGGAGGAAACCAGCTAGTTCCTCACGGTTGTGTACTTCTTGTATTGGTGTTTGCCTGCACAGTAGAACGGATGTTAGCAATTTGAAGGCGACGCATATTAGGTTGCTTCCCCTGTGGTTGACACATAAGGTGCGAACGCCATTTTTGAAGATGGATACGCCAATCGACTCGACCCAAGAGGATGGAGCATTTTCTTCAGACAAAAGCCTGGAAATCCGAATTGGTAACTAGTTGAAAATTTCATTGACGTATTAAGAAGACATACTTTGCGGTATGTTGCGGTATGTTAACATTTTGATTGCCCTCATCAGTCGCGACGCAATACAGGTAGAACGAAATATGCATTAAATACGGCTCACACTTAGTTAAATCGATAAACACACAAAATTGGCGTGGATGACGTATCAGGTAAATGGCAATCTAATTGGTTGGCTCAGTTGCTTCCGGGCACAATGCGGGACAATTCAAGCTTATCAGTATCGCCTCACTAATTGCCAACTACTTTGCGTTTCTGTTGCGCAGTAGCACCTTGCATAAATCAAATGGGTTCACCTGGTGACGAGTTGTCAATAGGTGCTTTGTGATAGACGAGGCAGGTTTCCGGTTCATTCTTTGGTCCACTCCGCCTTGGTGAGACAGCAACTGTTTTAGCCAAAATGGGAAGTGTGCATCCACCCTTTGAGCCAGCCGGCGAATAGTCCCACCGAGGTAAGTGTCACCGCAACTGCAAGTGAACTGGCAAATGATGTTACAGACCGAACCGCACAGCGAGATACTCGGGCGGCTGTAGAGAGAAATCCTTCGTGTAGTGTGGATAACTCGTAGTTGTGCGGTAGAGTAGGTGCGCATTGGAGCGGACCTGAGGTTGTGACCAACATCATTTGCTAAATGATACCCTTTGAACGCTAAGAACAACTAAACATATTTCTTCTCCGCTGTTCGTACTGGCAACTTTTCCTTATGGGGTCTGCTATGGGTCTGAATGAATTCATCCGGATACTCAATGGATAGCAGTGTCTGGTATAAATACGCTTCTTCAGCCTGCAGTATTTCCGGACCGCAAAATCGCCTGACCCTATAGAAGAGAGCTTTTACGTAGCCACGCTTGTATGTAACTAGGGTGAAGCTGGAAAAAGAGAGGTATGGTAGTGACCTGCAGATTCAGTCATATGAATGGGTTAATTTTTAAAAATATTTTAAAAGTATAGCTTTCTTACGTATTAGGGAATTAGGCGGTTTGCCTATCGAAACGTTGTTTTCGTTTATTTGAAACCAAAATACGGCATCCGACTTTGAAACGCGCGAATTGGACCGTGAACGACATACGTCCACGCACTCGACGCGCGGCTACAAATTCCCTAGCTAGCTTTCCTCTACTCCCTATTGTTAGCATTAGCTAGCTTTACTCCCGTTCAATATACCTTTGTGCTAACTTAATTTTGTGTGTGTTACTGATTACCTTGGTTGGTCTTCTAGCATCGTACCTGACATATGGCGCACGATCGAAGCGCTATAGTATTGTCCACCAGGTCGCTTTTCTGTACACAGTAAGCTGCAGTGTGTCACCGGTCATTCTCTTAATGGGCACATCCAAAAACGGAAGGCTGTCCTGTTGTTCCTGCTTCTGTGATACAGAAATATTAGGGTGAATGGCGATCATGAGAGCAACAAGACTGTTACAGTGTTCAACATTTGCGTCGGGACTGACAAGAGCAGCCGAAATGTTAACCTATGTCTTCTTACTGCGCTAATGAATTAGTTGACAACTCGTTCGCCACCGTACTTGAATAGCTCCGAAGGAAGTCCATCCGAGTCAGCAGCTTAGAATCACTTCAAGTGACGAAGTTCAAGACAGACATTTACTACGGTGGGTGGTCCAAGGCACGCAGTTAGACCAGTTAAAATGGGATTACCAGGGCTCAGCCCATTGGTCCATGCGCCTGCGCAAGATCGTGATTACTGATACATCAACCTCGCAAATAGCTCCACTGACGCCAGGTCTTCTAAGTTCATTAGTCAGAATGCTTTGGAAAAGCTTGCGAACATTTCCAGAAAGCTGCCATCTCCATCTCCGTATCGCGCTGAGACCACAATGTTTCGCAATCGTTAAGCAGGTCTAGCTTGAGTTATTGCCTGTAATTGCGGTGGACTTCATTGCAGCTTGAATCGGCTGGGACAGCTCGACGACAGTCAAACAATTCCAAGGAGCGAGGGGAGATCCCGTCTATCAGAGGACGCCCAGCGATTCCACAGTATGATTGATTGGACTAAAGCAACACCTTCTGTATAAAATTCCAGTGATGTTTGCCAACTATAGGTGAAGCTCTAGCAAACGCATCTAATAAGATGGATGGATAAGCTGGTTGAATGACGGGGTTAGCTTGCCTGTTGGTATCCAGCGTATGGTGTTTAGGCTTTGTGAAAGCAACAAAGCGCATGCAGAGGTTCGAACAGACCAGAGCGTGATCTGAGTCGAATAGGTGAACCCAATCGATCAGCTGTCCAGTATAATACCCCGTCATCTAAAGTTGATTGCAATGTGCTCAATTTGCGACCACGCTTGTGTTAGCAAAAGGGCACTCCACGTGCTGGCACGTCTCCTCGAATGCTTGAAGTTTGTGCTCGCGAGAAGGTGCCGCTTGTCCACATATAACTTGACCAGCCTATTTCTGTTATCATAGCTATTCTTATATAGAGCATGACGGTCAGTACGGTGACGTTCACATGGCAGCAGGCGACTGACCCGTGAATTGAAGTCTCCGGCAAGGACGACAACATCGAAGTTTTCGGCTTTACTGAAACGCAGGTGGAGTCCGTGATAAAAATCATCCTTAACTCGTGCACAACTGCAGTCGGTTGGAGTATGTGGTGAAACCACAAACAAATTGCGTTTCGCTGTACGATGCTTATTTATCCTGCATGAACACTGAAATCGAACCGCACACAATCGACTGTCAATCGGTAACCAATCGAGCAGTGAGGCCTCAGTTTTTTCACTCAATGTGATGTCAACACCGTCCAAGTCAGCTGCAGCAGCCTCTGTGTTATCAGACAAATGTAAGGAATATTTGGTCACGGGATCAGCGGGGAAGTCTAGTTATCTACGCTGCTGGCGTTCTGTAACCGAGTCTCAGAAAGTTAAGCCATCAATAGCTGGCTTGTTGTCCGATTTGCATAAGGGTTCTAACGTTGAAAGCGACCATCCGACATGAAGAACGGGGCCGAATGAGGGCCAGTGGTCGGACTCTAAACACGGGCGAGACTGTCCTCAGAGGAAGATTCAAAAGAATTATTGGAGTATTTAGGATTGGCGTGCGATGGCAGCGTGTAAGTAGTGAGGAGTGCAAGAGCGGAAATGAGCGACTTGGTTGTAGCACTTGTGATGTCCATGGTTTTGGCAGCAGGTAAGCTATTACGCGGTTACCCAAGCCTATTTTTGGAGTTGGCTTAGGGGAAACTACCCCGAGCTTATGGCTGAATTGTCTGACCGCAATGCAGCGGAGCGAATTTAGGGAGTCGCGCCTATTAGGAGTCGGTGACCGATTACACAGTTCATGCAATTTTCGTTTAGACGCTTGCAAGCGAATCGACTTTATTGGACACCGTTAGTCAATAGATGGCAGATTTTCCTGTTGGTTTTTGTAGAAAGACGCAGACGGACCCACTTGTCACATAAAAACCGCATGAGCCATGAAATTTCCAAGAATGCGTGGTCTTTCCCTACACGCATTTCGTCGGACGAACATAGGCCAGCCATGTCTTCGAATTTGTATCGCAACATCTATTTGCTTTAATAATACCAATTAATCTGTCCAAAGTATTTGTTCTTTGTTTGGCTCAGTGGCATAAGCTGCTGGATAATTGGCGTTAGCCTCTAGCGGTCATGGGTTCGATCCCCAGTAGGGGACCGATGGATGCACACCACTGAAGAACCCCAATAGGGTGAAACGCGCGTCTGGTGCTTTGCTGGATTGGTAGCTTACCTATGCGGCTTGGAATATAATTGCGATGAACCAAATTGAATCATACCCAAAGCCGTCTACTCATTAGTATTTGTTCTGCTGTTGTTGCGATGACTTCTCCAAATCTGCCTGTTAAATTACTTTTGATACTATTAATATCTCTTTGTATGAACGTGTATGAGTGACGATCGTAATTAACTGCGAATCAAGGCACACATATTCTTGTCTTGAATTTATAGATTGCGGTGATTTATACAATTTCAGCTCTCTCGTCATAATCGGACAATTAAATTTCTTGTGTACTGAAGCACAGACTTGTAAGCATAGTACAGCTTTGTTAAAGCCAGGATAATAATTTATTTCTATCTGTTAAAGGGCTTTCTGACAAGGCAGCCTTTGTTAGCGGGATAAATCTGATCATCAAGGTTTACTGTCCCAGCCGCTGATAAGAATTGTTGCCTTAAAAATGTTATTGAAAAACATTAAATTGAACAAATAATAAAGCATATTTTATAAAAAGAAACAAAGCAATTTGACACCTCACCCGGTGCATCAGTTACCCATGATTAACAACGACAAATATTGACCTTTCCTTTTGGGACTAAAATTGTTCTGGAGCCACTACGTGACCAATGAACGCGGGCACGTTGGATTTGTATACCAAGGCGAGGAAAAACGGATGCTCAACTCGGAAAGTGGGCGTACGCATTGCACATCGAAGGTTCACGGCGACCCCCGTTGCTGCTGCAGCTGTTGCGCCTTCTTCGTCGACCTGAGGGAAATATAGAGCAGAGTTCTACTAAAATCCTGTGTGACAAAAGATAGCTTGGCTAACGACTTCCGTGCATTGCGTTATCTGAACTTGTTCCGTTTCACAGGCCGGTAGCAAAAAGCGACAAACTGGTATCCAGCCAATCACAGTGAACTCATCAAAGGTGACATGCTGGTAATTCTGACAGCCATCTGTGGCTGCCTAAATTAGAATGAGAGAAACAGGTTTAGTAAAATACCAAGTATGCCAACCACTAACCATGCAAAGTGCAATGTTGACGGTGTGACTGCTGAGTTGACGAGATCGTTTATTTTCAGTTGGGGTGGGGGCCACACAGCTCACCTCATTTCCACAACCGTTGATAAATGAGATATCTACCTACCTTTCCGATGGTTTTCGAAAACCCTGAAGATTAAACGTAAAGCTGGAAACCTTAACGAGAACTCGAGGTTATTGGTAGGAGGCTTTCTCATTTGTTAGAAGATTCGGATAAATTTGCCATAGGTTTTCACTGGTTATTTGCAGGGTACTATCTGACAGGGTTGCAGCAACGGAACCAACATCAATCTTTTGAAATGACCACATTCAGGGATGGGGATATGGATTAGAGCAAAGAAAATAAACTATCAATGCATTCGGCTTGTGCTAAGAAAAATTTCGAGCACACAATTCAATAAGTCCCCAGTTAGCACAAGTGCCGTTATCCAAACCGACACCCTCAATGTTGCTAAATATATTTCTTAATCCACGTTCTCCAATTCCAACTGAGAGTGTGACTCGATGAAACACGTATGCAAGTGTTAAAGGCGCATTATATTTATGTGCAAATGCAAGAGGATAACATTTGAACTGCTGCTTCTGCCGACGTATCGCCCATCGACAACCAAATCCCAAATTTGGCGCCATTACGGCAGTTTATTGGAACCGGCGTTAGTTAGAAGAGTGCTGGTGAGTGATAAAAAAGCCTGAGCAGTGAGTTACCCTTGTCACTTCACTTACACTGTGGTAAATGTTCACCTGCAACCTTTATTCCGTATACACATGGGAATTGGTCCACGTTTGTCTTATCTAGCCTACCTTCGGTGAACCGCAGGTGAAAATATAATCAGTACTTTAAAATCATAATTAAGTATATCGTATTAAGAGCTAAATGAGATTCCAAAGGAAAGCATTAATATTGCAAAGAAGTAATAGTGGGGTCTGGACAGGTTAGGGATCTATGGCATACTGGCCAGTATATCAGATCGTTCAAGATGATATTGCAGTAAAACACTAACGTTAAAGCTCGCATTTTGTGCCGCAATTATCGGTAGGCAGCTTTGGGTCCTTTGGTCACACATTGCAACGCATTAAGCATCTAACCTAAGAATTGTGAAAGATACTCCCGCAACTCGTTTACGGCAATAGAAAAGCAATAGAGTGAGATTGGGATTGCGATCATTTGTGGACTACCATAATCACATTAAACGGCCCATCTTTAAAGTAATAGCCTTTGTGTGTTCAATAGCGTCACACAAAAATCAATACAATGGAGTTCTTTTAGTATTCCGGCAACACGCTCGGCTGCACTGCGTATAAGCGCACACGCGAATCAAATGGAGTAATTAAATCTGGCGGAAGACAAGCCTTGGTGAGATATGTGACCGATTCTCTCCGAACGTAAGTGGAGTTTCTAAAGCCATCTTTACACCACTGACAGTGCACGTCGATGGTTTTAGTACGTGCGCCCACCAAGGTACATGTCACACGCAAATAGCTGCAGCAAAAATGTTGAATAACTGAAAACAGCTTATTCCTAGGAAGTGAGTTCCCTTCTTGTTATGTGTTATAGTGGTGCGTGGGACGGCCAAATGACAACCTTAGTCCGAGGTGGCATTTTCCGCTGATCACAGCATGAAGACGTGGTAAAATATATCAAAAGCAATGCAGTTACTCCTAACTTTCTTAGTTAACTCATGCACCTTGCTTTCTCACCATCAGCTTAACATCTGGTTTTGGCATGCACTTTGAACGACAAAGGTATCTAAGTATAGAACTGTGTTTGGGGGTAGAACATTGCTCACCTCTAAGACAGCCTTATGAAGAACTTCCGAGACAAACAACTTTTCACTGGTGCACATTCGAGACAAGTCCGCATGCGCCGAATCAAATGCAGAGGTCATTCCACATCGTTTGAGCAATTCTTTCACGTCAAGTGCTTTGGATTCGGCTAGCCTGAATTTTGGCAGATACAGTTCCATTTCGATTTGATCATATTCAGTGTTCATCAGCTCTGTTAGGTTTCCGGGTTCACGCAGATGATCCAGTAGATCTGGAAACTTGCTCTTCTCTCTGGTGAAAACAATCAACATTGCCCATCTGCAAGATAGAGGAAGAATGCTTGGGAAATCCATTGGGAATGTCGAGTGGGAATAAAATCGTCGAACCTAGCAACGGTGCTTCCAAGTTATCCAACCACTATGTTGTGGGACCACATGAACCTCTGCCGTATATTTTCGACCGGTCAGTCGTTAGCCTTTCGTAATGTCTCAATAATGCAATGTAACAAATAAGAATAAACTAATGAAATAAAAAAGTTCGTGATACATTTTCCTTATCTTCTAGGTCATGTGTCAATATTTTATGCATGCCGCCCTAATAGCTTCACTGAGGTGATTCTTAAGCATGAATAAGTTAACGTACCATGCAGCAGTGCAAGTTGGCAAGAACAAACCATTGACTAGTGGGAAGAAAACAGTTTAAGCGTTTGGTTACCCTCTCGCAACACGAAAAGTTTAGATATCAGCCTAAGCCACTTTTCCAATGTCGTTGAATGGTTACGGACAAAGCATGTTAGAAGGGCAAATTACTCAACTGTGGAATAATAATAATAATAATAATAACAATAATACGTATATTTCTCTTGATGAGAGAAACGGTGTCTATAGCGGCACAGATCAATTTGTACAGAGGAATCCATGCTCTTGCATGGGTGACATGCATAGGTGGAGTATTGGAATATGCGTTTCATGTATTAACATTCTGGCGGATGGTTGAGGCCAAAGCTTAGTTATGAAAACATTGGTGTTCATATGATTTTGGGCCCCTCTTGGAATAGCTCATCGAGGGATTTTTCCCATGTGAATATAGCGCTTAGGGTAGTTAGATCAAGGTAATTGGCGAGTCTGCTACTAAATGTTTCCACATTGTCACATGACTTGAGTGTTATTGATAGTTTATTCCACAGATATCTGTATCTGACCAGGAAGAAATTAGAGCGGACTTTCGTTATAGCCTTCGGTATATTCAATGTGTGAAGCACACGTGTGAAGCATAGGTTGTGCGAGATTGTGTATCGCGCTGCACAAAATCAGTGTTTTATGATGTCAAGTTAGCAAAATCAAAAAAACGTTTTGACACTTGTTCGCCACTTGGTATTTTGTGTGTCTAGGCTTCGATTAACATCGAATCACCCAGGTTTCGTGTCATTGTCCGGCCATATTTACTTGATGAATCCAGTCATGGAGTGTAGTTTTGCCAGTGAGTAGCCCTCAAAATCCTTATGCTTCAGACAAGTTTCCATTGCCCAGATCGACCGAGCTTCTACAACACAAGATTGCGAGGACTACTCTTTACGATGCATCTCATCGGGCGTTCACAATCGCATAGTGAAGTTGTAGAACATAATAGGCCGATGAAGCGTGGTAATGATTGGTGTGATGAGAACGATGCAGAAGTGCAACTGTCTTAGTAGATGAATTGGTGCAACTATTAATGCAGCAGCTGCCACATTACACGCAAGCATGCACGTTGAGCGGACACCATTTATAGAAGCACGTTAGCACAAGTCAGAAACAGGGCTTGCTCTAGTGTCCTCTGTTTGCATAACTCAGCTTGTGTTCCCTTGATCACATTGACTTTGGCCGTCCGCAAGATTTGTTTCCTCGATCCTTGCGGGAACCGTCTTGGAACGATATAAAATACTTCGAAAGTAGCAGCAGTCCTAATTCGCTGTCCATGTTCTATCTAGGATGAACACTTGATCCAGAGGACAGTACTTTGTTGCAATGTTGTTGGACAATGCTTCGCATCCGTTTAAACATATGCTTAGTTGTGTATCAGGTGTAACTCACCCCACAGAGGTAAGTAAATTAATTTGGAATGTATGATTCGGAATGGACCGAGAGCTTGCGCTTGAGACGCTGGGCAATGAACGTCGCAGTCTCTTCAGTGACGTGTAGCCGGGCAGCTGGAAAAGTTCAAACTACTGCAATGGAGAATCTTTTGTTCAACAAACCAAAGGCAATATCTCCTTTGAAGGGAACTGATAGAAACACCGCATGCTTGGAAACAGTTGTAGACAATTTACGGTGATCACGAATCACTGCATGCATTCGGATGAAAGAAGTTGGGTAGACGTTTTCTTGCAGCGCTTTGAGTATTCGGTTCTTTTCAATCTCAAATTCCTTTGGAATACCAACTTTTGTAGTGCGAAACTGCAAGCAGCGAACTTGGTTCTTGTTATATTTCAAGTGTACAAAACTGAGAAAATGCGTGGATTGACCTAGCCAATTTGCTTTTTGAAGCTCACATCCTACTAGCGAACCGATTTCCTTCCTGTTGGCAAAGTGCCTAAGAAGGCCAGAAAACAATCATTTTGGATTTCACTGGTGAAAATTACTGTTTACCTAAGTCAGCCGGCTTGATACATCAATGTCTAAATTATAGACTATAAGTGTGTCATAAAATGTCGACAACTGGGGTTTAAGTGAAGAGATGAAGGGTAATAGAAGTCCATGTTCAAGCGCAGTCAGGAGAATGAGAGAGAAGACCCCATCGCGAATCAGTCTACTTGCCTGTAGTAGATTCCATCAAAGAAAAAATGCTAAAGATAAGTCGCTAAATTAATTCCTTCACTTTCTGCCCTGAAACACCCACAGCCATGCTCTTTTCGTTTAAGTAATCACAAATAAAATTAACCGTCTCCATTAATTGAAAATTCCCTATAAGACACTCAACGTTCAAAAAGAGCAACAATTTACTATTTTCTTTCATGCATCCAAGTTATTTCACAAATGCTAATGTCTTTTAAGCCAAAGTGAATTACAATCCAGGTTAGCATATCAATTTATAATCAGTTCATAGAAAGTGGTCTTCAAAATAAACCCTCCAGCCAACTGGTTGTTGTGAATGATCTCAGAAACAAGAATTTTGGTATTCAAACATCAGCTTCAACCGGAGCACATCCAACTTCTACCCTAGTGCCTTGAAGAAGGTTATATGTTAGTGATGGTTTGTGATGCCAGCCATAGACGTTCGTTTACTTCCTGATGGGATCTACATGTCGGTACAACAAAATGGAAACTCTTAGTTCGTAAAGTACCAAGCAATAAACCATTTTTACCAGATTTCCTATATGCCTATTCCAGTAAATGGTTGACTCTAAATCAACGGGTGATGTTGTGTTAATCAAAAAAGGTTAAAAACGACGTACCTGCTAAAACACAGAAACACAAACGGCTCCGGTGACCGATCGAAAGCTTGTTTGACAACACTTGACAGCAATTAAGCTGCCTAGTGTAGGTTGCACTAAGCAAGGTGAATTAAGGATCCAGCAACTCATCTGATTGTTGTCGTACAGCAAACATACCTTTATTCGGCGGTCGCATTTGTAGAACCAGCATGAAAGCTGTTGTATAATCGGGAGTGATAAGGTTAGAAGCACTCGTACCTACCTTGAGCGCTGCTTATAGTAGCATATTGACGTCAAGTTGCTAGTATGCTGATGTGCGATAACAGTGAACTAATGCGCATAGAGAACTCTCAAGGAGGGCGCTGGTGGCACGTACCCATAGGCATGTTACTGGAATATAGTTTTAATCTTTTTTAGCCTGGTGGTGCTCCTTCGTCGTTATGCCTAGCTCCCTAAACTGGGACTTACATGTACAGATTTTTACAAATCCCCAAATGTGGAACGTGTTGCTGTAATTATGCATGTTTAGCCATAGAGCGCTTGTGATGTATCTATGCAGACAAGTAGCTATACAGAATTTGATTCGAAAACCTGTGTATGAATGCATATTCCGTACATTTTTGATGATAACAACTAGTTAGGAACTTAAGTATTTGTGAAGAGTTCGATCCATTCACTTGCCTCAGCTGTTTAACCCATTGCATGATGTGAAGCATGATTATGAGATAATAACACGTTCGAAAACAACTGGACTTTAATCCAGACCGGAAAGCAAACCGACTTCTACTTTTTAGACGAACAATGTAGGGGCACTGAACATTTTATCAGCCGATTGAATAGGCAATCAAACAACTTTCTGACGTCTGGCGTCGTAACGAACTTTTACCGGTGCTCCATCTGCTGCATCTATCTAGATGGGTGAGAATGGTTTATATTTTTAGGTCTTCCACATTTTTATTCCTCTCATAGGCTTTTCCCACCATATCATTCCTTTCCATACCCTGGTGTATCCACTGTTTCAAAAAGCATCTGGACATTCCCCATCTGGTTCTGAGGAACAGCTGTCTCTGGGATCAACTCGCATGTAATCCCGGGTCGCTCTTGCTCTATTGACAATTCCGTGGCCAATGAAGCGGACAACATCAATTCATCTAACTCTGTTTGGAGCCTATGATCCTCTCCAAGACTGGCACATCTCACCTTGCGCATATTGTTAAAGATTGGCTAACAGACCTCAATTAGCTGAACATTAGAGATTCAATCCATGGATATCTGCTGCTTATCGGAAGTTCACTAGTAGGAATCTTTTACTTAGCGTACGACCTCTGTCATAAGACGCTGCCCGTCCTCTTTTACTGCGCCCGTCACGAGGATTCAAGTGCCAATCGAAGATGCGGGTATTTCTGTAATCCATCGATCGGAAGCTGCTCTGACCGACTAAATTCCAGTCACTGGCCGGATATGTGCCATCAGACTGACCGGCTCGTTCGAGGGTTTGAAGTCGCGCAAGGAAAGAAAAGGAACGGTTTGTAAGAGCTACCAAGATGCCTATAGACTGTAATAATGACAGTGCAAGATGACTCCTGAAGTCAATCGAACGAACCCTTTTGTCACAGAAAAATACGGGTATCGATTCTATTGCTAACCACCAGAATGCTCAGAATGGAGTCTTGTCGACTGATGAGTTGCATCTGGGCGGCGAAACAGCGTAATCTCCCTTGATGACAACGGTGTGCCGTTCTTACATAGGTATGCAAGTGCTCACCTATTTCTCACAAGCACTAAATTGGACACAAATCCATCGCAGCTTTATGTTACTTCCACCAGCCTTCAATCAACCATGGACACAGATCGATCATAAAGCGAGCAAGTACAGTTAAACGTGTGCCTCTGGTACTGCCGATTGATTTGGAGTACATGCAGGACCCCGTCCTTCTATTTGGCGATCACAACGGTACGCAAAGGCTTGCAGTAGGAAAGCTAAACCTAAACCTTCGGAATTGAAAGCTAATTGTGGTCTAAGAAGCTGTGTTAAATACGTGCGTTTTGGAACAGAATGCTCTAACTGGTGTACAAATGTGTTTGCCTCAAGCTCAACGACATAAAGGCACGTAGTAATACGACAGATGCCGTCTGCTTCTGTACTGAGTGTATGGGTATTGCACTAGCTAAATGTATGGCTGTGTTGGCGCAGACATGCGAAAGATCGGCGCAGATTGTGGAGCAAGCAGCCGCCGTGAGATCTACCCCAACGAAAACAGACAAAACTGTGCATTGAACACAATGCTGAAAATCAAACACTCATCAGGAGTGGCATAGCAAGGCCTACCGTAAAAAACCATACACATTTAACCACCGCGGTACCAGGGGTTGCTTCTAAAGACGCGTTTGTAGCACGTGCTTCATCAGAGCCACGCGCCACATTGAAAACTGCTGGAGGACAGACAACGTACGCGTCCATATTTGCCACCCACTTAACAGAGGCACCTGTCATCGTAGCCCCACTTACTGCAAAAATTGGTAAATAAATGTTGCTAATACCACCACAAGACCCAAGACGCCGTCAGTTGTCTAATCAAAGAAAGCAACTACAGGTCCCTCCAAAAAGGAGAACAAATGACAATCTCAGAATTCGCTGAATTCGGGGCAAACTTCATAAAAACCAAGCTACTAGGTGACCAGGAACAGTGGAACTCACTTTCTTAACAAATACTGGTCCAAGTTAAGCGGAGCAGTATACTGCGCTTCATCCGTCACGCAAACTCAAACACTACGGTGAACTGCGGTTACTCCAAGTAACGCTTCAGTGGACAATGATGCGGAGGCTGTTCTCTTGTTAGTCGCTCACTTCAATGCCACCCAATACGTCATTCAGCTTTTTTCATATGTCCCTTGGGACAAACGTTAGAAACGTAAACGAAATCCTGATGAATTTCGTAAAGAAAAAGACAAAAAATCGACCTTTGTCCAAGGTTACGCTGAGCTTCAAACAACAGCGAGTTAAAGGCAAATCGTATAACTGAAATGCCAACCGCTTCATGCGCGAAGTGCAGTCACTCGAAAACGTGATCGCCGATTAGATACCTAGGTTGCCGTTCTGACTTAACTATGAAGGAAGTTGTTACAGAGTGCCTCAAGAAACGTTACAATCCAAACTGATGTCAGGAGTGATGGAAAATTAACGCAACAAACGCGAAATGCTGCCGACGAAAAAAACATATAAAGATGATGGACACACGGCCACAAATAGACAAAGTGGCGATGATCAAGCCTGTTAAACGTGCGACCCATTTAATAGGCAGCTCAGAACCGGGGCAATTTCAGAACACCTGGACAGTTGAAGGAGTACCAGGTTATCAGTCACGTGCTGACACCGAACATCCTTCACACCAACCCGAAATGGCCATGAGGTTTGTGTCAGCTGTTCCACAAAATGGCGACTGCAGCCGGCCCAACATGGGTCGGCATAAACCCCCACAAATAAAACCGCATCCACGAAGACGCTTCTAACCTCTGAAGCCCCTCAGCTGCTTGTATGCCAACGCCCAAGGTATCCTCCTTAAGTCAACCACGTTTCCTACTCGACAGGTTTCTACGCCTCAGGACATAGTCATGGTAACCAAAACATGGCTGGATACTGAGATCATCGATGCTGAGATAGTCCTGTCCGGCACGATTTTTATACGGACCGATCGGCTCAGCAGTGAAGGCGGCGTTATCTTGTGTTATCGATATGGCCTACATATTGATATTATCGACGATCCGGGAACGTAAATTATCGATCATCTTTGGTGCCGACTTCACCTGAGACGTGGTGATGTGTGCTTACTAGCAACAGTTTACCGACCTTCAATATCCATCCAGGAAGTGAATCACTGCCTAGCTTCTGCCGTGAATTGTGTACTGGCACGACCATACAGCCACGCCATACTGGTGGGGGACTTCATCGTAATCATCAATAAACGTTAGTTGAGGGCGAGAAACACTCCTCAGCCAATGTGCCGCAATACAAAAAGGTAAGATAAAAAGGTACACTACACAAGCAATTTAAAAGCAGTTAATATAATGTTAAATATTATATTATGCATCTGGTGTGAGATCGGAATTGGAGGGGAATCTAAAAGGGAGGGCGAAGGACAAAGAAACTTATAACATAAACGCCACTGGAGCCGGCTCTTCACCATTTCAACAAAAGTGTCCAACCAAACGTGTTCATTGTCCTAAAGACCCTAGTCTGGCAAACGGGATGCACCAACGGATGCCAACTTCAAAGTGAGGGTGTTATTTCTCTCTCCCAAATTATCGCTGGGCCTCCCTTCCACCTCTTCCAAGCAAACCCAAGCCCGAAAGCAATGCACGTCGCTGGAGTCGGTGTGCTAGCATCTGCAACACGTGGTTCAACCGTTGGAGCCTGGTGCATGATATAATGGTGTTGTGCAGTCCACTCGTTCCTTTTACACCAAATATGCGATGCTGAACACGCTCATTACTCATGAGGTGCGCCCACCAGACATGAGCTAAGCAGTGAAGGCAGTGATAGTCGAACGTGACTAGCCTCTTTATGTCAGTTGACCTGATGCACTAGGCCTGACACCCGTATAAGAGGGTTGAATGGACGGTTGTATTATAAATTCTGCTCTTCAGGGCGAGAGTGATGTCGCGTTTGCGACACAGGTGGCGGACATTGGCAAAAACACCTCGAGCTTTTGCTATACGGTTTGTAACCTCATCTTCGATCCCACAGACGCTAAAATAGCTACCCAGGTATTCTTATTTCGGAACGACTTCTAGCTGACCATCACCAAGGGTCAGCGCAGGGATGGGTTCCTGCTAATCTTGGAGAAGTACTTTGCATGTTGATGAAGCAAAGCATAGCCCAAAAAGATTGACAACCAGTGCTACGCCACGTTTGGGCGCTGTCACATTTAAGAACAATATCGCCCGCATACTCCAAGTCAAGAAGTCGCTCACCAGGAAGTAGCTCCACACCTTCTAGGTTGTGTCCAGCGAATGCTGTTTCCATGACTTAGTCAACTGCGAAGTTAAATAGGAAATGTGACAGCGGGCAACCTTGTCTCACACCGCCGGAGATACTGAAGAGTGACGACAGTTTGCCATAAACCCTCACTCTGCCCGAACTATGCGTGCACAGCGCTTTGATAATGTTTACGTATTTATCCGGCACACCTTTTCTCAGCAGAGTCCCAAAGGGCACATCGATCCACCGAATCGAAGGCACCTTTTATGTCAAGAAACCCGACAACGGTGCGTCGTCAATAAACATGGCGGTGCTCCAACTATTGACGCAAAGTGAAGATGTGGTCGATGCAGCCCCGACCTCGACGAAACCCGCTTGCTCTTCTCGGATCTGACATTCATGAACGTCAGTCAGTCTGTGGAGAACGACAGACGCAAGCAATTTAGAGGCAATTGAGATCAGACTGATCCCTCTATGATTGCCGCATTCCGAACGGGAGCCTCCCTTGAAAATTGGGACTATGACGGAGCGGCTCCAGTCTGTCGGGACAGTTTCCTGCTCCCAAAGTTCCACTAGCAACTCGTGTAAATCATCTACAAGAGCAGGTTCCCTGAATTTGAAGAGGGCTGGGGAATTCTAGCTGCTCTGTGGCTTATGCAATTTCCACACTCTGATCTCACGTTCGACTTCTACTCGTGTGGGCTGATCTAAAGAGACGGCCACGGAGAAGGGCACTCAATGCCGAAAGAAAGCGATAACTCAGATTGGTTAAACTGCCTTGCAAAGTGTTCGGCCCAACGCTCCAAGCGTTTTGACAAGCTGTGGATCGGCTATCCACTCTCGTCGCATATGGTCTCGCTAACACCAGGTCTCCTGCTGCCTATTTCCCGTATCAGACGGAATAACTTACGATGATTACCAACGGCAGCGGCTGTTTCCATTTCCGATGCACGATGAGACCACCAGGCTTCGCGGTCTCTCTTCAGGCTAGCACGCAGTTTTGCCCTGAGATTTTGCGAGTCTCATTGTGTTCGCTTCCAGCCGGAATACGTCGGCGAGCATCCATAAGTTCCAGAGACTGTGTAGAGACCCAATGTCCAGGTTGGCAATTTGATTTGCCACATGAAGACATGCCTGCTGATAGTAACGTCTGGCGAATATGCGACCAGTGATCTTCAACGGTGTTCAGTGGGCGCTTACTCAGCCCGGATGCCAGCGTACTTTGATACGCATTCAGAACACCTGGCTTCGCCAGTTGGCTGGTGTCAATGCGCTCAGAGCGACGTTGCGGACGTCCGCCGAAACGCACCCGAAGGTCGGCACACACAAGAGCGTGATCGGAGTCCACGCTCGTGCTCCAAATCGAGCGACAGTTTTGGACACAGCCTCTCCAGCGGTAACTGATTGCGATGTGATTGAGTTGCGTCCATGGCTGGTGGGCGCCAAGTCACTGTTTTCTGCGGTACTATGTCGAAAGTTAGTGCTTGCGAGAAAGAGGACATCTTCACACAGGTGTACCCATCCGTCACCGTTATCATTACGGGAACCTACACCATGTTTGCCGCCCAGATGAAGCTCATCAGAGGACAATTTTCCGACTTGGGGTTTAGATCAGCAGGCAAGCACCAAAGTATCCGTGCTTCTTCTGTAACGAAGGAGATCGTTAAGTTGGTGATAGAAATCATCTCTTACCGAATCAGTGCTACAGTTTGTGGGGGCGTAAGCCGCAATGACAAACAGGCACCGTTTGTCCCCGCGCGACTTCGATGCCTGGAACGAGCCAGCTAATCTAACGGCACACATCCGGCTGTTGACTGGGATCCAGTCGATCTGGGAAGCTTCATTCCGGGCATTCGAAACAATGTTGATGCCCTCTTGACCTGCATTTGAAGCTGCGTCATCGCCAGACAGGCGCAAAGAGAATGTACCGCCAGTGTCGCATGTGGGGGATTGCAGGGTAAGCACGGAGCTCGAACCTTGCAGGCGGGTTCCGATAAACAGCAAATGTCGATCGATAGGGTATCTATTGTTCGGGCAAATGCTACCTGTTGGCCCATCTGTTGCGCATGTTGATGTATGCCAGTCTTAGCGAGGATCGAGGACTCCAAAGGGAAACGGAGAAACTGACGTTCGTTTGATTGAACATGGACTGGTCGACTGGACTGGAGCGGTGCCCTGTGACTTTGTGTGAGTTGAAACTAGAAGACAAACCACTGTTGAAGCAGGGTGGAGGAGAGCTAAGCATTTGAGGATTGAAAATCGGGGGAAATAAAAGTGAAGTTGGAGCGGGGCGCTAAGGATGCAAGAGCTCAAGAGGGGGAATAAGAAGGTTGGAAGGCCTGAGCAGTAGCAACCAAACCCCTATCCATCCTGCTCGATTCAGCAGATAGGACGCCGTTTCTTATCCTCCGCGACGGCCAGAGCATTAAGAGATTGTTAGAAGGAAAAATCATGGTATATTGCGTGGGCAGGATAATGTCAGGTTGTCCAGGCCTAGACAGGAGAACCATTATGGTTTTCAACCAAAGCCATTTGTTCAAAAAAACCTTACCGCAACGCAGCGGGGTTTTGGCATTAGATTATAGAGAAACCGTTTTATGGAGTAAGATGCCACTCTCACTCAAACCCCCAACCTGGAGGGCCAGGAGAGTGAGTTTGACTGGCTTCTAATCATTGACTAAGCTGCTACGAGTGGCTCTGAATGTGCAAAGCACCACCCAACATAGCTCAATAGATCACTGAGGCACACAAACCATCGCACTACGTTAAGGTCCAGTCTCATCGCGATGGGGTGGGGGACATCAAGGTGTACGCAATGGAAAGTCCAGCTTCGCTCAGTGACCAGTTCTAACTAATTTGTAAGAAGTAATCACGGATGCAACGCTATACAACCATGTCGCCTCTCCCAAGCGACTCAGAACGGGCGATGAACCACGTTTTAGACTTCGTGCTAACAAATGAGTAGTTATTTATCGGTACTGTTGCCGTAGCTGCACCTTTTGGCCTTAGGGCATATGTGTTGTATACGTAAGGTCAAAACGTACGATCAAGTTAAATGGTCATTCTGATAAACGGACTGCTGTAATCTGATCAATGTCTAAC
>OX104070.1:34678373-34848829 GCA_944474145.2 Dicrocoelium dendriticum
GTTTACCTAAGTCAACCGGCCTGATACACCAAAGTCTAAATTATGGGCTATAAATGTATCATACAAATATAGACAATTGTAGTCAAATGAAGGGATGAAGGGTAATAGAAGTCCATGTTCAAGCGCAGTCAGGAGAATGAGAGAGAAGACTCCATCACGAATCAGTCTACTTACCTGTAGTAGATTCCATCAAAGAGAAAATGCTAAAGATAAGTTGCTAAATTTATTCCTTCATTTTCTGCCCTGAAACACCCACAGCCATGCTCTTTTCGTTTAAGTAATCACAAATAAAATTAACCATCTCCATTAATTGAAAATTCCCTATAAGACACTCAACGTTCAAAAAGAGCAACAATTCACTATTTTCTTTCATGCATCCGAGTTTTTCCACAAATGCTAATGTCTTTTAAGCCAAAGTGAATTACAATCCAGGTTAGCATATCAATTTATAATCAGTTCATAGAAAGTGGTCTTCAAAATAAACCTTCCAGCCAACTGGTTTATGTGAATGGTCTTAGAAACGAGAATTTTGGTATTCAAGCATCAGAATCAGCTTCAACCGGAGCATATTCAACCTCTACCCTAGTGCCTTGAAGAACGTTATATGTTAGTGATGGTTTGTGATGCCAGCCATGTACGTTCGTTTACTTCCTGATGGGATCTACATGTCGGTAAAACAAAATGGAAACTCTTAGTTCTTAAAGTACCAAGCAATAAACCATTTTACCGAATTCCTATATGCTTTTTCCAGTAAATGGTTGACTCTAAATCAACGGGGATGTTGTGTTAATCAAAAAAGGTTAGAAACGACGTACCTGCTAAAACACAGAAACACAAACGGCTCCGGTGCCCGATCGGAAGCTTGTTTGGCAACACTTGACAGCGCTTAAGCTGCCTAGGGTAGGTTGCACTAAGCAAGGTGAATTAAGGATCCAGCGACTCATCTGATTGTTGTCGTACAGAAAACTTACCTTTTTCCGGTGGTCGCATTTGTAGAACCAGCTTGAAAGCTGTTGTATAATCGGGAGTGACGAGGTTTGAATCACTCGTACCAACCTTGAGCGCTGCTTATAGTAGCATATTGACGTCAAGTTGCTAGTATGCTGATGTGCGATAACAGCGAACTAATGCGCATAGAGAACTCCCAAGGAGGGCGCTGGTGGCACGTACCCATAGGCATGTTACTGGAATATAGTTTTAATTTTTTTAGCATGGTAATGCTCCTTCGTCGTTATGCCTAGCTCCCTAAACTTGGACTTACATTTACAGATTTTTACACATCCCCAAACGTGAAACGTGTTGCTGTAATTATGCATGTTTAGCCATAGAGCGTTTGTGATGTATCTATGCAGGCAAGTATCTATGCAGAATTTGATTCGAAAAACCTGTGTATGAGTGCATATTCCGTACATTTTTGATAATAACAACTAGTTAGGAACTTCAGTTTTGTGAAGAGTTCGATCCATTCACATGCCTCAGCTGTTTAACCCATTGCAGGATGTGAGGCATGATTATGAGATAATAATACGTTGTTCGAAAATAACGGGACTTTAATCCAGACCGGAAAGCAAACCGACTGCTACTTTTTAGACGAACAGTGTGGGGGGCACTGAATATTTTAACAGCCGATTGAATAGGTAATCAAACAACTTTCTGACGTCTGGCGTCGTAACGAACATTTACCGGTGCTCTATCTGCTGCATCTATCTAGATGGGTGAAAATGGTTTATATTTTTAGGTCCTCCACATTTTTATTCCTCTCATGGTCTTTCCCACTATATCATTCCCTTCCAAACTCTGGTATGTGCAATATTTTAAAAAACATCTCTGAACATTCCCCATCTTGTTCTGAGGGACAGCTGTCTCTGGGATCAACTCGCACGTAATCCCAGGTCGCTCTTGCTCTACTGACAATTCCGTGACCAATGAAGCGGACTACATCAATGCATCTAAATCTCTTGGGAGCCTATGATCCTCTCTAAGACTGGCACGTTTCAACTTGCGCATATTGTTAAGGATTGGCTAACAGACATCAATTACATGAACATTAGTGATTCAATCTATCGATATCTGCTGCTTATCGGAAGTTCACTTGTAGGAATCTTTTACTTAGCGTACGACCTCTGTCATGTGACGCTGCCCGTCCTCTCTTACTGCACCCGTCACGAGGATTAAAGTGCCAATCGAAGATGCGGGTATTTCTGTAAGCCCTCGATCGGAAGCTGCTCTGATCGACTAAATTACAGTCACTGGACGGATATGTGCCATCAGACTGACCTGCTCGTTCGAGGGTTTGAAGTTGTGCAAGGAAAGAAAAGGAACGGTTTGTAAGAGCTACCAAGATGCCTATAGACCGTAATACTGACAGTGCAATATGACTCCTGAAGTCAATCAAACGAACTCTTTTGTCACAGAAAAATACGGGTATTGATTCTATTGGTAACCACCAGAATGCTAGGATGGAGTCTTGTCGACTGATGAGTTTCATCTGGGCGGCCGACACAGCGTAATCTACCTTGATGATAACGGTGTGCAGTTCTTACATAGGTATGTAAGTGCTCAACTATTTCTCACAAGCACTAAATTGGACACAGTATCCACCGCAGCTTTATGCTGCTTCCATCAGTCTTCGATCAACCATGGACACAGATCGATCACAACTTGTGCATGTACAGTTAAACGTGTGCGTCTAGTACTGCCGATTGATTTGGAGTACATGCGGGACCCCGTCCTTCTAGTTGGCGATCACAATGGTACGCAAAGGCTTGCAGTAGGAAAGCTAGATCTAAAGCTTCAGAATTGAAAGCTAACTGTGGTCTAAGAAGCCATGTTAAATATGTGTGCTTTGGGATGGAATGCTCTAACTGTTGTACAAATGTGTTTGTCTCAATCTCAACGACATAAAGGCACGTAGTAATACGACAGATACCGTCTGCTTCTGTAATGAGTGTATGGGCATTGCACTAGCTAAATGTATGGCTGTGTTGGCGCAGACGTGCGACAGATCGGCGCAGATTGTGTAGCAAGCAGCCGCCGTGAGATCTATCCCACCGAAAGCAGACAAAACTGTGCATTGAACTCAATGCTCAAAATCAAACACCAATCAGAAATAGCATAGCAAGTCCTAACGTAAAAAAGCCATACAAATTTAACCACCGCGGTACCAGGGGTTGCTTCTAAAGACGCGTTTGTAGCACATGCTTCATCAGAGCCACGCGCCACATCGAAAACTGCTGGAGGACAGACAACGTACGCGTCCATATTTGCCACCCACTTAACGGAGGCAACTGTCATCGTAGACCCACTTGCTGCCAAACTTGGTGAATAAATGTTGCTAATACCACCACAAGACCCAAGACGCCGTCAGTTGTCTAACCAAAGAAAGCAACTACAGGTCCCTCCAAAAAGAAGAACAAATGACACTTCCAGAATTTGCTGAATTCGGGGAAAACTTCATAAAACCAAGCTACTAGATGACCAGAAAAAGTGGAACTCACTTTTTTAACAAATAGGGGTCCAAGCTAAGCCGAGCAGTATACTGCGCCTCGTTCGTCACGCAAACTCAAACACTACGCTGAACCGCGGTTACTCCAAGTAACGCTTCAGTGGACAATGATGCGGAGGTAGTTCTCTTGTCAGTCGCTCGCTTCAGTGCCACCCAATACATCATTCAGCATTTTCCATATGTCCCTTGGGACAAACGTTAGAAACGTAAACAAAATCCGGAGGAATTCCGTAAAGAAAAGGACATAAAACCGACCTTCGTCCATGGTCACGCTGACCTTCAAACAACAGCGAGTTAAAGGTAAATGGCATGACTGAAATGCCCACCGCTTCATGCGTGAAGTGCAGTCACTCGAAAACGTGATTGGCAATTCGATACCTAGGTTGCCGTTATGACTTAACTACGAAGGGAGCCGTTACAGAGTGCTTCAAGAAACGTTACAATCCAAACTGATGTCAGGAGTGATGGAAATGTAACGCAACACACGCGAAATGCTGCCGACGAAAAAATGTATAAAGATGATGGACACCGGGCCACAAATAGACAAAGTGGCGATGATCAAGCGTGTTAAACGTGCGACCCATTTAACAGGCAGCTCAGAACCGGGGCAACTTCAAAACACCTCGACAGTCGAATGCGTACCAGGTTATCAGTCACGTACTGACACTGAACATTCTTCACATCGACCCGAAATGGCCATGAGGTTTGTGTCAGCTGTTCCACAAAAAGTCGACTGCAGCCGGTCCAGCATGGGTCGGCATAAACTCCCACAAAAAGGCCGCATCCACGAAGACGCTTCTAACCTCTGAAGCCCTCAGCTGCTTGTATGCCAACGCCCAAGGTATCCTCTGTAAGTCAACCGAGTTTCCTACTCGCCAGGTTTCGACGCCTCAGGACATAGTCATGGTAACCGAAACATGGCTGTATACTGAGATCATCGATGCTGAGATAGCCCTGTCCGGTATGATTTTTCTACGGACCGATCGGCTCAGCAGTGAAGGCGGCGTTATCTTGTGTTATCGATATGACCTACATATTGATATTATCGACGATCCGGGAACGTAAATTATCGATCATCTTTCATGCCGACCTCACCTGAGACGTGGTAATGTGTGCTTACTAGCAACAGTTTACTGACCTTCAATGCCCATCCAGGAAGTGAATAAAGTGCCTAGCTTCTGCCGTGAATTGTGTACTGGCACGGCCATACAGCCATGGCGTACTGGTGGAGGGCTTTATCGTAATCACCAACAAACGTTAGTTGAGGGCGAGAAACACTCCTCAGCCAATGTGCCGCAATACAAAAAGATAAGATAAAAAGGTACACTACACAACCGTGGACCGGGGTTCGAATCCCGTTGAGGCACATTATTGTGCGTGAATTTTAATCGTGACTTCTACTTTCTAAGCAATTTAAAAGCAGTTAATATAAGGCTAAACATTATATTATGCATCTCGTGTGAGATCGGAATTGGAGGGGAATCTAAAAGGGAGGGCGAAGGACAAAGAAACTTATAACACAAATGCCACTAAAGCCGGCTCTTCACCATATCAACAAAAGTGTCTAACCAAACGCGTCCATTGTCCTAAGGACCCTAGTCTGGCAGTCGGAATTCACTAACGGATGCCAACTTCGAAGTGAGGGTTTTATTTCTCTCGCCCAAATTATCGCTTGGCCTCCCTTCCTCCTCTTCTAACCAAACCCCCGGCGCGAAAGCAATGCACGTCGCTGGAGTCGGTGTGCTAGCATACGCAACACGTGGCCCAACCATCAGAGTCTGGTGCATGATATAATGGTGTTGAGCAGTCCACTCGCTCCTTTTGCACCAAATATGCGATGCTGAACACGCTCATTACTCACGAGGTGCGCCCACCAGACATGAGCTAAGCAGTGAAGGCAGTGATCGTCGAACGTGACTAGCCTCTTTATGTCAGTTGACCTGATGCATTAGGCCAGACACCCGTATAAGAGCGTTGAATGGACGGCTGTACTATAAATTATGCTCTTCAGAGCGAGAGTGATGTCGCGTTTGCGACCAAGGTGGCGGACATTGGCAAAAACACCTCGAGCTTCTGCATCTTCGATCCCACAGGCGCTAATATAGCTACCCAGGTATTCTTATTTCGGAACGACTTCTAGCTGACCACCACCAAGGGTCAGCGCAGGGATGGGTTTCTGCTAATCTTGGAGAAGTACTTTGCATTTTGATGAAGCAAAGCATAGCCAAAAAGATTAACAATGAATGGTAATCGGTCCAGTGTTACTTGGCACGTTTGAGCTCTGTCACATTTAAGAACAATATCGTCCGCATACTCCAACTCAAGAGGTAGCTGACCACGAAGTGGCTCCACAACTCCTAGGTCGTGTACAGCGAATGCTGTTCCCATGATTTCGTCAATAGCGAACTAAAACAGGAAAGGTGACAGCGGGCAAAACTGTCTCACATCGCTGGAGATTCTGAAGGGTGACGACAGCTACCCATAAGCCCTCACTCTGCTGGAACTATGCGCTCACAGCGCTTTGATAATGTTTACGTATTTACCAGGCACACCTTTTCTCAGCAGTCAGTCCCAAAGGGCACATCGATCCACTGAATCGAAGGCACCTTTGATCTCGTGAAACACGACAACGGTGGGTCACCAATAAACATGGCAGTGCTCCAACAATTAACGAAAAGTTAAGATGTGGTCGATGTAGCCACGACCTCGACGAAACCCTGCTTGCCCTCCATGAATCTGGCTTGCACGAGTGCCAGTCGGTCTGTGGAGAATGACAGACGTAAGAAATTTAGAAGCAATCGAGGTCAGACTGATCTCTCTATGATTGCCGCATTCCAAACGGGAGCTTCCGTTGAAAATCGGGACTATGACGGAGCGGCTCCAGGCTGTCAGGACAGTCTCCTGCTCGCAAAATTCCACTAGGAACTCGGGTAAATCGTCTACAAGAGCAAGTCCCCTGAATTCGAAGTGGGCTGTGGAAATTCTATCAGCCCCTGCGGCCTTATGCAATTTCAGCAATTTGATTTCCCGTTCAACTTCTGCGCGTGAGGGCGGATCTAAGGAGACAGCCCATGGAGAAGGGCACCCAATGCCTGAAAAACGAAAGCGATAACTCAGATTGGTTAAACTACCTTGCAAAATGTTCGGCCCAGCGCTCCAAGCGTTTTGACAAGCTGTGGATCGGCTGTCCACTCTCTTCGCGTATTGTCTCGCTAACATCAGGTCTCCTGTTGCCTGTTTCCCTTATCAGACGGAATAACTTACAATGATTACCAACGGTAGCGGCTGTTTCCATTTCCGATGCATCATGACATCACCAGGCTTCGCAGTCTCTTTTTAGGCTAGCACGCAGTTTTGCAGTGAGATTTTTACGAGTCTCATGGTGTTCTCTTCCAGCCGGAATACGCCGGCGAGCATCCATAAGTTCCAGAGACTTTGTGTAGACCCAAAGTCTAGGTTGGCAATTCGATTTGCCACATGAAGACATTCCTGCTGTTGGTAACGTTTGGTGAATATGCAACCAGTGATCTTCGACGGTGTTCAGTGGGCACTTACTCAGCCCGGATACCATCGTATTTTGATACGCATTCAGAACACCTGGCTTCGACATTTGGCTGGTGTCAATATTATAAGAAGGACGTTGCAGAGATGCGCCGAAACGCATCCGAAGGTCGGCACGCACGCTCGTGTAGCAAATCGAGCGACAGTTTTGGACACAGCCTCTCCAGCGGTAACTAATCGCGATGTGATCGATTTGCGTCCATGGCTGGTTCGAGGCTGGTGGGCTCCAAGTCACGCTTCTGCGGGTTCTGTGTCAAAAGTCTGTGCTCGCGAAATAGAGAAGAGCCTCTTCACACAGGTGTAGCAACCACACACCGTTATCATTACGGGAGCCTACACCATGTTGGCCGCCCAGATGAAGCTCATCAGAGGGCAATTTTCCCACGGCTGTTTAGATCACCAGCAAGCACCACAGTATCCGTGCTTCCTCTGTAACGAAGGAGATCGTTAATTTGGTGATAGAAATCATCCATCACCGAATCAGGGCTGTAGTTTGTGGGGGCGCAAGCCTCAATGCAAACAGGCACCGTTTGTCCCCGCGCAACTTCGAAGCCTGGAACGAGCCAGCAAATCTAACGGCACACATCTGGATTTTGACTGGGATCTAGTCGGTCAGAGCAGCTTCAGACCGGGGACACAAAACAGTGCCGACGATAGCTTGACCTGCATTTGAAGTTGCGTCATTACCAGGCAGGCGCCATGAGAATGTGCCGCCAGTGTCGCATGTGGGAGATCGCTGGGTATGCACGGAGCTTGAATCTTGCAGGCGCGTTTCCGCTAAACAGCAAATATCGCTCAATAGGGTCTCGAGTGTTTAGGCAAGTGCTGCCTGTTGGCCAAACTGTTGCAAAGTGCGTAGGTTGAGGCATGTCAGTCTTAGTGAGGATCGAGGCCTCCAAAGGGAAAACGGATGAACTGACGGTGTTCGTTTAAGTGAACATGGACTTGTCGACTGGACTGGAGCGGCGCCGTGCGATTGTGTGGGTTGAAACTAGAAGAAGCAACCCGTGGAGGGCCAAGAATTGGGGGATTGAAAACGGGGGAATAAAAGTGAAGTTGGAGGGGATGCTAAGGATGAAAAAGTGCAAGAGGGGGAATAAATAGGCAGCAGCCAAACCCCTGTCCACCCTACTCGATGGAGCAGAGAGGGTGCAGTTGATTATCCTTTGCGACGGCCAGAGCACTAAGAGATTGTTAGAAGGAAAAATCACGATATATTGCGTGGGCAGGATAATGTCAGGTAGTCCAGGCCTATACAGGAGAACCATTATGGTTTTCAACCAAAACCATCGGTTAAAAATCCTTACCGCAAGGCAGCGGGGTATTGGCATTAGATTATATAGAGTCTATCTTATGGAGTAAGATGCCACCCTCACTCAAACCCCCAACCTGGAGGGCCAGGAGACTGAGTTTGCGTGGCTTCTAATCATTGACTAAGCTGCTACGAGTGGCTCTGAAGGTGCAAAGCACCACCCAACATAGCTCAATAGATCACTGAGACACACAAACCATCGCACTACGTTAAGGTCCAGTCTCATCGCGATGGGGTAGGGGACATCAAGTTGTACGCAATGGAAACTCCAGCTTCGCTCAGTGACCACTTCAAACTAATTTGTAAGAAGTAATCACGGATGCAACGCTATACAACCATGTCACCTCTCCCAAGCGATTCAGAACGGGCGATGAACCACGTTTTAGACTTCGTGCTAACAAATGAGTAGTTATTTGTCGATACTGTTGCCGTAGATGCACCGTTTGGCCTTAGCGATTATGCAATGCTGCTCTTCCGCCATCTTTGTTACGGGGAATGCACCCAAGTGGTCCCACATTACGACATGCTTCTTAACATCTTTCAGGAAACCAACCAGTCCTTCCTTGTTGAGCAGCCACCCAATTTCGCCTAAAAGGAATTTGACACCCAGTTCCTCGGGATGGTGACAAAGGCAACGGAAGTAAAAGTCTTTCGCCTGAAGCAAACGAAGCCCTTTCTGTGGAGCTAGACTTGAAAATGCATGACCTTGAGGGATTCAACCTGGAGCGGTTATGAAACCTGTTCGAGTGTGCCAGCCTGGGGTGCTTACATAACCAAGCGAAACCATTACCTCAAGTTGGTCCGTGAAGATAAACTCCAGCATCAACAGGATTTAGCAACGAAATTCGGTATTAACCCTAATATCCTGTCAAGGCACGTCAAAAATTTCCGGAGAGTGCAGGGCGGAATCCCAGTTCTAAGTGTAGCAGATAGGCCGGTGTATTTACAAGGAGATGCGGCAAACGCACATCGGCAACACCCTGTGATAATATTGTCAAGCAAGCTGCTAGCTTACCGCAACCGAACAGAGCAATTGGTTGGACGCCTGCGCATATTTCGTCTACGCGCTGATTTGTTCGCCGGAGTAGGTTTGTTTCACTGCTTCAAAGGAAGAATCTCATGAGTGCAGCAGCGTCGTTAGTAATGGAAATGACTTAGTTATTTATATCGAGGTTCCTAAATGCTTGTCAAACTGTTATTTTCGCTGACCTTGCTTTGTCGAATAAACCGTTTGTCTCCAAAGGGCCGAGTTCTACTACTTGGAGAAAAGCAAGCCAAGCTCAACCAATGATGCTCAGTTGCTACTTGGAGCGTAACCAGCTGCGTAACTATCTGCCCCTCTAAACATGGAAGAAGAGAATTTGGCCAATAATTGGAGAATCTGGAAAGTAGGTGGGTCAATTTATGTGTACGGGTGCGGCTGAATGAACAACCGACAAAATATAGGTTGGCGAGTTTTAGACATATGATCGGAGAGGATGCACGAAATCGACGAGGATCCAGCTTATCTGAAAACTGGCGTCGGAAAATTAGATGGTTTTTGCGATGGCCAGACTAACGACACTTACCAGCGGTCTCTTTTTTACCCGAGACCGGCGCCCAAACGAAACTATCGATAACTACGTTGCGGAGATGAAGATCCTGGCTCGTTCCTGTAATTTTTTCAATTGTATGGCTGGCAATTTCATCCGAAATAGAGTTGTGCTGGGGATCCATGATGAAAATATCATCAAGCGGTTGCTGCGGCAACGGCAGTTATCGCTCAGACAATATCTTGATATGTGCCACAATGAATCATCAGCTGTACAACACATCCAGCTAATGCGGTTGCCGAATGAAGCAGAGCTATGTACCGTATCTATAGTTTACCTGACAAAACCGGAAACCTGTTATTAAGACACATGAAACTTGCAAATTCTGCGCCGCACGACACCCGACGGATCGCGGTCAATGTCCGGCGTGGGTTGAATTTGCGCCAGATGTGACAGACGACATCATTTCGCTCGATGTTGTCAGTCTGCGAAAGTGAAAGCACTCAATCGTGACACTACGCCCTTCGAATCTGAACGGTCAGTCGGCAATGTGTCGCGGACAGGATCCAAGAAGTGCGTCTATGCAAGCTTAATATTTGGTGACGAGATGGTGCGTTTGCAGTTGGACTCGGGTGCCACCATAAACATACTTCCAGCGAAGCGGTGTCCAGGATTTCGTGTGCGCCCTGATCAGTGAGTCCTGCGCATGTGGAACGGTTCCAAACTCCAGTCGAAAGGTTTGGCCTCAATCAAAGTGATCAATCCCAGTTGCATTTCGTGGTCGTGAGGGAAGAGTTCACACCGATTCTCGGCACTGATTCTATCCAACATTTTGGCCTTATTCATCTTAACAATGACCGTTTTGTGCATGTATGTGAAGCGGAGGCAGATGTTAGTGAACAGTATCCGTCCGTGTTTAACCCTGGTTTAGGGAGGTTTGAAGCTGCTATTCATTTGTCAATAGATCCGTCAATACCACCGATTGAGCTGCCAGTTAGAAGGGTTCCATTTGCATGACGTGCTAAGTTCGCCACCGAATTAAGTAACTTGACGCAAGTGGGTGTAATCGTCAAGGTTGACGGGCCGACAGGCCGGGTGAGCTAAATCGCATTTCTTACGAAAAAGTACGGTGGTTCGCGTCCGTGCATAGATCTTAAGCCGTTGAAAGAAGCTTTGCGTAGAGAACCCTATACACCGTCAATGTTAGAAGATGTCCTTCAGCGTTTAGCTTAGACGAAGTATTCAAGGCTGATCTCTCATTGGCTTTCTGGTACGTGGTCTTAGATAAGAAATCCAGTTTCCTGACGACGTTTGCCAAAACCCTCAGACTTTTTTTCTGGCTAGGTTTACCGTTTGGTTTGAAGGTTTCAAGCAAGATTTTTCATTAGCGGTTCTTGCAAGCTGTTGAGGAGCTAGACGGTGTAAAGTGTATAGTAGATGATGTAATGATTTACGCCTCAACAGAACAGGCATAGGACGCCAATCAGTACCACTTGTTGCAGCGATGCACGTAAAATAATATAAAGCTCAAACTCGAGAAAGCTGAGCTCCGGAAAGCAGAAGTGCTTTTTTTCGGGGACGATCTAAAATCCGATGGAATAAGATCAATCCCGGGAAAATCTATTCGGTGCAGCAGATGCCACAACCTAGGGACGTCAAAGCTGTTATTCGTTCAAATGGCATGGTGAATTATTTGAGCCGGTTCTTGCCGAGACTTGCTGAAATAATGACTATCATCCGGAGACTGACTCACAAAGTAGTAAAGTGGAGTTGGGGAGGAGAGCAGCAGACCGCCTTTACAACTAGCAAGTATATTATTATCTGTGCACCAGTACTCGGGTTCTACGATTCAACTCTACCTTTGGAAATACAGTGTGACATCAGGCAAAGCGGAATAGGTACTGTTCTCCTGCAGGATGGTAAATCATTGGATTTCCGCAATCGGGCGCTCACAGTGGCTGAGCAGCACTATGCACAGATCAAAAAGGAGATGCTCGATGTAGTCTACGCAATTAAGCGATTCAACGACTGCACGTTTATAAGGGAGGCTACGGAGCATACTGACCACAAACCACTCGTGTCAATAGATAGTGAACCGTTACACAGTTTTCCTCGACGTCTTCAAGAGATGCTTATCAGGCTCCAAAAGTACGACATCGATCTGGTGTACCCTCCAGGGTCTACTGTTCATCGCGGACGCTCTGTCGAGAGCTCATCTTACAATAGTCAAACACAAACAAGAATAGCTCGAGGCAGTAAATCTGGTACAGCATCTATCGGTATCGGCAGATCGTCTGAAAGAAATAAAGCGTCATACGGAAGCAGACACGACGTGCGTGGCGTTGCGCAAGGTGATTTTGAGGGGATGGCCAGATACAAAGGACAAACTTCTGGAGGGATTAACGCCGTTCTTCAATTTTCTGGATGAAGTAATGATTTTGACGGTTCGCTGTTTAACTGAAATCTCATTTTAAACGCGCTCGAGTCCATGTGGTTATCGACTACATTATTAGTAGAGCACGGAACCTGTTGTTCTTGCCCGAGATGACAAGTCAAATCCGATACCATATATCAAGCTATTCAGTCTGCCAGTCCCAGGAGGCTCGCCAAGCCAGGGAACCAATGATGCAGCGTGAGATTCCAGATCGATCATGGCAGAAAGTAGCGGTGGGCTTGTTCTGTGACAATGGGAAAGACTATTTACTCACTGTGGACTATTACGGTGACTAATTTGAAATCGATTCAATTACCTTTACCTCCACGGAAGCAGTCATCAACAAGCTTAGTTGTCAGTTCGCCAGACACGGAATACCGGAGGAACGGATCTCCGACAATGGCCTGCAATTTACAAGTGCTACGTTTCAAAATTTTGCGAACAAGTGTGAGTTTTCGCATGACAAACAGCTCGTATCACAGGCAGGCTAATGGAAAAGCAGAGACAGAAGTCAAACAAGCCAATAGGTTGTTGTCAATAGCCAGAACCACTCATGAGGACCCGTATGTAATGCTGTTGGATATTCGCAATACGTCATTACCGAATATCGGTCTCAGTCCAGTGCAACGTTTGTACAGCAAAAAGACAAGAATATTAATGCCTGCGTCTGCTGAACTCTTACACCCATCGCATGAGCAACTGCAAGGAGGCTTTTGTAAACTGATGGCAGATCAGAAACGATATTATGACCGCAGGCCCCGGGCGCTACCGGAGCTATCAGTAAATGATGAAGTGTGGATACAACCAAAACCGCATGTAAGCGAACGATTGAAGAATTGTGTTGTGACCGCGATGGTTGGAGAAAGATCTTATAAAGTCATTACCTCAGGAAAGTAATCAGAAGAAACCGAGTAAACCTGAGGCGACACCAAGAACGAGAAAGTGAACCTGCAACAAAGCACTTGACGCCTTACAGAGTGGTCACAAAGACAAAGGCAACAAATACGACGCAGAACGGAAGAGTGTACAGAGTCGTCTGCGACACGGATGCAGCTGATCCTAAAAAATGGAATGATGTGAGGATTGTGCAAGCAAGTTGCTAGCTTACCGCAAGCAAACAGAGCAATTGATCGGACGCCCGCGCATATTTCGTCTACGCGCTGATTGGTTAGCCAGAGGGGGTTTGTTTCACTGATTCAAAGGAAGAATCTCATGAGTGCAGAAGCGGCATTAGTTATGGAAATGACTTAGTTATTTATATCGAAGTTTCTTAATGCTTGTCCGGTTGTCACTTTCGCTGAGCTTGCTTTGTCGAATAAACCGTTTGTCCTTGAAGGACCGAGTTCTACGACACACTCCAACCGCATTTTGTAAATTGAATCGACAATCCGCCAGCTTTTAACACAGCTCCCACCGCCCCGTATGTTAAGTAACGCATCGTTTACGGTAGCAAAAATGGTGAGAAAACTATTGTCCTCAAATGCCTGCACCAGTGATCACTAGAAAACTAACTCCCGTTTAACCCTTCGAAATGTCGCGTCCTATCCACCCGCTCTTCCGATTCTCCAATATACCATTTGGGAGAGTCTGCTCTCCAGATCACGTCAGCTAAAGAGATTTAGTTATCACCACCCAAACCAACCTTCCTGCTGCAAAGCAGCATCTGGTGCTAACTAGATGCTGAGACTGTTAAAATATACCTTCGGCGACATCGACCCACGGAATTTCCGCCTCATCTTAAACTTCTTCCTACATCCTCACCTTGAGTTTGTTATCCAGGCTTGGAGCCCCTGGCTGCTCAAAGACCAGCGTATGCTTGAAGCCCTACAACGTCGGGTGACAAAATCAGTACGGGGTCTCAGGCACTTGGATTATCCACAACGGCTCCGTCGCCTTGGTCTCTTCTCCATGAAATACCGACGGCTTCGGGGCGACTTGATGCTCGTATCTGCAACCCTATCCAACCCTGGACACTCCTGCCGTCACTTACAGAAACTGTATCACTCATGCTCCCATCTTCGCTGTCACCCACTCCGGCTCACACATCAACACAGGCGGGTGAAGGGCAGGCGACATTTCTTCACTCTGCGAGTCTGCCGGCCGTAGAACGCCCAGCCTGCCGACGTAATCTCGGCATCTTTTATGGATGATTACAAGACTCGCCTGGATCGTCATCTTACCGATCTGCATCGTGATCTCCCCTGAGACAACTACCTGCAGTTTGGAATACCATACCCCAGACTAGCCCCAGTCATCTCCCTGCCAATTCTCACCAAGGGCAACTGCTTGTTCCTCTATCACCAACGCTCCCGATTTACATGTCTTTGAAGACTTTTTGCCTTTATGCTACTCTTTCTCTTTCGCTAGCTGTATCAGAGAGCGTGGTGGGGTGTCACGCTTCTAGCCGGCGTACATTCTGTTCAAATGCCACATAGGTCCGATGCAGCTACGGCCACCACGCGAATGCAACCCGCTATAAGGTGGCTTGGCCTTTTCATATGTCCCGACCCTATTTCTTTACACCTTATGGGTCATGTAAAGCTCCAGCTTTTTTCCCATGGAATACAATGTTCCAATGTCCTTGCGCGTGCGCAGCTCACGTGGTGTGGACGATACAGGATAAAAAGGCATTAAATACAGCCGTCACAAATATCACCGAACCGTTAGTCCGGTATTTTCAACGAGGCCTTGATGAAACGCAGGTTCACACAATGTAGAAACATGGAATAGTCCAAGGTGTTTACAAAAGTGGCAATAGTGCGCAACCCTCGAACTACCGTCTAATCACTCACCTCCCAATGTTATCCAAAGTGATGAAGGGCACTATCGCGGTGGTGCTCACTGGATACCTTGATAGCAACAAAATCATGGTGTCACAGCAGCACGGATCCCGTCGCAATTTGTAAAGCAAAACAAAATTCGCCTCTAGCCAGAGGAAGCTGAACAGGATCAGTGGATGCGAGAGTATAAGTCGACGTCGTCTACCTGGAGTTACTTAAAGCTTTCGATCGCCAACACCACTGCATTTTCCTTCACAAGCCTCGAAGCTAAGGAACCAGCGACCCTCGCTGGGTTGGATAAGCAACTTTCTCATTAAACGTTGACTGAATGTAAGAACTCGCAGCTCCATTTGTGACACAATTGAGTTGCAATGTGGTATGCCTCAAGGATCGGTACTGGGTCCACGTTTGTTCCCATTCTTCATCAACCATCGTGCCAGTGTGCGCCGATCACACTTTTTACTATTTACAGACAATGTCTAGATCTGGCATGACATCAAGACTGTGGACAATCACACGCCCTGCAGGTCTCGGCAGGGCCCAGGTCATAAGAAAACCAGCTCCAGTTCAATGTGACCAAGTGCAATGCTTCGAGCATGCATCATGGACGTACATTAATTGGTGACTTGGGCGCCAGCAGCTGCAACGTACTCCGCAGGAAATTGACATCATGGTAATCCTTCGGCTTGACTTTGGCTATTCGTATTAGGCTAAAAGGGCATCGAAAAGAGCCAGTCAACACCTTAGACTGTTACAGAGGGCTTTCGGATATTTCAAGCTATCTAGCTTCGCGAAAATGCTGAACTCTTACATGAGGCTTGCGTGGAGTACGCGATCCAACCGTGGCGTTGCTGGAGAAAAACGGTATTGATGCATGCATGTTTTCCAGTGGCAACTCCAACTATCAGCATGTGCCTCTGTGGGCCTCTGGTTAGTTTCTGACAGTTTTCGACTCGCGCAGTCGCATTCTGGCCGGATGTAAACAGAATGAAAATGGAGAATTCCTCGGGAAAAGTGCGTGCTAGCTTAAAGAAGGACCGCAAAATTGCGTGGTCATATAGTAAATTGGAGATAAAAACGGATGGTGCTCCTGGTGAACATTGGGACTTATTCTGTCTCTTACAGAAAATGGCTTGATTGAGATTTGGTGCTAGCGAAACTATTTGTGACGTGAGCAGACCGTAAATTTTAATGCTGACGACTTTTACGCAATCAGAATAATCAGATTCCTTATCGGATACCGATCGTCTTGCTTCATGTGAACACAGTATCCGTTCACTCCATTGAAAGAAAAACGTGAGATCAGACCGTTGTATTATACTAAGATTGAGGGACTATACATAAATAAATAATTAATTAAAGGTTTTATTCTCGACAACGCGAAACACGCTTGTATAAACATGACAGGTAAATGTGAATAACGGTAAATCTTTATCAGTGGTATATGAATCAATGTGATAGGTGTATGTGTTTTTGTAGGTATGAATGTGTTTGGCTGAGTCGCTTAGTTTTATGAATGTAACGCCGTACTTTTGATTGTGTTTGGTCGGATCGTCAGCTCTCTTCATCTTTGGGTGAACAGTATCTGAAGATGAGTTGCACGATTTATCAGTGAAACTGTGGAAGCTGCTAAATATTCTAACACTGTTCTGGTATAGTCCCGATCTTCAAGCGTGGGGCTCACATCTGGTATACGGCAATCCGAGATTGATCAAGTTGGTCTATGTCGCGTCTGATCTGTCTGCCTTTGGCACACTCCATAAAATGGCTGGCGCGCGTAAAATCCAGATTCATAAACTGCAAGCCGATTTTGTCGAAGTCTAAGCTTATTGACTGCAAATTCATAATAAGACCATTGTTGGAGCGTAGAAAAGTACACTTGCGATCCATCACCAACCCCGGTATACTTTAATTGATTTGCACGACATAAAAATTGTTGTCTATTTGGTGGATCGTTGTACGTTTTGGGATGATTGTGCCCAAGAAATAGGTAAAAACTACTGTACTTCCGCTTATTATGAACCGCGATCGCTCTTTAGCAACTCCAATAGTGTGAAGCATGAAAACCCCTTCCGCTTCTTTTTCACTGCACTAATGACGGAAATGTGGGAGACGCATTTAACGGATTCGACTTAGAAGATGCTGAGTAATTCCCAGGTGATGGTCTTCCTGACTTGGAGTATGCCGATAACAGTGCACCAATTTTTGATAACAACCCTACAAACAAGTGGTGACCCACCAGACATCGCGACATTCAAAACACTATACGAGTGTCATCTTAGTAATAAACGCTGCACAACATGGTGCTGAAGTGCAATGGCTAAACTGCAGATAAACTGCGTTCCACCCGGAATAATTGTTGATTTTAATTTTCTGCTTCATTTTCTATTCCATGGGCCTTGTAATGCCATGCTTGCTATCCCATCATAAACTATTGAACTATTGAAAATTCGGAGAGTAGTTAAGTTGCTCACTTAACTTCGGGGCCTCGGTAAGCATAGTAAGATTTCCAGCTGTGACCAAATTTAAGGTGACTATAGTCCAAAGTACCATTCGGTTTAATTCTGCCACATGCACATTGGCACCGTGGTGCTTGCTGGTTGTGTGATTGTAAACTGCGGTGGATGAGCGCGCTGTCGTCTTCGTCTCTTTTCCATACACGCTCAGGTATCGATCAAATCACCCAACCAGTAATGAGCGTAATCAGAGTCACGACAAAGGTGGAGCATAGCTCATGAAACAGTGTTATCATACCCCGAACGGAGTAGACAAAATCAAAGACGAACCGGAATTTTACGATTTAGACAGCTGTTGTATTCCACTGGGGTGGTGACACCAGAGTAAACAATGGAGAAAATGACACAAGTGAGAGGTGATTGCAACTAGCATGCGATGTAAGCCTACATGCGAGATAGCTCGGAAAAGGCTATTTTGCTACTTATACAACTAACCTCTTGATTCATATTAAAAGTAAGATCACTGGTTGACATGATATGCATATTTTTACTCTTAATTTTCGCAGAATTGAAATTAAATAATATTCAATATTTGCTGTTATGGTGCCTGTTTCAACAGAGTCTACCGGTGCAGCCTAGAGTAATGGTAACGAAGGATTCTGGCAAAAAACCACTACTTCCCAGTGAGGATTCTGGTTTTGCTAAACTCTACTTGGAGAGTATGAACGAGGACGAACTCGCTCACAGAAGTATAGCGCTTTGTCGAGAAGGAAGGGTAAACGAAATTACAGGACTGTCACTTTGTCTGTTAACTTCAGTTGTGACGCAGTTTTGTAAAAGGACGTATATTTCTCGGATAGTGTTTTACCAGAGCTGACAACAGTATCGGTTCCGGACTCCAGTTATCCAGACGTGAGCAGAGATGGAAAGGCATAGCGAACGTATTATAGCTCACTTGTGTACGGATTAGACAAAGTCACGGTCCAGCAACCCGAAACAAACATTAAAGCTGATGAGAATTTGTGTAACTGATCTCTAATACCATTCTGAGTATGTCAGCTGGTAATAGTATATATTGTATGCATCCATCAAATATAAATGATGGATACAACCATGCCAAAATGGTGCAGCTAAAAGACATTTTTGCTTGGTACCTTCTAAGTGAAACTTTACCCGTATTTTTCATAGGTTGGCATTTCTTCCCTTGTTGAGTAAATCACTACGGACAAGGTCGCCTCATCTTGGCGACTTAAGACGTTAGACAGTGTTTATCGGAGTATTATAGTCAAAATGGTGCGTACAATTTGTTAAATTATAGTTCACATCGACCGAAGGAATCTGTTGAGACAGGCATCATGAGAACCTATCCCATGATACGGTCTTATGAGATTAGAGCCATCATCTCAGTCACGTAGTTCACTTACCATATGACAGTTCTAATCCAGACCTGCCCTTTCCAGCGAATTACAGCAAAAGCAATGCAAAGCACGTGATCTGCTTTTTGAGAGGTAAATTGACTTTGGAATCATTTGGTCGATAGGGTTATCCCGTAATATGAAATATCTAAATGCCTCTGGACATTTATGGGTGGCGTACTATTATACCGAAATTAACAAGTAGATTGACGTGTGTCCTCAAATTGTAGTTTACTGGTATGGGTGTGAACATTTTAAAATACAGAATCATGTGAGCAAAACTAAAAGTTAGCTACACCACATTTTGAATTATGTTCTTTGGTATATTATGTGAAAGAGTTGATCAGGATTACGAATACGATCACTATTCGGTTATTCACATCAAGTAAATACAAATAGAAGGCTGATAAAGGCAACAGTATGCTGGGGAGGGCTGCACTGAGAACAAGTGTGGCAGTTTAAACAGGCTTGGCACCTCCATTCAATACCTAAATCGACCGAATCGGGTGACCAGCGCCGCGACAGGCTCACAGACGTTTGCACGAATAGGTAAGCCGAAGGGTAAAAAATAATCGCACTCTATCGTCCCTAGTGTTCATGGCGAACGTTCTCTCGATAAGGGTTATTACAAGGTGAGGAGTTAAGAATGCACTCAACGATTGCATGACTATGGTTGTGATGGCCTGTTCACAATCACTTCAGCTATCGCAGGATGTGTTTCCTCAGCTCTTTCGGGCATCGCTTTAGTGGAATCCTACTGGAAATATATTGAAAACACAATTGTCACTTATGATTCTTGCATTGATATCATCCATTTACTCGATCAGCACAAGATTACATGACCTAAAATGAACTTTACTGGTCTTCCCTATGTTTACACCTCATATGACAGACTGTTCCGCCAAGTTAAATCATGATAAATTTAAAACAAGCACTGTGTAGCACACCTGTCTACTCATCTTGGACGTATCTGTAAAAATACTTCACGAAACAACAGTATTAATGATTACTACAATAATCTTTGATACAGGATGGTAAGTGCGTCGAGAGTAGGTAATGCGTTCTGAAAAGTGGCCGCGTATTAGAAATCACAGCTTCGTATTCTTACTGTCACATCGTTCAACTTAGATAACAATGAAAGTGCTCACAGTAAGACGTATCAAGTCACATGTAAAACATTTTGTTACTAAGAAACGTTTATAAAACCCAATATCTTTTGACACTTCAGCTTACACTTTCAGGAAACTGAAAAAGCTTTCAATGATCTGCGCTGGAGACCCGGTTGCTGCGAGGGAGCAATAAGCTACTAAAAAAGCATGAAATCATTGCGGTGACAGCCTAACACGAGTGCGTGTTTCATTTTGGGTTAACTGTGTGGTTAGAATGTGCCAGATGAGGTTTGGGTACATATTAAAGCAGCCAACTTACTGAGCGCCCATAAATGGCAGACGAATAGCATTCGCATCCAAGTCAGCCAGAAAAAAGTGAAACAATCTTGCCTTAATGTACATCATGGGTACTTCAAGTGTTTTGCCATCCAACAAGTAGAAGGTTGCGTTCTCAGTTCGGTGCTTTGCAAACGGATGTTCCCAAAATCCTAAGTAGATAGAGAAACTAATTCTGATTAAGCAAATTACAAAAGAAACCTTTGAAATATAGGGCATTCAGTATGGTCAAAATAGTGTTGCCAGAGAGTGCGCCTGATGGGATCAAATCGTTGATTTTGCCTTTGGTTTCATTTGCTATCCATTTGTTCATATGGACACGCTTGTCTTCCAACCCACCCAATGCAACAAGCTAAACGATTTGTTTATGATTGAGATTTGGATGTTGCACTCACTGACTCCGTTTGGGAATTGTAATACTTGATCAACGTTTGGGAATACTCGGGTAGGATTTTGGCCGGTTGTAGGAGAAACAGTCGATTGGCCATTGACACATGAATATTTTTTGAGCACTGTGAGATATCCATAATCGCTGATCCAAATAGTTCGTGCGCTTGTGATTCACTCAGAGTATCTGGAGCATGAAGTGTCTTGACAATTTCCTGTTTGGTCACACCAGAAGCGCCAGCCATAACCATTGCTATTGCAGCATGTACGCTCATGGGAGACCAAAACACATTTTTGAAATGGGCTAACAGAAAAAGATTAATGGCACTTATTACAACTGACTTACAGCTTTGATCTTTGATAATTTGATCGTATAAATCGACGGCGAAATGGCCCAGCACCTCACTAAACGAGGGATTTGATGCCATGATAAACCCAGCACAACTATGGAGGAAGCTAGTACAATTGGTATCATTTATACACCCGAAGGTCACATGTTCTGTCGAGACCAACGCGATTAGTCGGCTCACAAACCCAGCTGATTGGTCGCTATGGCTTGTTCTATCGATTGCTCTCCACTAAAGTATGCGGAAGGAGCAAAGTCGCTGACCTTGTGTAACTTGACTACCGACTGTTAGTCAGGTGAATTGTTAGCGAAGTGTGAAGAACGTGGAGCCGTCTAGAATTTGGTGGTTTTGAAATTTGGTAGACCGGAGAATTTGTGATGTGGATGCTCTTCACTTGGGTGAATACGCACTAAGCTACAGATGGATGGAAGTGGATTCAGGTTTATGAAACATAATGCAATTTGTACGCGTTTCTTTTATTCTTCTGTTACAGGGAAATGTGACAGTAGATATACCGTAAAGTTTTACTAGGTAAAATGCTCTTGGTACACTCATTCAATGCAATTGGCACAGAGACAGGTTTTCCAAACGGTTATACCACTTTATCATTGGTGAACAGCGTAACTAGTAAGCCACTGTTAGCAGTGTCCGTAACAAAAAATAACAAAACACCGTACTGTTTACCTAGTTGATAACTAAGAGCAGCGTGGTTTATGTGATTGCGACTGTTCCATTTGTTGCCACCATGTAAATAGGACTGCTAATACCCGGATACACGAACTTTGAAAAAAGGAAAATATACTTTGTTCTTCGGCAGTGTGCAATACGACCTAAGTATTTCGTCCGACCAAATAATACAAGGGGATCGCAAAGATAGATGTTTGACAATTAAATTGGAGAACCTTATAATCTCGAGTTAGCGAAGCACACCACATTTGATGTTATCAGTCCGTCCCATGACAGCAAATGCGTCGATCACATGAATAGCGGGAGGTCATGTTGCGTTATTTTCACACCAGGTTTACCTGTCACTTCAGGTAACGCCTGAAGCCACGTCAAAGCAAAAGATACTCCAGAATGTAAAGCAAACGTAAAAAGGTTCGCCATAATCAGTTGACAGGAATTTAACTATCGAAGTCTGCAAGAACCTCGTGATGAATTTACTCTCGCTTTGTGTACTTGTGTAATCAGCACAGGTCAAACAAAGAGACGCCTTCGTGCCGTTGTAAGTTCGAATACAAAGACTCCCTGGGGATTCAGTCGGTTCAACTACCGACGTTCAGCGAATTGCACTTCACGTGCCTGCTCACCCTGATCGTACTATGGGGTTTTCATAACATGCGAATTAATCCAGAAAGTACGCTAACCACTTTGCAGTCATGCAGTTGTGTGCACACCGATATTTAAGCTCCACCGAGAGCTACGTAACATGCATTTTTCCTGACAGGCCATGGGCAGAAAGGCAGAAGCGGGAACCGAACCCTAGTGCCTCACGTCAAAATAAGACGAAAAATATTTTTCCTGGTTTATGGTGTACCAGAACTGAAGCATGACGATAACAGTAAACGGCACTAGCACAACAGCAAAGAGTGGAGGTACACCACAGAGCTCTAGGACATATAAAATGTCGCGGATTTTCATGTCAACCGTATAATTGCCCCACAAACTACCAAGGTAGCGGGCCAAAATTTTGAAAGTTATCTCGGCTCTTCTCAAATGGCATCTGTGACAATCCAAGCGTTATACGACAACAGGAAATTTTACACTCGAATAAGTACGGTTAAGACCATTTCTTCAATTAGTACAGATCCCAGATACAGATGGCCCAGTCTGGGTTGTATTTGTCTCCGAACAGACATCCGTGCAAACACCCGTTACAAAATACTTCAACAGACCGACACAAATGGTGCCGGTCACTCACAGCTAACCAAGGTCCTAATTTGTCAACACATAAAATGCTGCTACATCAACACAAGGGTGGTATTCTAAGCCTTCATAACTGCGCCATCGACAGGAAACAACAACTTGGGACCACATACCAGTTACTGAAACTTGGCTTTCAAACGACATACTTAAACCGGAGATTGATCTCAGTGAGATGTCAGTTATTCGGAATGATCGTCCATCTCGCGGTGGCGGTCTTGCCCTCGACTATTGAGATTACTTTCAATGTGAGGCCCTTGCCGAATATCCCTTTGTTATTCCCGACGCATTATTTTGCCGACTGCACCTAGCAGGTCGAGATGATGGATGTTGGTGTTCGTTTCTTAGCAATTATCTACAGGCCACCGAAGCCGTTAGCAGACAGGGATAACGTTCTGTTAAACCCGCTCCGCCATGCTGTTTCACAAAAGTATGCTCACCAGCTTATAACGGACGGCTTCATTGTGCATTCAATAGCATCAGTGTCCCCTAATCGGACATCATTTAAATCGAATTTTCTTGAATTCATGGACGTGACAGTGTTGTACAACCATGTGCATCGACCAACCAGACACCGCGGTTCAGAAAAACCATCACTCCTGAACGTGATCCTGACTAATGAGGAGTTGATGATTTTAGTCAGTAGCATGCGACCTTCCACTGGGCTGCAGCGACCATTCAGTCCTAAAGTTTGGTCATGTGGTATGCCAGCTTGGTTGATAAAGAAAGAGAAACGCAACGAACTATTACCGACTATTTTAAGTTATACAAGTTAGTGACAACTGTAAGAGTATCCCACACTCCTTCTGAAAGCCAGTGCCTCTCTAGTGGTGTATCACAAAGACTTATCATCGGTCTGCTACTGCTTTTAGTCTACATCAATGACTTTCCCGTAAATATTTTATCTCCTATACAAATATTTTCAGATGGTAAAATATGGCGCGAAATTCGCTCAGCATCCGACCGTGTCTATCTTTAAGAAGATCTAGCTCGGGTTAACGCATGGGCAGAAACGAACCAGTTCCAAATGAACCCTGAAAAATGCCACGCGCTGTCGGTGCGTAGCTGCTTCATCAAATCATATATTTTGGGACAACACGCCCTGCAACACGTGGCTAGTGAAAGTTACTTAGGTATCATCATGCAACAAAGTCTTGGCAATTCGCTCCAATGTTTGAAAGCAGCAAGTGTGGTGAACTTGAACTTGAGACTTATGAGGCGAGCTCTAGGCACCTTTGAGCAACGGCTAGTACCATGACGGATTAACGCATTTATTCGTCCTCACGTTGAATATGCAAGTTAAGCCAGGTGTCTATGGTTAAAACTATACCTTCGCCTTTTGGAGCAGCCAAAAAGAAGAGCCACCAAGGCAACGCGTAGGTTGTCTGGTGTCTTTTAGGAACTGTGTCTTCGTTTATTCGGTGTGTTCTATTCAATATACCAATGGCTTTGCGGTGATCTCATTTTCATTTACCGAATTCCAACTGAGAACGAGCACACATGTACATCGCTGCTGACTCCAGCCTCTTACAAACAAACAATGCCCGGCCGCTAACTGATATCAGTAATGCAATATTCCCGTTTCCATTGTAGAAAGTATTTTTACTCACTTAGAATCTGTTCCCACTAGAATGCATTACCAATACTTGGTGAACGCACTAGACATCACGACATTCAAAAGACTATTAGACTTACATCTTAGCGCTAAACGCTACACAACTGTTTGATAAAGTGCAATGGCTAAACCATCGATGTTTTGCGTTCTACGTTGAAACCTTTTATGTTAGTTTTCTTTTGCCCATCCATCCTGTGGATCTTGTAATGTTATGCTTGCTAACCCATCATAGATTATTGAACTATTGAATTGCTGCATAACGAATGGAAAAGAATGTAGCTCAATCTAATTTAGTATCAATGTTAAGTTCATGAAGTTCCCTGCATCGGTACCAAGCCATCGGCACTATACGAACAATTTCCAACTATCCGGACAACAGAAAAATGAAAAAGACAGACCACCTAAATAGTTATGTGTACTGCTTACTAGGTGCATTTTCCGCTTTACCCCCAAAATTTTGCTATTTGAATAAGGACAAATAAGTTGTGCAGTCAGTGCTGCTGGTAAAGAGCTACTTTGGTACGTGAAATTTATGTGCACTCGTTAATAGCTCGCGATTGAAACCGTGATAAAATTTCTGCTGAGCTTTGAACCGTAGGCCTGTAGGGTTTTTCAAGGAAACTGTTGCGCAAAAAGTGTACAATTTGAATTGGCTTCAGTTCATAAAGTTAAGCTTTCCACCTTTGCTAGCTCTTCCGGTTTAGCCAACTTGCTACTAAGTACCTGTTTTCTGATCCAGGGAACAGTTTGCTTTAAATACAAACCACGAAAAAGTCTTCACACTTTTCCAAATGATCTTGCAATTCCTAGGCACTGCATTATCTATTACCGTTCGGATGTAGATCCCCCGCAATGTGACACTGTGGAAGAGTGGATGGTAGGTTGGTGATGTCTAACAGTTAACCTAAAAGGCGCCTTTATGGTAACTATTCGAATCCAATCCGCTCGCCAATGCTTTATACATCGTTTTATAATCCGGCTGAGGAGTGAAACCGCTTGATAAAAATAGAACCTACGGTCCCTAATGTTGGCTCATTGCACAAGTAGTTTTTGACTGGCACAGTAGAAGTACTAACCAAATTTGTTATTAGAGAAATTAAGACAAAAGTGAATTTTGTGCACTCAGGACAACAGAATATTCAGCCGCAGCACACATGCCTTCAGATTTATAAAAACTAAAGCTTAGTAAATGAAAATAAAACCGAAGAGTACTAAGTAGCTTTGACAGTAAGATACTGACAATATAAATGGTAGTAAACTCCTGAACATTTATTTCTCTGGTCCCACGAATGACGCGTCAGATGGAAGATGGTCGGCAAGTATTCACGATTTGTACTTCGTCAAATATTTGCTTGAAGTGCTGGACCGGAAAGTGGATTGCAGCGGTATTACTCGCAGTTGAAAGCATATGCATGCTTTTGTGTGCTCTATTTTCCTCAGACCCTGTGCAGTTCGCACGAAAGTATAAGGATGCCAAAGATTGGCATTTTAGCCACACTATTGGCATGAATGCTTATAAAGGTGAAAGCTAGTAGGCAACCCAGCTGGTAGTAAATTCCAAATGAATAAATAAAAATTCAGATCTGGCTATCAGTGACTGAGAATGCGTAAGTTTGCTATGGCTCAGCCTTTACTCTAAGGTGTTTACCGATGCACACTAATATGAAGAGACAACAAACTCTAAGCTACTAGTTATTGCATCACCACCACCGGACAACTGATTACAAATTATATCCATGAGTAATTCATTAGCGGAAGCCGCAGCGCTCAACTTACCTTGTCGCTTTCCATTGATACCATAGAGAAGTAACATACTGCAGGGAAGATGCTGTACTGCGTAGACGCAGTATGAGTTTGCATTTAAAGTTGCGTATCATACTGCGTAATGTTCCATGAATGGTTTGTCTTATGAAGCGACTGAACAACATCCCGTGTGTAAAAGGGTCTCCAATTGCCACAGTAGTTCATTTCCCCACCCATTTCAGAAAACTGGTCAGTCGCCTTACGTTGAAGCAACGACCGGGACGAACTTAGGCCAGAAAGCATAGCCATATTCTGACCAAAGTTAGCAGTTAAAAACCCATTTTGACAATTCGTTTTAAAGCATTGTTATTCTTATGCACTAATCAAGAGGCTTATGTTGCACCCACAGAACTACTAAGCATTCACAACGCAGGTGGGATGATTCGGCGTTTAAAGCAACTTAGAAGAATTGTTTTAGTTTACCAATTTTTTCCGCGCCCATCCGGAGCTGTTGCACATACCATCAATTCTTGCATCCGCGTTTTAACATGATTGGTTACAAAAATGTTAAACAAGGGAACCTCCAGAAGTCACTTCGACAAGGAAATCATTGAACTTGAAAATGAATTTTTAAGCAGATCGTAATAAACCCAGTAGAACAAGTTAGAGGTGCGGACGAACTGTTCGAGCTGTAACAAGTCGCAGGGTAAGCATGTAAGTTGAAAATCGAAATTGTCGAAGGGCACGCCAACAATACCGAACGGAACAACTAGTTGGCGTAACGACGAGTCTCTGATAAGCTAGACAGAGTGAACAAGGCGGTACGCAAACGTTTATTGCAAAACTGTTTGCATGCACAATTGTAACCACAATGCTTAATCTAAACAACGAGTTCGTACCCAGAAATTTGAGGTGCTTGACGATTAAATACGTCAATTACTAAATAATTAAATAAAGGTTTTATTCTCAACAATACAAGACACGCCTGCAAAGGGACAATCAGAGTGATAAAAAATTAGAAAACGTAAATGTAAATAACGGCACAACTTTATCAGTAGCATGGGCATCTATAAGATAGGTGAATATGAATGTATGCAGGTAGGAATGCGTGGCTGTATTACTTGAATTTGTAAATGTGAACCCATATTTGTGTTTAGTTACGGTCCTGTAACCAGCGTCAGAAGAGATGAAATGAAATCTTCATGTCACTAAATAAAAATACTAAATAAAATAATAAAATAATAATAATAAATAACTAAATGGACGGTATACTCTTCGATGGTGCGCGGTACATTATAACTGGGTGAGCTGATAGATTTGTATGCGACCGCATAAAATAATCAATTGTTCACGTTTGATACAGTGGATCCCAAATGGGTTTTTTAGGTGGGTGAAAGTTTGAAGGTATTGGAGGGCTTAAGAAACTAAGAACAATAACAACTGTAGGTTTGTGTAATTGTTTAACTAATGTAGTACCTGTATCCATGGAATCGTCTCCAAAGGATCTGCTTTCACTCAGGGTATACTCTCGATATACTTCACATGCACTTCCATCCACCAGCTGGCAGTATGCCAGTGTGGCAAATTTGCAAGTAAGTTATCAACTGTTTAACAAATGTTGTTTTTGGCTGTTTTTAAGCACACGCTATGAGCGATGTAGCCTCAGTACATTGCGTCATGCAGATCATTCAAGTATGGCACGTTTTTGTCATACGCCAATGAGTGAGTGATAGTATGCCTTGCAAAGATATAAATTTTTAGTTTGGAAGCTGTAATCAGTCACCTTAAGAGATCAGCCCAGTCGTGGCCAACAATGAAATAAGGAGGAATTCCAAGTACGAGGAATTAAGTAATATAGTAATTATTACAATATTGTGCAGATGGGCCAATCACAAATTGATAGGAACTTTTGGCGAATAATGACGATGGCATAGGGCGATCGAGAGAAAGAACTGTTAAACTCTGGCCAGAGTTTTGTAAAGAATAATGTGCAATAAAAATAATGAAAATGCTGTTTGTAGTATTTCTTCAGTTATCGGTTCTTTGTAGCAAATTACGGCCAATAGAAGTCATTAGTTTTTAAGGAGGGTTAGTTCATATTGAACTAACCAGACAATGAATCGCAAATAACATATTCTTTATTGTCCGCTCAGAGGAGAAAGGAAAATAAGAGATCGGCGGAAGAGTATTAAAGCTAACATAGAGCAGGTTTCGAGTGATAGCGGAACTAAAACGCAGAGATGTGCTAATAATCATCTACAAATGACTATCATGCTCTGTGTTTCATATACGACAAGCTCATTCCTCAAATATTCTACCATGGTTTATGTGCAAATTTATGTTCTATTTTATTTTCGTTAGTGTCAGGTAAACAACAACTAGTTGGTTGAAAGCGAAGACGTTTTATACATATCTGATGACGGACATCCGTGGATTGGGTGAGATAATCTAAATACGAAAGGTACAGTGACTTTAGTTAATGGCGAGTAAACTTCACCACGTCGCAGTATCGTTAAACAGATTTTTGTAGCCTTCTGTAAAGAGAAAGGCTGGCAATTGGAAACCTTACACTTCCTGGAAAACTGCCGTCACCTAAGAGGGGTTTCGGTCCACAAATCTTTGTAAGGATAAGTAAAACAAATAATAAATCTAACGGTCAAGTTGCACGATCCATCTCGGTTTTAATCGTACTACAATTGGCGTGGCACCTGTAACGGAGTAAACACGTTAGTGTTTTGTTTTGAGCTAGAGCTCCACGCATCCCCGTGCTTTGTCGTGGTTACACATCACATTTCGATCCACGTTTCTCACGTATTCCAGTGCGGTATGGTGTTCAAAACGCCAGCAATTAGATTGACAACTCCTATGGCAGGCTGTAACCGTGCATATATTGACAACGGAACAGTGGTTTTATACGGCTAAAGAAGTTAATGCCTAACAGGTCCCGTAGTATGGTTATGGTGAAACTGCAAAATATAAAAAAAATTGCTAGCAAAATTGGGTTTACACCAGTGAACTCACTGAGGTATACGCAGATTACATTGTACATCCAAGGTAAATCCATAAGAAATGGCGGCAAGTTGGATGTTGATAAAAATCGTGTCTCCTTCTGGTGTACACATAGGAGGTGAAAAACGTGGAACGAAATATGGGATTTGTCCACCAGTGAAATCGCGTCCGGACACTTGTGTTTATCCATGGCTTATGGGTCATGTAAGATGGTGCATCGAAATGAGTGCACGGTCTACCCTGGATTTGAATTCTGCCAGCGTGGGAGCACATATGACAAATTCCAGCAGGGCATCCCACGTTCTGTAAACGCGTACGGAAGAGCAAGTCCGACGGCATTCCAAGTGACTGTACTGCTCTGCCAGTTTGAGATAGTGGCCTCTCAAATTTCTGTTGTGCCTGAGCTCTAGTAAATAGCGGGACGTGTGGTTAGGATCTCGCAAAAGTTGGTAAGTCAAAATGCGGTCTCGCGCAATCGCCGATACTGCCCGTTGAAGAACTCGAGTACTTGTGGCCTTCCTTCATACGGCAAGGTATACAGACTTTTGGAATTCTTGGTTGCCCAAAGTTGGGGTATCTCCAAGACGGTGAGATCTCTCCTCAGCCATGGCTGCCAGACTTGTATTGCGTATTTTACACGTGGCTGCGTCCATGAGCAGAGAAGTTGTGGAAAAATCGGAGGATCGATCGTCCGAATACACACTTCAGGAGACTCGTTTGTTAGATGCCCTTCCTAGACTCCGGTTCAGCCTGCTTCGAAAAGCCAAGGTAGACCTAGACCAAAACTCCCAGATCCATCTCGCCAAAAGAAGTTTGAAGCTCCTGGTTGCCGAGTATTTGGGAGTGCACCAACTTGTGCTACAGGTGGAACACTCTACCTTTGTCCACATTGAATAGAAGTACATGCTTATCTAACCACGCGTATGCTTTATCAAAATGAACTTGAATTACTGTGATATAATCTGGTGCATTTATCGCCCTCCACAACCTGATGTCCTTGGCATAAAGAAGACAGTTCAAACTTATGATAGGTGTGAAATCATTAATATACGTCAAAAATAACCACGGTTCTAGTATCCATCCGCTTTGTACTTTGCATTCAACGCGGATGGAACCTGAAAATGATACACGTACACATTATTCTACGCACTGATGCAGAAGGAAGCTTCTGATCCATCCTAGGAGAGCATAACTATTACCAAAGGGCTGGAGTTTGGGGAGCAGAATGTTATGGTCTATCCGGTCGAAAGCCTTTGAGAAGTCGAGAAAGACTACCTCAACTTCAGTCTAGCTGGACCGTGCTAGTAGTAAGTTTGTAGTGCACTATCGATTTCGTCGGAAGTCATGTTGTTCCGGTGCGAGGTAGTTTAATGTTTTTAAGTGTGTCGTTAGCGCATCAGAATTAATAGTTTCCATGACCTTGGGAAGAATTGGTAGTAAGATTATGGGACGGTAGTCAGCTTGAATGGAACCATTACCTCACTTGTGAATAGGAGTAATCATCCCGTGTTCCCACATATCATGCAAGTATATTTCTTCAAAACAGTGTTGACAGAAGCGAGCCCAAGCTTCAGCCAAATTCTCTTACTGTCGCTAATTATTTCGTACGTTTATTATCAAATCCAGAAGAGCTGTGCTTGAGCCTGCTCAACAGCCCTTTTAGCACAGCTGCTGCCGTGAAGGATATGTGAATGAGTTTTGGGGTAAACCAACCATCGTCCTATGGTTAGGTGGCCAATGTTGTAACATGTTGTAGGCGCAGTGTATTCTCCACCCCTTTCGGTGTCCGTGTGGGTCCGTCCGCTGTTTGAAGAGGAGGAATTCCCCGTTTCACTTTACTTAAACTGTTGACATGTTGACACAAAATCTTGAGGTTTTTGACCATGCGCACTGCCAACTTCTGCTGCTACGTACTTCTATCCTCGCGAACAAGCTGAGTAAAGTGATTACGTTGAGTCGCATAAGCCATCCACTTTTCGGTGCTCGGGGAGAGTTTGTAGATATGCCAGGCTGAGTTTCGCAACGCTTTACACTTCCGTGTCCTGTTTCGCAGAAAGGAGACCACGTTTCTCGCGCGGAATGTCTTAGCCGCTGACGCTTCGGCAACCAAAGAGTTAAACTGGCTGACGAAATGTTCACATGCACCAGCTGGTGCCTGGTCTGCGAGGAATAAGCAGTGGGCTGTCTCACCTAGTAAAACTAATATGCAGTTGCGTAAATACGTTCCCGTTGCGTAGGCAATTGCCACGGGATACTCTGCATAGCAAATATATTCGACGAGTAGGACTACATGTTCGCTACGGCCCAGGTGGACGTTGACCATCATCATCTCGATCATTAATTATTCATTGGTGAATATCCGATTCAGTATTCAAGGTTTATTTTTCTCGGAGTCAGGTTGGAGTGTTGATGTGGCCATCCAGCGGGTAAGTGGAAACAAAATCTTGTAGATGCGCCCTTAACTGTTCTCCGGAAGCTGCATGGGATTCTAGTGCGTGGGTGCTGAAATCGCCAGTAATCGATGTGTGACTGCAAGTTGTGTTTATCAACCTCCTTATTGCAGATGCCAAATGGGAGTCCATCTCAGGCGTGAAGGAAGGAGGATGGTAAATGACGGCCACTAAGCAAATGTCGTCGCCTTTTAAACGTAGACTGAACCAGAGGGAATCTTGTACTTTGCTGATCGGATCCTCCATGAGTTAACATTGGAGTTCATTGAGGAAGTACAGGGCCACCTCTCCACCTTTACTTGGGCGGTGTGCCGAACAGAGGACATACCTAGCAGTGCAATCTCCATGTCACTAATGTCAGGGCATAACCGTGTTTCCGTTATAGCGATTAAGTTGTAGGCTCTTGATGCTTGACGCAGCCGCACTTCAGAAAGTTTACTCAGTAAGCTTTAAGCTTTTGTGTACATACAGGAAAACTTCTCGGATGTCACAAGCTGTTGACTAGGAGCACAGGCATAATGTGCCTTTGTGCCAACCGATGAGAGGCGGGCACCTAATTGTTTTCGGGGTGAATTGCTAAATCTCGATAGGAATGCAATCAGTTTTTGGTCTTACTTGCACCTGTGGCATGCAGTCCAACGGTAGCCTTCTCGATAGCTACGGGTCTTAGCGCACAGGTTTCCGTATCGCTGTTGTGGTTATATTGAGTCGCGAGTGGTGTCGTTTCCGCGAGATTAGGGATTGGCTTCGGCTCTTTAACTGCTGTCTTCAGTCGTAGTTCCGAATGAATTGCTTTGCGTAGCATTTACCAGCTACTGGTTAAGCTCCCAGCCAGCAGTTGTGAGTGCGCCATTAGTTTCAGTATCCTCGGGCCACTGCCTCTGTAGTGTGGCGATACCGTGCAGTCGACTGAAGTATGATGTCGCCTGCACAGAGAGCTCCACGGATGTAACGCCGTCCTTCCAGCTCATGAGCGTGGACTTCTTCGTTGATGGTTGTCGGTAGCCCGGGCAAGCCATGAATGCAAATAATTCTTTTGCTACGCTCCGTGTGGTGGTCGTTTGCATTAACTTTTTCCCACTGGCGTTAGCTCCATGGAACGTCCGGAAATGTGCGTATTTCACTCTTTTTAGTCCGCAGACGGTATGCCGACAAAAAACCGTCTCGACATCATCTCTTGATCCCAATGTTGCACGAATTAGCCGGAGCTCCCCATAATGATACGAGGTTCAATGTCTAGTGATGCGCATTATATTAGTTGGAGTACCTTGAACTCCGACTTTAGCGCAAAGGAAGTTCCATTAATTTTAATTATCTAGCTGTTTACCCCTTAAGGATTTTGATTTGGACTCAGGAAGGGTGGTGCGTATAAGTGTCAAGGCCCTGTAGTTCCGCCTGTTCTTCGATGATATGGAAAGCAAGGTTATCGATGGATTTAGTGACGTCTTTGCAGGCTGCACTTGGTCCCTCATCCGCTTTGTGACTGTACCGTGTGAGGCTACTAAGGTCTCACTTTGGTTCTACCGAGCAGCAACGGTTGCATAGGTGGACTGGACTTTAGAGCACTTCGACTTTCGTTGGTCACTCGGAAGGGTGAGTGGTATCGACGTTGCATCAGTTGATACACTATATAAGAGGATGTGGGCGATGGGGCTAAGCATGCTTCTATCGGTCGCGATGACGACTTGGCTCGTCGTTCCCAAGGTTGCTAGTGATACTTGGCCGTGTGAAAGCCTAGCCCTTTTCCTTGGTTCCGAGACAGCAATTAAAGGAGACGGATGAGGTGCAAATTGCGCTATCGTCTATTCCAGCAAAGCAATTTTTACATACAAACGACGTCCAGTTTCAACGACTAGGCTGTCGTATTTTTGTCTTAATGCTAGTACGTATTTTATTAATGGAACTGTCGTGCATTTCGGACAGAAAGCAAATGAGCCCGACGTATTGTATTTCTTTATGTCGGTTCTACATACCTCGACGCATTTCGAATGGTACCTGTCTCGGCAATTTGTACAAGTCAATCCTTTCGTTAATAACTTAGCATAAGTTTGCTTAGTACAAAATACTTCGTTTCGGATTTTCGGTGTGGTGAGCATGATGGCCGATTACCGTAGAACACATCCAAGATAGCGGACGCTGACAGCAGTTGGAACAATTAATGTGAACTCCGAAATTATTCGGAGAACATCCATCAAATTTGTGCAGATTGAAGAATACACCAAAGGAAAAAATGCGGTTCGAAATTCACACCGAAAAAGCAAGTATAACTGAACAATCCAGAAGCAGAATTGGAATCTGGCAAGGTGATTAGCTCGATTCACTGCGTAAGCTACTAATCAGATGCTTCGTTATGCATAGCCAAGTCTACAGCAGCATTGCACAGTTTTGCTGTCAGACACAAATGGTATTTGTTACTCAATAGTTGACTAAAAGGCTCTCAGTGAGCTGTTTTGCGACATACTATTGTCATCGCGTACGTTATTCATAAGTCGATTTGAGTGCAGCAGAATAGACTGATGCAGTGAGCAGTGGATTCCGTATGAACAGTTTGCGAATTCCTTTTACTTAATTTTTCCGGCGACATAGCTAGTAACTGAACATGGTGTTCAGTAACAGACAGAAGGTGAGTGCAAAACATTTCAGTTGGTAAAATGCTTAGATATTAAATGGCGAGCATCAACTGAGCGGTGGATGATCATTCATTATGCGCGCTGTTCATACACAGCTTGTCTGATCTACGCAGGCTGTTGCCGTTCATCCGGAAAAGCACACTAGTAAGAATGTATCCAACACCCAGACTTACAGTTGTACATATATGCTAGAGATGGTTTGAGTAGTCGCTATCAGCATAGGTATCCTAAGTTGGCGTACTATAGGGGATTAATGAAACGCCGTACACATTCACCGACAGACCTGCTCTCTTTACTGAACTAGTTCCCATAGACTGAGTCGGTATTACTGTACTAGTTACCGTGCAGTCAGCCATTTCTTGATGCATCTAAGGTAATCAAGCACAAAAGGAAGGTTAATATGCCGGTGATATTGTCATTCTGCCGGAAACCACAACAGCATGGCATACACAATAACGACAGCACTCCTAGAGTACTTTGTATTAGAACTTGTGTTGGTGAACCAAGACGGTATGTGTACACAAACTACTTAAATTTGACCTGAGGTCACCGATGTTTAAGCGGCTTAGTGCGCTAGTGGTGTTCGCCAAACAACTCGCACATAAGACCTCCCAAAGGACTCGTACTGAGTACCACACCCTTCTCCTCCCATTTAAGGCAACTAACATCTTTTTGGTGCCTTATTGTTCTTGTTAGGCACGGCTTAGATCAGTGTGAAACATTCAGCACAAGTTGATCCTTTGTCAAATATCACTCGAGGTTAAAACTGAAAAAATTGCTTTCCGCAAGGAAGATTATAGGTCCATAGATGCAAGATCAACTCCGAAGCTATTCGTTTAATTAAGATATTGGTAACATCTGCATGCTTATAGCAATTGTTCAGGAAGAATTTCGCATCTCTTTAACTGCCTAAATACAACGCCTGAAGTTCCAGTATCTTACTGAGACAGCTGCGCACTACGTAAAATTATTGCGCGTACGTCTCACCCGAACCAGTATTTTCTTGAGAAAATCATATTATCCATTTTCATGCGGTTAATGTGTTTCCTTTTTCGTATTGCCTGGCTTAATTGGGGTACAATTTGACGACTTGTATCGTGAGCGCGCTCAAATGTACTCTGGTTTGATTTCACCCAATTTCACCTCAGGATTTATTCCGACGGGCGTAAATTTTAGGATTTTCCATTGTTACCGCCATATGCCAAGTTACTATGAGCATTAGAAATGGGAAGAAAGACGCTGGAATGCAAGTGACCTAGTCGGGATATATTCGGTCATGACCCTTTTGATATGGTTATTATTCAGACAAATTTAAACATGCTAAGCGGTAAGATATTCTAATTAGCCATAAATATAATGTGGTAGAGGACGTTCAATAGCTGGGGGCAGCTGGTATGCAATACAGGCCAACGTATGAGTCAGGAGAGGAAGTACAGCCGTGCTATATATGAAACCTTGGCGAAGGTGCAGCAATGACTTTTAAAAGCGTTTTACGCCACTCTCTGATAAGGAGCACCGTTACGTTATTCCTGGTTTTGAAATTATCCATATTTCTCTATCATATCACTAGACTGAGCCAAAATAGGTAGCATGTATTCCTTTTTTAGAAATATGCCAAAAACCTGCGATTAATAATATATGGTCTTGTGCTCACCCACCTGAAAGCCACTCGGGCCAGCTGGACGTTTGGTAGCTCAAGTGGGACGTTTAGGTTCGTGGGCTGACCAGTGCTTTTATGTATCAGAGCTAAGCCAGGCTCATAAAAGCGAGTAACTGATAAAGATATTTTTCTCTCCAGCCACCTTTGCATAGCAACGGATAAGCTTCATTCTGTTGTTAACAGATGCATGTATATCGCCACCAGGCTACTGCAACCAAACAAAGTACGGGAGAAGATCACAACCAAACTACATGGACTTAGAAATATGTAGCAGGAAGCGGAGGATTGTTCAGTGTTAATGCGAATACAGACCATATGAGGCGCACCAGGTTAAAAAATTAAAGCATTTTGCGAGCTGAAAATGCGTCAGCAGTTAACAGTTTCAAAAGAAAACATGCGCTAACATGATTAGTGAAAGGAAGAGTTACAGTCAGAAACCGCAGATATTTTCCGAGTACCACGATAGATAGCCTCTGTTTGGCCGAAACAGATACAAACTATGAGAGAATTCGCTCTTCTCCAAATCTTTAGATCATGATTTGCCATTGCGACCCTGATTAACCTTCCAAGAATATGCGAGCGTGTTTGTTCTCTATAACACCGAACAAAACCATTTCACTGATTTAAAAGGTACCATCCCCAGCAAGCTCTCCTCACTCACTCCAGCGCGTCCACCGTTCTTTCATGAACGCCTTATCCGATGTTGTGTTTTCCGTCGGTTTGCAGCAACACCAGCGTAGACAATAGTAATCCTTTGACATTTTACTAACCACCAGCAAACTACCAACGGAAAATAGTTGCGATCTACTCTGTGATCCATCACTTCCTACATACACTTGCAAGTCGCTTTTAAACGAACCAAGTACGCCACATGCCTTTCGTCATCGACGCCAGCACCCCCGTAAGATACGATTCTTCATTGAAAACCTGAAACTCAGTTTTGGCAAACGGTTAAATGCATATGTATATTTGGTCTCCGGTATCATCAACTCTTAATTCAGTCTCACTGTCCACCTTCCACCTATCGACATTTCTGTCATGACATCACCCAAATTGCAGCAGAAACCGCAACGCGCTTTGAAGTTTATTTAACTGCAAATGCAAGTTGGTTATCATATGATCGCGCGATGAACCATGCTGTGTGACATATTCAAATACTCTCCTCAACTTCTTATGTTTTTTTACTTTTAGCCCCATCCCTACACACTAAATACACGTTGGTCATGGGTCGCTTCTTCTGTGCACGCATGAGCATGAATTTTATTGCAGACTCTATTGCAGAAGTTTCCCCGTCAGACAGTCTTTCACACACTCGGCCTTCCAACGTGAACCGAACCAATAACCAGCAGAAAGCAGCTTAGGCTAAAGCGCCAAGCCTGAAGAAGGTAGACAGTCATGAAATCTAACTGCGACATTCGTCACTGGGTTCGCGTCTGCCTTTAATGCCAATGTTTCCAAACCACATCGACGCACCCTTGGTATTCTCGGCGCACTGTATGCAAAAATCTCTCGTGTCCATTACGTGTACCTGTAATTACTTGAATAGTTCATCCTTCTGTTTCACACGTGTGTGTACTATGCAATCTAGTCTACTTACATTCTAATAGGAATCCGTCTCCTTAACAAACTGCACATGTGAAGTCCTCAGCCGTACGAACTATTACTTCACGGCGCAGCACGGCTGTAACTCTTTCTTTACTATCCCACACACCGTGAGGCCTTTTGAATCCTCTAAAGTTTACATTTTGCTAATCCGATTGTTACCACAATACAAATGCGACGACATACGAACCGGTGGAGAGTCTACTAGTAAAGAGCTTTCAAAAACATTAATCATACTCCGCCCTCATTTACAAGCCGACTAGTTTGAATGTGATTTACCTCCTCATCAAAGCAGTCACACCTACACCAAAGAGTGACCGCAGCAAGCCACTGAATAGTTTCTACTGCACAGTACTCAAGCTAGCTTTGGGATTCGTAAAATTAACCTTAACCACCAACACGCGTCCATCGAACTGCGCTTTTACCTCAACCAAAAACACGCGCATGCTACACTCTACTTCTCGTTTCGGTCAATGCAAAGATATAGGGGTGATCAGCTAACTAGGTACTTGAACTCATGTCTTCATCTAAATGGTTACAGTGTGTCGCCCCTGCTAACCTCCTTACTTTCCATGTTCTACAGCAAATGACATATCAGTTCGAGCTGGATCAGAGTGGTCGCCGTACGACTGTGTCTATCCAACGTTTAAACGTCGCCTTCACTAAATAACGTTTGAGCAATCCCGACACATTCTTACGGAGATAACCTTCTAAATTTGCCCCAACACAAACCAGCCGCACGGAGACCATATGTTGAAAAGCGCCTTACAGGATGATGAGCTTGGAGTGGTGATGGAAGACGACCTCAACGGTTCGGCGCAGTAGTTGAAGATGTTCAAAATCGCGAGCCAACTTGTTGTTCTCTTACGGAGGGCGTTCGGGCGATTTGACCCCATCTTCTCCCAAATTCTCCATGCGTATGTGATACCCCATGTAAACTACGCGATTTAAGCCTGGCAACGCTGGTTCAGTTCAGTTCAGTTCAGATAGGGACTGGAACGATAGGAGAATCTCGTGAGTGTTCCATCTTGAGTGGATCGTTGAGCCAGGAATTGATGAAGTGCACAGTTATTGATGGATCTAAAACGGAAACACCCGTATCGCACCGTGGCCAACCAGTTAATGCCCACGTTTCCTGCCCTAGCAGTCCCTGCTGTGACATTCACGTGAAGTAAGCAAAGGATAGGAAGAGAAATCGAAGGTACAGAATAGGGAAGTGCACTTAAATAAGAAAATAATACCAATACGTGAAGAAAAGTAGCGAAAAGAAAATCGACATATGAAAATGCGAGTTAATCAGGAAAAAGGAAAGGTTTCGTGTTGCCACCCAAGAGCGTCAAGTTGCCGCTCAAACCCCTTAACCGTAGATTCCCTGATAACACTTTCCGGAAGCATGTTCCAGCGGTCGATGACTCTGCGTGACAGCCGGATTTCCGCCCTAATCCGATCGGACCGCGGTTTGTCCAGCTTCAACGAATGACCGCGTAGAACAGACAATCTAGCGGGACTGAATAGCCAAGATAAATCTGGACCAACCTTCCCAGTCAAGATACGGTAGGTTAGGATTAGGTCTCCTCTAAGCCTTCGGTAGTGCATTGAATGCATTCCCAAACTAAGTAGACGCTCGGGGTACGTCCGTCCCCGTAATCCCTCCAGTAACCTAGTACCCACTCGTAAAACCCTCTCTAGCTCCATTTTGTCCCGGACGAGGCAGGGCGGACAAGCCTGGACGCAGTATTCCAGATGAGGCCGAACGAAAGCCGAGAACAGCCTCGTAAAGATGCCGCCCGTCAAGACTCCGAAAGAACGTCGGATTAACCACAACATGCGGAAACCTCTGCTTGCGGCCTTCTTCCAGTTGTCGCCGGAGTGTAAAGCCGAAGAGTGTACGACGCCTAGGTCAACCTGGCTAGATACACGGGGGAGTTCGACCCCACCGACCAAGTACTTCGCAGGAGGACAACCTCCTCCAATTCGAAGAACGGAGCACTTTGCCTGATTTATGGGCAGTAACCATAAAGTAGACCAGTCCCAAAGCTTATCCAATGCTCGCTGAATAGCTTCGGAACCCCCAGGAACATCAACAATGTTCCACAGCTTCAGGTCATCAGCAAATAGCAGCGATGGTACCTCAAGCTCCGTGGGTAGGTCATTCACATAGATAGAGAACAACAGCGGTCCAAGGACCGAGCCCTGCGGCACGCCGCTGAGGACAGACTGCCTAAATGATAGACCCCGGCCTACCCGTACACACTGTTCTCTACCCTCCAAGAAGGCAGTCACCCAATGAAGGGCGCGGCCAGATACCCCGTAGGAGGACAGCTTTTGCGCGAGCCTCAAATGGGGTACCTTGTCAAATGCCTTCGAAAAGTCGACGAAAAGCACGTCCAGTGTGTGGCCGTTATCCACTGCATCCGCCCAATTTTCGCGAGCCACCAACAGATTCGTCAGACACGAAAATCCCTTCCGGAATCCGTGTTGTACATTGCTAAGTAGATTAAATCTACTCAGATGACTCTCCAATGAATCTCTCACCAGTTTCTCGAGGAGTTTGACTACTACACTCGTCAGACTAACTGGCCTGTAATTTGCAGGCAGACCCCTGTCCCCATGTTTGAAGATGGGACAGATGACAGCTTCCTTCCATTCGGAAGGCAATGCACAACTGACAATCGATTTCTGAAACACAATAGCGAGCGGTCCACTTAGTTCCGCAGCCAACTCATGCAACAGTTTCGGGTGAATTAAATCAGGCCCAGAGGCCTTAGAAGGGTTCAGCCCTTGTAACAGCCTACGAACTGCAGTCTCCGCTACAATAAATTCAGATAGTTCTGAACCCTCTGGGGTCCTGCAAACCAGCTCAACGCCTGTCAAAGAGGTTTCCCTTACAAACGCTGCCGCATATTGCCCACTGAGTACGCAGGCCTTGTCATAGTCCGTATGCGCATGAGTACCGTCATCACGCATCAATACTGGAATTGACATGTTCGAAGCGCAGCGCCTTTTGACATAAGCGAAGAATCTTTTTGGATTCTCTGAAGCTTCGTCCGCTAACCCTTTTTCAAAATTGAGCCGAGCATTCCTTAGGTGTTGCTTACACCTATTTCTAGCCTTACGGTACCTGTCATAAGTATCGGTGGACGGAGCATCTCGGTAAGTCCGCCAACATCTAGACCTCTTTGTGAGCAGATGCCTGCCAGTGGGATCTATCCAGGGCGGCTGTGCTCGGGCCTCCTTTCTCCTTCTGACTGGGATGAAGGGAGCAGAGACCTCTGTGAGGTAGGACTTAAATTTATCCCAGGCAACCTGGACAGTATCGTCGTCTGAGATCTCACAATGGAAACCAGAAGCCTTGGCTCTCATTGATTGATAGTCTGCTTGCCATATGTTCGGGCGAGACTCAACAGTACTCTGGTAGCGTCTAGACAGAGTACAACTGAAGAGCAAACAAACATGATCACTGGAACCCAGTGGAGGTCCGTAAGTAATGTCATCAACAAAATCGAGTGACTTAGCGAATACAAGGTCTAAGATAGACGGTACTTGGGCGTCCATGTACCTAGTGGGGAGGTCAATGAACTGGTGCAAAGATACTTGGAGCGTAAGTTCAAGCAGATCAGCGCCGAATGTGCCTGACGCTGAGTCGCAAGAAAGATCTGCCCAGCAAATCTCTGGGAGGTTGAAGTCGCCCATCACCAAACACTTATTTGCGGACTGGGAGCGAATGAATTCAAGTACCTCTTTGGATACGCTCCCAGGGCTTCTATACACAATTACAACTGTAACCTGAGCCGAGGATGTGCTAATAACAGCCGATAGAGCTTCAACAGTTTTGTCTGCCGACTGAAATAAGCAAGTCTTCAAAACGTCAAGTTTACAGCTCACATAAAGAGCGACGCCCCCTCCCTGTCGGCCAGCAGAGCGATCGCATCTAAATAGTGCGTAGCCAGATAGATGTACTTCACCATCCGTGATGTCCTGAGACAGCCACGTTTCAGTGAATGCGAGTATATCGGGATGAGACCCATCTACAAGCAGACCTAACTCGTACACCTTATTCCTTAGGCTGCGCACATTACTTAGCACTACCTGAAGTTTTCGTTAGATCCAGACCTGGGTCGTGCGCTACCAGAATGGGCAGTGGTAGGGCGGAAAAGGACCGCCGGCTGACCACCCGAAAACCCACTAACCGGAGACCTTGTTCACCGGCCGCTCGCCTGCTTTTGAGGTCCTTGATGGCCTCCCTTAGCTTCAGCCTATCGGCTAGCGGAAGGTCCGGCTGAACGCTAATATTTGTACCTTTCAGCTTAAACGCAAACCGCATGAGAGCATTGCGTTCCTCCGGGGTAGAGAGTACCACACGAAGTAGCCGCGGTCGCGGGTTTGGTACGTTAACTGGGACGTTCCCCAGTCTAATCAGCTTCCTGACAGTAACGCCTGGAAAACCAGGCGGAAGAAGCTTCGTTACGCACATTTTAAACCATTGAAGGTCGTCCAACATGCGATCAGCAGGAAGGACAGCAGTAGATTCAGCCGCGTTACGGAATATAACGCTACTATCCGTGAAAGAATCGCCACGACGGGGTGTATTAACCCCACGGGTCTTTGATTCGGCACTCGGAGCAGGTGGCTTCACTACTGGTGATGGAACTGTCTTTAGCCCCTCCGATGATGTAGCAACGGCAGCGTATGTTTTTCGCTCCATTGTCGATGTCTTACTTTTGTTAGGGTCATCGATTTCACCGGAAGGCTTTATAGCAGATTTTGTCTGCTTTTTCTTCTTGATAACAGGAGCAGGGTCCCGTGAGGCTTTTTCGCTTTGAGCAGAATCAAGCACACCTTCAGAATATGTCTTCTCGGTGAGAACCAAGATTTCCGGCAACTTCGGCTGACAAGTAGTGCGTGTTGGGATCTTCGCCTTCGCACAACCGTCAGACGGTTTGCCAAGTAACGACACTTAACAATGGAACAATGGTATATGACGGGTAAAAAAGCATACACTTAACGAGTCCCGCAGGTTGGCAATAGAAATACTAACAAATTGGCAAACCACATAAGTGGTTGAAGTAAGGAGTGTCAGTGAGATAAAAGGTAGAAGTATAACAGTTTTAGGGGGATAAAGTGGTACGACGCAAAACTGGCTAAGAATTTGTTATCGTTGGTGATGGTAGCAAATAAAAATGGAGTACTCACCGGTTCGCACAGATTTACGACCGTAAATTTGGGGTATAAATCCAAAGAGGCTGGTCAGCCTAAATATATACAAGCGTTTTCGTTCATAAAACAAAGCGCAGGGCGCTCAGTGCGACGTCCAATCGCTTTTTAAACTTATCAAATGTGGGGGCACGAACAACTGAGTTTGGAAGGGTGTTCCAGGGCCCGCAGACCCGGAGGGAGAAATAGGTTCTCCGACAGTCTAGACGACTGTACTGTTGGCTCAGCTTTAAACTGTTACCGCGAAGGTTAGTGTTCGGGCTGAGCTTCAAGAGGTGGCGACATACGTGACTGGGATCGCTCAATATCTGGTACTCTAGTATGAGGTCTCCACGAAGTCGCCGGTACCGTCCGCTGAACACGCCGAATATCTCCAGTCGTTCCCGGTAAGGAGTGTGGCACAAGCCCTTGACGATTTTCGTTGCTTGACACTGTGGGGTCTCAAGCGCTGCAAGGTCACGTTTTAGCCAGGGTTGCCAAGCCTGGATTGCATATTCGACGTGAGGACGCACGTAGGCATTCAGCATTAAAGAAAAGATGGATGGATCCAAAATTCCGAATGGTCTTCTCTGGAGTCCAACGTGCTGGTTGCCCCTTTTAGAAGCGGAATCTGACTGTTTGGAACATCCGATGTCTTCCTGTACCGGCACACCCAAGCCGCGTTCCTGAGTGGTGGTCTTCAGATCGTGTGCTCCAAGCTTGTAGACGTGGACTCGTCGATGGCGGATATGAACAACGCGGCATTTGTTCACATTAAACAGCAGGGTGTTTCTCACCGACCAATTCCAGGCCACATTCAATTCACGCTGTAGGACTTCATGGTCGTCCGATTGTTTAAGCGCCCGCCAAACCTTGAGGTCGTCCGCGAAGAGTAAGAATTTCGACGTAATAACTCTTGGCTTGTTTCCGGTGCCGAGACAACAACTTCTTGTTTAGCAGAGAGCTTACGAGGTTTCCTGGCTCTTCTTCGCTTAACTCGAAGTGACCCTTGCACCAGCAATTCGGCGTCGATCGGGGTAGGTTTAGATACGTCGTCCGAAGCTGCTTCATTTTGGTAGTCGGTAGCCATCTGGACCGGTGACATAATGATAGGTGCCACAAGTTGATCATCAGTGTAGGCGATCAAATCTGCTTTGTTGGAGACCGGAAGCGTCGTCATAAGCAGATAAATCTTAAAGCGAAGAGCAGAGAGCATCGAGAACGAACGCTCTACATTTCGCAGCCGGGTATCAATCCACCTCTCGTAAGAAAGGCTGTGCGGCCTTGCCGACGGCTGCAGCATTTGGCACAACTGAACAGCAACTTTTCTCTAGAGGCCAGCGCTGCGTACTGCTCGGTATTTAGCTCCGTACAAAGCTGATGGTACCATCGGTTGCAGACATCTCATTGCATACCGCCTGAATCGTCAGTTAATGGCATATTGCAGCTTGGACTGCCACAAAGTGCGATAACCTCAGAATCCGAGCCATCAGGAACAACAGCCTCGGTGCATTGCGAGACCGACATAGTGGAAAACAGAGTGATTATAACACGTATGCAATAGTTAAACGACCACAATAAAAAAATGCAAAAAACTGGGTGCAAAACGGGGTTGAAACTGGGAAAAACTGGAAAAATTACCAGTAAGCGCCAAAGACGCTTTGACCAGAACCACTTTAATCGATCCAAGATATCTTGGATCAGAGGAAATTTGACAATAGTCAAATTTCGTTTCAAGTGTTTATTCAAACACTGTTTTCCACGTTAATTCAACTAAAAATCTCAGTCAGTATGGCACGCCAAAAAGTCGAGTTACCGCGTAGCACTCACAGAGCACTAGAGGCCTCACAGCGAACGGCAACCAAAAATGTCAAGGGATTATTCCACCTCCCATATAATCGTCAATTAAATGCCCTAGGAGTATACAGCTGAACTTATCGGCGTCTACGGGGTGACCAGATTCTGGCGTACCAGATATTAAGTAACCTCGATCAAGCCTACCGCAACCTGTTGCAAATTAGCGACAGCACAAAATTGAGGGGTATCAACTAGAAGTGTCCACCCAATACAGTTGGCCAGAATGCCCCTGGAACTATTTTGCTCTACGAATTTGTCAACCATGGAACGCTGCTTCGACATTTGATATTTTGCGCCCATGCTACCCGTTACAAAAACGATCCGACGATGCATTTCACCACCTGATCAGATTACTGTTTATTATGTGCGGACAAAACGCAAACAAGCACTGAGCCCAGCAACTCCCAAAAATCAAGCTAAACGGAGATACTTCTGTGTTAGGGTGGATTTTATTGTGAGTTCACAGCAGTCTGTTTCACCTTAGTGTAACTTCCATTTTTTAAAGTAACGTAATTCGCACAAGGCATCCCACAGCACCTATCAATCTTTGGCTGTATTTTATCCATATTACAACATTGTTTCATTGTTCCACTCGTTTTATCTTCCGCTTATCCGGCTTCGTGATTTGGCAACCGACAGATGCAATAGGCGTGGCAAATGTCCGGTTGGTTTTCCTATTATTTTATTCTTTGTTTCTAACCTTAGCGTTTGCTTAGCACATGTTTCGCTACAGTGTGTCACAGGCACTGATATTGCACGAGGCAGATATAGACATCAAAAGTCTTTGAAAAGCTAAAAGTCTAGTCAAAATAAGTTTTATGAGCCGAAATAGGAATATTTTCAACATTTTTATACTAGCACTGCGGATGTAGTGAGCATAGCGTAGGCACGGAGTTGTAGTAAAAGCGTAAAAGAAGCAAAGATGTAGGCATCTCATTCATGTAAACTTTCAGGCCAGGTACTGATAAGTTTCTTGGAGTCCACATGCAATCGAAAAACTGCGGCAATAGAGTTGTGATAATGTGTTGTGCGAGAAAACAAAACTGAAGTCTAGAACGTGTAGACGAGAAGAAGAAGGCTTTAGATAAATCAGCATGAAGGGGGTGAATGGCGTCATTTAAAACGTTTTCTGTGAAGTTCTCACATGAACTAAAGTGCTTAGTAACGATGAAGTCAAACGGAGACTTTCAGGACAATCTACTACACTTGGAAATGCGCTTCATGGAACGCACAATTAATGTGAAGTCTTTTTGTAGAAGACCACGAGAAATGATAGGTGAGCATTTTAACTAATGGGAAAAAATACACACAATCGCGGATTTGTAAATTAAAGAGCAATTTGAGTCTGTGGGTATAGAATGTCAATTTGCGCACCTCGTGGAATGTTTCGTTAACATGTGTTGACAAAGGCAGGTTTGGAGTTAAATATACCACAAAGTACTTAACAGTGCATGAACTAGGTACATTTTGGCCGTGTATGACCATGGAGGAAGAAGTGTTTGCCACAGACATTTGTCAGTGTGGAGCAAAGCGAATGTTACCTCGTAGCATTCGGAAGCATTGAGAGTAAGGGATCTGGACGACGACCATTGCTAAAGCTCCTCCAGACCGATTTGGATAGACGCTGATGATTCAGCAGTTGGAGCAATTCTACCTAAGACTGCGTCGTCAGCGTACGTACATCTAATAAATTTGGGGCCTTAAAAGCATTTGGATGTATAGAGTGAGAATAAAGCGCGAAGCGGGATCGGTACGCTTTAAAACCAATACGCGAAAATAAGGCCAACCTCCGATGAGTGGAGAACACCAAAAGTAACGCTAGGAAAAATTTATTAAGTGGGCGAAAGGCTATCTAGTGCTAAAAATAAGGCACCGAGAAGATAGCTAGCTAGGGAAAGGTGTGGTCGCGTGCGCGGAGAGCAAAGATGGCCGCGGAGCCGAGGAGCGTCGCGCCGTTCGAAGGCGGATGCTATGTTGACTCAAACAAACGCGAGCAACGTTCAAACAGGCGAGCGGCTAATTTGCTATGTACATCGAGAAAATATAATTTTGTGATTTTGTAATATTTTACGCAGCATGCGGCAGCCAAACAGGGGAATCTCCAGGTCACTACACAGCCCCCCTCTTAGAAGGGAACCGTAGGTGACCCTTCGATCTACGTGAGGACTGTCCGTCGCCGGCCAGCCTTCTGCGAGACCAGGCGGTGAAACCTGATGCAGCTGCTGGGGGAGAACCAATGCGATCGGACGCTAGGGGGCTCCCACCCGTGTCCTCCCTACAGGTGCCAAAAACACAAAATGGGGGAAATGTTCGTAGCGTTCGAGTGCGTAGTGTCACAGCACATGATGTTTGAGCACGTAGTGTCCGAAAACGTAACGTTCGATTGTCGTTGAACGTCCGCGTGTCGGGGATATGAAAAAGAAGCGAAAACGCGGAGTGTCAAACAGGTGCGAGCGACAGAGTTAATGAAAGGCGATAACACTTACCGAGTGGGATAAGCGAATAAAGCGAGAACCATTTTGTGTTTTCAAAACGATTTTCTCCTGTTTTAGGTTTTCAAAACGTCTTTGCGGTTTTTGGGGTTTTCAAAACGCTTTGCAAATTTTTTTGGGTTTTTCAAAAACGTTTTTTGTTGGGCGGGTTAGGACACAAGCAAAAAGGAAGCGGGAAAAGAAGCATGAAAATAAGACTAATCTTTTAATCGCGCTTGGCCAATGAACCCGCCTACCTGACATAGTCGATTTCAGACGTTCGGTCGGAGGCGTTGTCGATCCAGCAGTTTTTTTCGGATGAGGGAGCTTTCGGCTCGATAGAATCAGAAGGAACTGAGTCGGAAGAGTTGGTCGGAGAATGCTTCGTAGCATCGGAAGTAGGCGTATCGTCGATCATGGGCTGCGTTGACTCGTCCGAAGGTGGACGGGAGTCATCGTCGATCTCAGGTTCCACATGGGCAACCTTGAGACGGTCGATAGAGACGGTTTCACGTTTACCGTGGCGGTCGATAACGAATACGCGGTCCTTACGTTTAAGAACCTTAAATGGACCTTCGTAGGGTCGTTCGAGTGGTCTGCGTAGACCGTCGACTCGAAGGAAAATGTAAGCGCAATGCAGTAGATCTTGTGGAACAAAGGATTTACGTCGTTGTTCTCGCACGTCGGTTACTTTAATATGGCGCATGCTCGTGGCTAACCGCCAAGCGTAATTCGCGTCCTAGCGAGGTGTTCTAGGGTTTTCAGAAAAGAAGTCCCCAGGTAGTCGAAGAGGTTGTCCATATACCAATTCGGCGCTGGACGTCTGCAAATCAGCTTTAAGAGCTGATCGGATACCAAGTAGTATCATGGGCAGTGCTTCGGTCCAGCTTAGTGCATTAGCGGCACTAAGTGAGGCCTTCAGCTGTCGGTGGAAACGTTCCACCATGCCGTTGGATTGCGGGTGATAGGCGGTAGTCCGGATGCGTTGACATCCGAGGACTTTGAGAAGATCGTTGAAAGTCGAGGATTCGAACTGCGGACCGCGGTCGGTAGTCACTGTGGCTGGACAGCCATGTGAAGCGACCCAGCGCTCAACGAAGGCGCGCGTTACGGTGTCCGCGGATACGTCGGGTATAGGTACGGCTTCGGGCCAACGGGTGTATCGGTCGATCATGGTCAGAATGTAGACCATTCCTCTGGATGGTGCCAAGGGTCCAACTATGTCGAGATGGACATGGGCGAAGCGAGCTGAGACTTGCGGAAAATGACCAAGCGTAGCGGATACGTGCCGCTGAATCTTGGCCTGCTGACACGTTAGACAACCACGTGCCCAGCGCTTAAGATCGCGTTGCATTTCGGGCCAAACGTATCTCTCGGATATAAGCTTGATCGTGGCTCGGATGCCTGGATGAGCGATGTTATGAAGTGTGTCGAAAACTAGATGTCGAAAGGTTTCTGGAACGACGGGTCGAGGTCGTCCAGTAGACGTATCGCACAAGATTGTGCCATCGGATGACGGCAGTGGATGCTTGGTGATTCGTAGCGAAGAATCGTGTTTGACGTTCTGACAGTCAGTGTCGTTTAGTTGCGCGGTAGCCATGGCAGATAAGTCGATTGCCTGGCCAGCGGTGTGGATTGCGGAGACGCGCGAAAGGGCGTCAGCAACGACGTTATTCTGACCAGAAATGTGTCGGAGGTCAGTAGAAAATTGATCCACGAATTCCAGCTGACGAACCTCACGTGGTGAGTGTCGAGCTGATTGATTTCGAAAGGCGTAAATAAGCGGCTTATGATCGGTGAAGATAACGAACGAATTACCTTCTAAGACGTGCCTGAAATGTCGGATGGTAGAATAAACTGCCAGCAGTTCACGGCCGCACGTGCTGTACTTGGCTTCTGCCGGTTGTAAGCTTCGGGAGTAGAACGCGAGTGGCTTCCAGCGTCCCCCAGTAAATTGCTGCAGGACGGAGCCAATGGCGGTGTCCGATGCATCGACTGCAACGCTAAGTGGAGCCTTCGGGTCGAAATGGTGAAGCATAACGGCTTCGGCCAAGGCCTCTTTGCCGGCCTTGAAGGCTTCGATCGCAGCGGGCGTCAATTCGACATTGCCGTTCTTGCGTCCACGAAGTAAGTCGGTCCATGGACTGAGCAAGTCGGCACAACGTGGCAGAAATCGACGGTAGTAGTTAATCATCCCACTAAAACGGCGAATGGCGGCCAAAGTATTCGGAAGGGGAAAGTCCTTAATAGCGCTGACTCGGTCTTCGAGCGGCCGTATGCCATGCTGGTCAATTCGATGACCAAGAAATTCGATAGTGGGTTGCTGAAAGATGCATTTGTCAGCATTGACAGTAATGCTATTAGAAGCTAACCTCTCGAAAAGCATCCTGAGGTGCTTCGCGTGCTGTCCTTCGGAAGAACTAGCTACTAAGATGTCGTCTATATGAAGATAACCAAAGTCGAGACCTCTCGTGACAGAGTCTATGAAGCGTTGAAAATTTTGAGCTGCGTTACGAAGACCGAAGGGCATTCGCAAAAATTCAAAGTGTCCGAAAGGCGTGATGACTGCGGTTTTCGGAACGTCATCCACGGCTACAGGGATCTGGTGGTAAGCGCGAACCAGATCGATCTTCGAGAACACACGGGCGCCATGTAGGCTAGCCGTGATGTCCTGAATGTGCGGAATGGGATGGCGGTCGGGGACGGTAGCGTTATTAAGGGCGCGATAGTCGCTACATGGACGCCAGTCTCCTGACTTTTTAGGCACCATGTGTAGAGGCGATGCCCACGGGCTCTTAGAAGGGCGAATAATGCCTAGGTCTAGCATGTGCTCGAATTCGGAGCGTGCAATTTTGAGCTTGTCGGGGGTCATGCGCCTGGCTTTTGCGAACACAGGCGGACCTTTCGTGACGATATGATGTGTCGCGGCGTAGGTTGCGGAAGGCAACGGGTCGACAGGACGGAAGACCTGCGGAAAACTATCGAGCAGCGTTTGCCCGACGAGTGAACTAAGTTGAGTCGCGTACACAGCACTGATTGACGCGGTGTCGGTCAAAGTCCCAATGACTGCGAAATTCGTAAGGCGGTCGACTAGACGGTGTCGCTTAACGTCGACGAGTAGGTCGTAATGACGTAGGAAGTCGAGACCAAGGATAGGCGTTTGAACATCGGCAACGAGGAATATCCATTTGAAAGCGCGTCGGAGGCTGAGATTTAGCGTGCGCGAGCGTTGACCATATACGCGGATAATGGTTCCGTTAGCCGCGCGCAATGAACTAGTCACCTTTTCGGTCGGGTCATTTGGATCACGTGGGAGAACGCTTACTTCTGCGCCAGTATCGACGAGATAGCGAATTCCGGTTCTACGATCGGTGACGAAGAAAAGGCGACTGCGTTGACCAGCTACGTCCGTCGCCCCTACGTGCTGGTCCGCCCGTTTCCCTGCTGTTGTCGTTTGAAGGAACAGGGCGGGCGACATGATTTAGCTTGCTGGCCGAAGCGTTCGTGGTACCAGCAGTAACCGTTTCTATTCGGTGATCGCGAAGGAGACTTCGAACGTGAACGCGAACGGCTCCTAGAGCAGTTACAGCGGTTATGTCTGGAGGCCGAAAAGTCTGCGAATTGTCGAGTCAGTGTTGCCATCTGGGATTTAAGCGTGGCGATATCGTTGTCTGGTTTTCTCTGGACCTGCGAAACCTGGCCGTACGACTCCCAAATTCGGTCGGCTGTGTCGGCCAGTTTGGACAAAGGTGCATCCTCACCAGCGCATAGGATGTGTAGCATCTCGCGCGGAAGTCGTTGCAACCACATTTCCCGAAGAAAAAAAATCATCTATCGAAGTGGGTTTAGCTAGGCTCTGCATCTTTCGAAGCAGCTGAGACGGCTTAAGATCGCCAAGCTCGGTTTCGTTCAGGAGTTTCGTAACTCGTTGTCGATCGGATAAGCCTGTTCTTCTCAGAACAGCTGTCTTGACTGCATCGTAAGTCTTTTGGTCGTCAGGAAGATCTAGAATGTCATCAATGTCATCGATGACATTTAGCGGAAGCGCGGAAACAACAAGGTGGAACTTGGTCTTTTCAGACCTAATACCACGCAAAGAAAATTGCGATTCTAGCTGACCAAACCAAGACTTAGGATTAGTCTCGCGAAAAGGTGCGATAGGAAGCGTAACTGTGCCGATCTGAACGTCAGAATCTACACGATCAGTTTCCATAGCGAGCAAAATAGCGAGCCAGCGAGATAAAACCGGAAAATGAAAAGTGAAAATCAGACGGGTTAGTGAAAAAAATGTGGCCAAATCTGAAAAGATAGGTTAGCGAAAACTCACAGGATAATGACCAAAATTCGGGGTCACCAATAAAGCGCGATGCGGGATCGGTACGCTTTAAAACCAATACGCGAAAATAAGGCCAACCTCCGATGAGTGGAGAACACCAAAAGTAACGCTAGGAAAAATTTATTAAGTAGGCGAAAGGCTATCTAGTGCTAAAAATAAGGCACCGAAAGATAGCTAGCTAGGGAAAGGTGTGGTCGCGTGCGCGGAGAGCAAAGATGGCCGCGGAGCCGAGGAGCGTCGCGCCGTTCGAAGGCGGATGCTATGTGACTCAAACAAACGCGAGCAACGTTCAAACAGGCGAGCGGCTATTTTGCTATGTACATCGAGAAAATATAATTTTGTGATTTTGTAATATTTTACGCAGCATGCGGCAGCCAAACAGGGGAATCTCCAGGTCACTACAAGAAGAAGAAGGGAAAACAGTGCTTCTTGTAAGACGCCCCAGTTATCAATAAGAGCGTAGGACTTTTACCGTTTAGCTGGTTAAAATCAGATCGGTTTACGAAGTAGTTGCTTTTTATGTTGGACGCCGCTGGTTGAACACCATATTCAGACAGCTGATTAAGCAAAATGGTTCTGTCGACGTTGCCAAAAGCGTTGACATAATCAACGGAGAGGAGCTGCACATTCTTGCACTTTACATCCATTGAAGATGCTATAGAAAGAACAAGGCATCCAACGTGGAACCTCGAGGTCTGTAGGCAACCTTCTTTTCGTTTCCTACATTCGACTCATATTTATATCGACAACACGCTACGATCACCTTGGAACCAATACTATAAATAATTAAAACGCAAAAACGTTTTCTGGGTAATTTGCTCTTTGCCTCAAACGCATTTGTTTTGGGTCAAGGCACCGTCATTTTGCCATTGATGATGAATGTCTGAAACCAAGCTGAATACGATGGTATGGCAATGCGATTCTACTTGTAGTGTTCGGATTTCTTTGTTGAAGGAGTGCTGTTCTTGGCGGTAGGCTGAATGTGATGAGTGAAGTGAAAACTCCAACTTATTTCCTCTTGGCGGCAAAGAAATAAATGCATTGTCAGCCTTCTTCAGAATTTTGCAGTCTAGTGAACCCTTCCCAACGGCTAGCAGATGATGCGCAGTAGCAAATATTCAGACAATTATTACTTGTTAACTGCAGCTGAGACCGAAGTCCCTTAACACTGAAAAACCCAGGTCACGTCCCAGGAAGGGAAAAAGTTTGAATATTTGGTGATAAGTTTAGATATTAGGCCCAAAGTCCATTTCAATCATAATTTGTTTAAATAGGTGAACTTGACCTACTTTAGTCAAATCTTAAACCTATGACCCATTGGGTCATCTTGGTAAAAAGGGATGTCAAGAATCCTCGCACACTGTTTTCCCTGCCTCTCTTTCCACAGAGCTTCCTAGTGGTCACAATGTGTTCCAGTTTCCTTCTTCGCATTAGGTGACCAAAGAAATATAATAGATGAACACATATATCTGTATACAAGCTAAATATACTTAAAAGATGTCTATAAAGCTTCACTGTTTTTCATAGGTTATTCTTTCACAAACTCATTTTGCAATGTGAAATATCCTGAAACAGCTTCTTTGTTCGGGGAAGCACAAATGGACCCCATATTTTTCACTAACAATGTTTGTCTTCTGGTGATATTGTTTACAGCATTGGCGAACTTTATTTCAAATAGGAACTTAATAAAATCCATGCATCCTTACAGCTTCATCAGGAACACTTTGGAATTGTCTTTCTTCCTCGGTGGAATCTCTGTTTCAATACTTGGTCGCGCAAGCTTAATTCCATTAAGCTCAATTAGCTGTGTTGAAACAGCTTGAAAACCGAGTTGATTTAACGAATCCGTTTCCTTTTATTCCCAAAATGATGCACACCCGACGATATGATAACCAAGCATTTAGGAGGGCCAATCTGACAGAATGCCAAAAGTACCACAATATACCATTTCCTTAGTTTAATCCTCAGGGTATGTTATATCAGATGGCAGCCCAAAAACTTCACCCCCCATTGTTTCATTATAGTGCAGGATCACTGTCAGACAAGTAACCTGCACATGTTGTTTAGGATTTGTCATATCTGCTTACAATATGAAGTGGTTCATTTCATGCTTGGGTTGCAATTACTGTAACCGATCTAGTGTCACACCAACGTACAGCCACAATATTTGATGAACTTTCTACACAGTGGTCTACGACACGGCGGCCAATTTTCTGCAGTTATTTCTCCATTTGCAGTTTTGCACCTGATATACGGTTAGGACGAACAGTGCCTGTATAAGGCAGACCTTTTGACAGAAGAAGTCAGTAGTAAACCTAACAAGATTGTCTGCTGTAATCTTATATTTCAGCGGCAGTTTTCCGGCCTCATTTTCTGGCGGGGATTGGCATAAGCGCAATACAACATCATCACCCACACCAAGTGAGCTTTTATTCATTTGATCTTTCTTTCCTTGAGAGACTTCAAAGTCACAAAGAATATCACTGGGCATAGTTTGGGCCCATACCTTGATATTACAGGGATGAGGTTTTCCTTTTACTTAATGTTTGGTTGTGTTAACATTACACTTAAAGTGTATCATCATTTCATCAATGCTGTTTAACTCCTCTGGAACAACTTTTACGCAGTTTTTCCTAAGCATCTCCAGCCATGAATTTAGTTCCCGTAACTTGTTGTTCTTTTCATTTTCCGTAAATTAAATATTGGCAACAAAGTGAATAGCTGACAACAGCCTCTGAAAACGACTTCATTACATCAGCTACAGGCCCATACCGAGTGTATGTTTCCCACTAGCATCTTTTATCAGCCATCTACCAGACCCATCCTGAAGAATATTCCAGTAAACTTCGCCATTTCCTTTTTTATTTGTATTTATAGATTTGCCAATTTTCTCTAGGTGGTATAGACTAGTTATACCAAAGAGAAGGTCAATCATTTCATCCGTAAGAATCTCGCGGAAAATCACCAGAGGAGGTTGAACTTCCTAATTTTCTGGTTACCCAAAATGTTTCCCCCTACATATTGAAGCGGGAGGGTCAACGTTTTGTTTTCTCCAAATCTGCGCTGATCTCTACGAAGAATTTGGAGCAGATGACGCAGACTCGTCATCATCTGAAGATGGATGTTCTGAAGTCACATCCTGAAAATCATCTTCAGCTTCCAACACAGCGTCTTCTTCATCTGATGAAGGACTATGTAAAGCACTCTCGTTTGCATCAATGTTGTCTAAAATAATTTTAGCCTCCTGGACAGTGAAACGAAGTACGCAACTTTTATGAAATGTCATTCTGTGGAACACTTAAACTTATTAGATATAGATAGATAACTGCGGATAGCGTCCTCCGGTCGGTTATTTTTGGCTGTGCTGACACGATCACTTAGTGCTAACTTTTTGCGTTCATTGGAAGTATTTCGTGTAAATTGAGCTACGATACAGTTTCATTTCCGATTCTGAAGTTTCCGACCAGAACTACTTGTGTTTTCATCACTTGGTTTCGGCGATCTTGCTATCGTCATTTTCTTCGTCAATTGGCCGCCATCTTGTTTTCGGTTTATTCACAATGCCGAAGCAGTCATCCTGTGGTACTTGCTCCAAACTAGTCGGATACTGTGCAAATGCTCTCACGTGTATTTTGTGCCAAGTTAAATACCACATTTCGTGTGTTGGATTATCAGTTGGGCATTTTCATCGTCTTCGCGAGATCTGTAGTGCAACAGAAAACATGCTCTTTCAGTATCTTGTAACATTGGATTTTATGGTTGTTTTAACCTTTGAAACGTCCATTTGTTTAACTGACTGCACATCCGTTGTCACAAACCGTTTTGGTGAGTTCCGCGCTGCACGTTTCTCGCTCTGTCTGATTCGCTTCCTATTCTTGTAGTCTGCACAATATACGTTGAGTTCAGTCTCCTCCGACTTCTATACTGTCGCATTTGACACGTCTTACGTGTCATTGCTTACCGACTAGTATCCCAGGTTCCGCCCAACAATTGGTGACCCCCTGTCAGGAACACGCCGCCCGCCATTATGCATTTTCAATCTGTGAGCTCGTTCCAGTGATTTTGTGATTCATTACTTGTGATCATATTGTTTTCTCACCTACGACATTTTTTAGCTGCTTTTTGCAATGAATTATCTAGAGGATAAGCCGTCTCCACGCGCTGGTAACTCTGTTCAGCCTGTCATGGTCAATTCTGTTGCCTTAGCCCCTCCCCCTTTTTGGGAGAATGATCCTTTATTATGGTTTTTACATTTAGAATCCATATTTTATATTCATAAGATTTCTTCTGATTTCTGATATCTTGCCATCCTCAGAATATATCCTCGCAGGTGAGAGATATCATACTTTGCCCCCCTCTAGTAATGAAATACGACACACTTAAACAGGCTATTATTCAGCGAATCACGCCTTCTGACAAGGTCCTTCTGCAGCAGCTATTTAGTGATCTGCAGCTAGGAGGTAGGATGCCCTCAGCCTTGTTGCGCGAGATGCAACAGCTCATCGGCACGTCCAGCGTGGACGTAGGGATTCTCCGCGAGCTGTGGATGCAACTCCTTCCTGAAAACACACAGGCTATCCTTGCAGTAGCAAGTGACTTGCCCATCACAGCAGTTGCAGAGCTAGCAGACCGCGTCATCGAACGGCAACAACCAGAGACTGAAACCAAAGCACTTAAGCAGCTTTGCGCTGGCGCAACCACAACGACAGGCGCGACTAGCTCTCCGTCGGCAATAGACGCATTATCATTGCAGATTGCGTCGCTTCAGCGCCAGATCAAAGAACTTACCTTAAAACGTAAGCACTGCAACCGCTCTGGATCATCGCACCGTCGCACAAAACCTGATGCCTCAGGTTACAGCTTTTACCATTCGCGTTTCGGTACTAAAGCCCGTAAGTGCGTACAGCCGTGTAGCTACTCCGCTATAGATGATCCGCCACGCCGGGCTGTAGTGGCCACGAACGTCGGCAAAGCCCAAAGTCGTCTCATCTACGTTAGGGACCTAGGTCTTCGGCGCACGTTCCGCTGGGTATTCACTGTAGCTGCAGTCCCCTTTGCCATCATCGGCATAGACTTTCTCAGGCATTTCGACCTCTTGGTCGATGCGAAACGCCAGATGATAGTCGACACTGCAACAAAACTCAGCGTACGTGGCAGCACCGCCGATGTGACATCTATATCCCCTGTCTATGCATTTACCCAGACCTCGTCAGCCTACGCTAATCTCCTTTCTCAGAATCCCAAACTCGTTCAGCCAATGAACGCAGCTTTGCCAGTGGCAGCTCAAGTCACGCACCACATACGAACGAATGGCCCACCTGTGTCATGCCGTCCACGCCGACTATCGCCCGAGAAACTAAAGGTAGCTAGGGCGGAGTTTGAGCACATGCTTGAACTTGGAATAATCCGCCCTTCCGACAGCCCTTGGTCCTCGCCCCTGCAGATGGTCCCCAAGAAATCTGGTGCCTGGCGTTGTTGCGGTGATTACCGCGCACTCAATCGCCTAACCGTCCCAGATAGGTATCCCATTCCATACATGCAGGACCTTACCGCATGCCTCACAGGTAAGACGACCTTCAGCAAGATCGATCTGGTTCGCACCTATCGCCAGATACCTGTGGAAGACAAGGATATTCCTAAAACAGCCGTCATTACTCCTTTCGGCTTGTTTGAAATTTTAAGAATGCCATTTGGACTGTGCAACGCCGCACAAACCTTCCAACGCTTCATCCACGATGTCACTCGTGGCCTTGACTTCGCATATTCCTACCTCGATGATATCTTAGTAGCCAGTCCATCGGAACAAGAGCATCTCGAGCATCTTCGAGCTCTCTTCCAGCGCTTGACCCAACTCGGTGTCACAGTCAACCCGACTAAGTGCGAACTCGGCAAATCAACGGTAGAATTCCTAGGCCACCTCGTTTCATCGTCTGGTATGGAAGTCCTTCCTGATAAGATCCAGGCAATCAAGGACTTCCCAGCTCCGACTTCGTTCAAGCACCTCCGTCGATTTTGTGGTTTGGTCAACTACTATCGACGCTTCATTCCGCTCTGCGCTCAGCTCATGCAGCCACTGACTGACTTACTCAGAGGAAATGAACGTAAGTTCGCTTTCCCTGAAACAGCACAGGCAGCCTTCGCCGAGCTCAAGGATGCTATCTCCAACATAGCCCTCCTCGCGCATTCTGAGTCGACTGCACCTCTTTCTATTACGACTGATGCCTCAGACGTCGCGGTAGGAGCCGTCCTCCAACAACACGTTGGTGGGCCATGGCAACCCCTTGGGTTCTTCTCCAAGCGCCTGCAGCCAGCGGAATCCCGCTACAGCACGTTGGGCAGAGAACTGCTCGCCATTTACCTAGCGATACGTCACTTCCGGCACACACTTGAAGGCCGCGCTTTCATGGTCTACACTGACCACAAGACCCTTATCTTTGCCTTTAACTCTGCTAGCGACAAATACTCACCACGGGAAACAAGACACCTAGACTTTGTCACGCAGTTCACCTCTGGCATACGTCATGTCTCTGGTGTCGACAATCTCGTCGCCGACGCTCTCTCACGCGTCAACCTCACTCTGCAGTCTTTGCCTACCGTCAACCTTGCCGCAATGGCATCGGCTCAGGCTCAAGACGAAGATATACAGCGCACTCTGCAGTCCACTTAGCTGCATGTGCAACCTATTCCTCTCCAAACCACGGAAGGAACAATTCTCTGTGACACTTCCACAGTTTATCCGAGACCTCCCTTGCCAGTCTCCTTCAGACGCACAGTCCTCGACGCACAGCACTCACTATCACATTCCGGTATCCGTGCATCTTTGAAACTGGTCACCGAACGTTTCGTTTGGCCACGCGTAAACAAAGATGTTCGTACCTGGGCTCGCGCCTGCCTTCAATGCCAGCGCTCTAAAGTACATCGTCACAACCGCAGTCCTCTTGGTTCATTTCCTGCTCCGGACTCTCGGTTTTCGCATGTACACTTAGACCTGGTAGGTCCATTAACTCCGTCGCGCGAATTCGTATACATTCTAACATGTGTCGACCGCTTCACCAGATGGCCAGAAGCCATTCCGGTAACAGACTGCACAGCTGAGACTGTTATCCGGGCCTTCTTGGACCGATGGGTCTCGCACTACGGATGACCATCCACCATCACAACCGACCAAGGAACGCCTTTCGAATCTTCACAATTCGATACGTTCTGCAACATTTTAGGCTGCCGCCGCATTCATACCACAGCCTGTCACCCAGCAGCCAACGGGTTAGTCGAACGTTTCCATAGACAGCTTAAAGCCTCGCTCTGCGCCTCCTCCGACCCTAGCTGGAGAGAAAACGTTTCGCTTGTACTCTTAGGCATTCGCAGCAGCATCAAAGCTGACTTGCAATGTGCACCAGCAGAGTTGGTTTACGGCACGACGCTCAAGTTACCAGGAGAATTCGTTTCACCTCCCGCATCTTCGGGTATGCCTCCGTTTGACTTTGCGTCCTCCCTAGCTCAGCGCATGCGTTCACTACGCCCGACCCCGCCCCGTGAACAGACTAGAGATGTGCATATGCACAGCGGACTCTCTACCTGCACTCACGTCTCCCTCCGCACCGACGCAGTGCGGCGCCCTCTCCAGACTCCCTACACTGGCCCTTTCAGAGTTCTGCAACGGACTCCGAAACATTTTACTATAGACCAGAATGGTCACCGAACAACGGTGTCCATCGACCGACTCAAAGTGGCTTTCTTTGACGAGCCACTTGCAGCTCATCCTGATGCTCTCTCACAAGCACCCGCACCTGTGGTGACTTCCCGAGCACTGGATAACCCGGAACCCTCCGTACCCTTTGACCCGAAACCTATCCCGCCTCAACTCCAGGCAACCGACCGACGCGGTAGACAGGTCAAACGTCCGATCCGTTTTTCCGATTTTGTAAGCGTTTGCTATTTCCATTAACACGCCTTTTTCGTCTTTAATGGTTATCCTGCGTCTCACCCACAAACGTTTGCAAAATCGACAAAAAAACCCAAAACATTTTGAAAACTTAAAAAGCGTATTTGCTTTTATCATGCATGACATGTTCCCTCTCCGGCGTCAAGCCACTTCGCCGACCCTTGCCAACACCCTCTGAGTTCTACCTTCCAGAAGCTCAAAAGCCGGAACTGCCCAGGCAACCCTCGAGTGACTCGCCAACTGGCTCAACGCAACGCTGGAGTGACTCGCCAGCCGTCCTCACCCAAGGGACAGACAGTTGCCCTCGATCGCAGACACCCACGAACGAATTGGTCCCCAAACGCCGCTTAGGCATTGCTGACGAGGACGCCGGATTTCTTCGTGGGACGAGGACGCCCGCATTCCTTCGTGGGACGAGCACGCCTGGATTTCTTCGCGGGACGAGGACCGTGGACTAAAGTGCGGTGGGAGGAGTGACACCTCCTAAGCGCACCGTCGGGTCTGCAGCAATGGGAAGGTCCTGTTGACCTTTTTTCTGGACTAGCCAGTTCTTTTGCAGTCCGACCAGCCCGCCCAGACGGCCCACCGATGATGCACTCTGGTCCACACGATCGTCATAAATAAAACTAACAAAAGTCTTGACCCAGCGAAATCTGCTACACCCCACTTTGGAAGCCCTTACTCAAGCCCCTGCAAATATTCGCATCCACCCTCACCTTCCGTTCCCCCCACTAACAACTCCATCGAAGGCTTCCATCCTTCAGCCTTCTAGGGGGAGGCCCTTGTAGTGCAACAGAAAACATGCTCTTTCAGTATCTTGTAACATTGGATTTTATGGTTGTTTTAACCTTTGAAACGTCCATTTGTTTAACTGACTGCACATCCGTTGTCACAAACCGTTTTGGTGAGTTCCTCGCTGCACGTTTCTCGCTCTGTCTGATTCGCTTCCTATTCTTGTAGCCTGCACAATATACGTTGGGTTCAGTGGCCTCCGACTTCTATACTGTCGTATTTGACACGTCTTACGTGTCATTGCTTACCGACTAGAATCCCAAGCTCCGCCCAACAGATCCAACACGATTTCATCCAAACTATATGCGAAAATTGCCGAAATAAGATACAGCCAGAAAGAGTAAAGATGACGTGTAGGCCTCAGCTTTTCGTTGCGAACAGCTCCGTGTGTTTGGCCCAACAACCTAGCGCCAAGATCCTTCAGGTTTCTGCTCAGTCGTCCTCCTCTACCCGTGCAAACTCACCGACACCAAGTCCAACCGTTGTGAGAAGCCCAGTTGCACCTGGCCTAAATTATTTACCTTTGTTGTGTCCACCGGCCACTGATGTCCCAGCAGATGAAAGTCTGAGTGCTGCAGACCAGTGGAAAGTACAGAGGACGAAATTACAAGGGAACGTTGAGCGTTTACGTTTTGTAAGTCAGCAGTTAGCCAAACCACTTGAGGCTAGTAGTATACTCCGCCCAGCAAAGCCAATCTCGTCCTACCAGAGGCGTTATAATCTCGTGATATTTCACGCACCGGAGTTCAGTGATCCATCACCCCAAGTGCGCTACGATCACGATGTCGAGTTTTTACAAGGTCTAATTGATAGACTCCTCGACGCTGGTGAGAACTCAGTAAAAGTGAGGCAGATTACCCGTCTGGGAAAGCAAGGTGATCAACAAAATCTGCCTATGAGAATCACTTTTGTGGACGAAGCCAGTCCAAGATTGATCACGTCTCGCCTAAGTAGGCTGAAAGGTTTAAAGATCCATGTTCGTCCCGACCTGGACCCAGTAGACAGGGAGCGGCTCAAGTCTGCCATCATTGTGTTGAAAAGACGCGCTGGTGCGGGGGAAGCAAATATTCGTATCCTAAATTTTCGGGTGGTTTCCAACCATCCGCGAATCAGGATAAACAGGCTGCTCACACTTCAAGCACGCTCGGCGGCTCCCGCTGCGGCCTGCGAGTAGCCTTCACAAACGTTTGCAGTATTATAAATAAGCGCGATGAGCTTTGTTGTTTCTTTGCGTCTGAGCGGCCAGACGTAGTGGGACTCGCAGAGATATGGCTGCATTCAGAGTTTTATATACCCAAGAACTTGAATTCAACGGTTACTCGTGTTTCCGATGCGATAAACTAAAGAATGCCTACGGTGGTGTCTTACTTTACATCCGGTCTTCCCTGCTTGGGAGACTTGTGAGCACCTACCGAAGTGACGATGGCCTGTGTGAGTTACTGTGGTGCTCCATACGCCTCAGGCGCGGCGAACTGCTTGTGGGCGCAGTGTATCGCAGTCCCCTGAGTCGTTGTTTGGATTGGCTGCCCCATCTTCAAGCCCACATGAGTCGTCCACACTTTTTGCTTATGGGCGATTTTAACTGTCCTCGAATACGATGGCCTGATGTGCATTTGATGCCTGGACATAGTGAGGTTGAAGCTAAGTTCGTGGATTTGGTACTTGAAACTGGTGCATCGCAACGCATATGCCAGCCAACAGGCATATCAACACGTTCAACCTCGTCCTGTCTCGACCAGATGTTAACGAGCTACGAACAACGAGTGCGTGACGTTAGAATCCTGGAGCCCGTGGCTACGAGCGACCACGCAGTACTGATAGCTGATATGGAATTATCTTTGCCGTATTCACATCCGCTGCAACCAGCTCCCAACTACTGGAAAACGGACTTCGATGGTCTTGCTCGAGCCACGAGCCAACTGGATTGGTCTCTGTCACAAACTGCGTCTGTGGAAGATTGATGGATATTTATAAAAGAGAGATTGACGTCATTGTGTTCCCAATTTGTGCCATTGAAATGTCGAAATGTTGGACCGATTAAGCCTCATTGGTTTGACAAGGAGTATGGAAACCTGGCTCGGAGGCGACGCAGACTGTGGGACAAATTCCTTCTCTCTGGCTCTGCCAATGTTTACGAAGGGTACAAATGTCAGCGGAACCTCTGCAACAGTGCGAAAAAGAATAAACGCCGACACTTTGAAGTGCAGCTCGCATTAGCCGCGAAGGCCGCCCCCAAGAGAATCTTTGCATACGTGAAGCGACGCCTGAAGCCGGCAGGTGATGTGCCAGTGCTGGATGGCACGGACGGAGAGCCCCTAACTTCCAGCACTGAACGTGCGTCCGCGTTGGCTGCGCACTTCGCTTCTGTATTTGCGAATAATCAGGTGTCAGTTCCGAGTTCGATGTGTACCGCTTTTACCGAACTCGATAGTCTGCATTGCGGCGTTGAAGAGGTAGCTCAACTACACGCCAACCTTGACGGCACCAAACCTGCTGGACCTGCTGAAATTCACCCACTGGTTCTCAAGTCACTCTCAACCATCCTCTCTCCTGTCGTGACTGACCTTTTCAACAGGTCGCTGTCCGAAGGTTCATTGCCGGTTGACTAAAAATGTGCGGTGATGAAGCCTATTCCGAAAGGCGGCGACCCTAGCAAAGTAGACAATTACAGGCCAATTTGTCTGACGCCTATTTTGGCAAAGGTTGCTGAGAAAATCGTGAAGAAGAGATTGCTGCAGTTGCTACAGTCAAAGGAGGTGCTGACGCCCGCACAGCACGGTTTTATGCAAGGTCGATCATGCATTACGAACCTGTTTGTGTCGAGGCATGAGTGGTTGAAGGCAATAAACAAGGGGAAATGCGTCGACGTGATATTCATCGATTTCAGTAAAACCTTCGACAAGGTCAGTCAAGAGGTTCTCCTTCACAAACTCAGCATGTGTGGTGTCGGTGGCTCACTGCACCGGTGGATCCGCGACTTTCTTGTTGGACGAAAGTGGAGAGTGCAGGTCGACGACCATCTAACTGACTGGAACCCCTCTACAAGTGGCGTGCCTCAAGGCACTGTGCTGGGGCCCACTCTGTTCCTGGTCCACATCAACGATCTACCGCAGCTTCTCCGGTCGCCGTGTGCCTTGTTTGCGGACGACATGAAGATTTGGAGAGAAATCGACGCTTCCGATGACTGTGGCCTACTTCAGCAAGATCTCAACCGCTTATCCACATGGTCTGCAGAAGTTCTTCTCCCGGTCAACCCAGCCAAGTCTGTATTTATGAGCATGGGGAAGAGTGCTAACGGCCAAACCTACACTCTTGACGGCCAAACGCGATATCCCACACCCTCCGTGAAGGACCTAGGTGTACTCTCACGCTACGATTTGAAGTCAGTGGACAACACGAACAAGCTATATCGGAACGGACTGCGCATGCTTTGGGCGCTCAAACGTAGCTTCGGCACATGGTCTGAAGAGGTTGCCACTCGCCTGTTCTCTTCTATCATTAGACCAATGCTAGAGTACGGTTCGCCCGCCTACTTTCCGATTACCAGAGGCGAGGCACAAAAGATCGAACGGGTCCAACACGTTGCTACCAGGCTGATCCCGAGGTTACGTGGCTTGGGGTATGAAGACCGGTGCGAGAAACTAGGACTCTACACCTTGTCCTACCGTCGGGTGCGAGTCGGCCTCATTATGACATACCGAATTCTACATCTCGGTGAGTTCCCCATGCTAAGGTTAATGCTTCACTTACGAGAGCCATGCAGCACACGCGGACACAGATACAAGCTTGTCGTGCCGGATATGAAATGTGTTCCCCACCCACTGTGCTTCTAACGGAGAGTGGTAAACATTTGGAACAGTTTGCCCGGACATGTGATTGAGGCAACATCTGTGCAACAGTTCAAAACGTTGTTAGATTTGTATTTTGCCTCTATTCGATTCGGAGAAAGACTGCACACTTACGATGACATATCACATTTGTGAATCCTGCAATATCGTAAGTCGAATATTTTAAATATTACATGAGAATGACGATGGTATCCACGGTTGACAACTTTTATAACGTTTTTCGCCATATTTCGAAAGAGTTGTACAGAATCCATTTCTACTTGCTCTATAATACAGTATTCAGTATTCAGTATAGCATACATAATATCGAAGATTATTATTCAAAGAAAGGCACTATTAACTAACAATTATAAACCTAAATTAGGTTAGTTTATCAGTGAATAGTATTATTTTTTAAAGAAAGCACGGTTTACCAAGAACTATAAACAAAAATTATTATAGTTTAATAAAATACTATTGTTTTAAAGGAAAGCAAGGCTCAGTAAGAATGCTAAGCATAAATTAGTTTAGCTTAACAGTGTATATATATTGTTAAAGAAACTCTTAATAACAATGAGAAACATAGTTTAGTTTGTCAGTGCACGGTAAAGGCTATTCTAAGTAAACTTAACGCTGGCCTAAGGATGGCGTGTTCTGAGTACAAGGGGTTGTGTACTGTGTGAATCACTGAGCGAACGTTGCACAACCATTATGTCCCTGTGCGTCACCGGTTAATCACACATGTTGCTAACAGGATAGTTCAAAAACTGCACATAATTTAACATGTTAAAGCCTACTTGTAAATAAACAATATTAGGATGCAAAATAATAAAAAGTAGTGCCAAAACGTACCTTGGAAGTAGTTTATAGGCGGCTCTGGGAAGTGACTCCTCGCGGCAGTAGTACTTGCTGGAGTGTGACCAACTTCGTAGGGGAATTAAATGGTATTGATTTGTGCAATAATGTTAGAGGTAACGTTCTTATGTTCCTCACAGGTCAGACTGGGTCTTTATGGTAGGAATTTGTCACTGTTAGTATATGTATTACGCTTGACTTTACAGCGACTTTTTAGGTTGGGTTAACCACGACCCAGTGGGTTCCTCAGGGTTAAATCTACTCTATTATCTTTCACAGGTGTACTCAAAATTGACGCACGTCAGTTTCCTAATTTAAAACCTTCCCCTCCTTGGCAAACATTTAGTGAAGGCTTTGCTGTTCATATTTATAGAACTAGCTACTTGTTGTGAATAGGCAAACTGCAAGTTCATTACATTTGTAAATAGGAGAATATTTTATTCGGTACAGTAAAAGGTGATTCGGTTTTATTTAGCATAAGTTCTCGCCACTTATTGCTCCACATTGGCTGGGTTACACATGGCTGTCATCTGTTTCTCATCTACTTCCCGTCATTTGCGGCTAAGCATACATCAATCTTTTGGACTAGCCATCGTAAGTTACTGCGTGTTATGTTACGCAAAGCACCCGGCTTATTTGCCAGTGCATAAGGTTGTTGCCTGATTATCCTGTACAAGATCCACGATGAATACGTAAGCATTTTTCATGGAACATATATGGCGCACGTAGCTCATTGAAGTTGACAACTAGATGCTCATTAGTAACTACTACTACTACCATCTGCACGTTTGCGCTTTTCAATGCAGCCATCCACTGTTAGTCCAGTAGAGAACCACTATAAAATGGGACGTGATGGGACGAAGTCACGGGTTCCAGACATCAGTAAACAAAATTCAAAGCAAATGACTAAGCCACGAATACAAATATATGGAATTAAGGGGTTTAGAATATAAACAAAACAAAGTAAATTCTGTTTTCATAATTGGCGAGGATAAGAAACATAAAATTTCCGACAGTTCTCTACATTGCGATAGAAGTTATACGGTGATTATCCGCTGCTTATTCGGTATCCATCTGCTACAGTCCGCTGCTACCAGGTTTATTATCCATAGACTACCAAAGGTTGTGCAATGGCAGCTATATTCTACCATCAAAACAGATTTCCACCAAAAATTTGAAAAGAAACTAGTAGTAAAAAGGTGTTGTGTTGTGGACCGCATGGTGATTATTTGGTGTGGGGCCTATGGAAATTGCATTTGAGTGCTACGGTTCTCGCTGACCCTCAGCACGCAGAAAACCTGTTCTGACGGAAAGTTACCGCTGCACTTCAATAGCAGAGCGATATACTTTAAAGTCCTTCATCTATAGCTTGGGAGTGATTACGATTAGGTGGTTCACAGTAGCACAGATCTTCTTGAGAAATCGAGTCCAAAAGTGGTACGGCTCAGCCAGCAGAGTGCAGTGAACTCGATCCACCACTCCTTTATGTTTGATATACTTGGCTGAATTTGTTTTACATTGGCGTTTGGGATCCTGTTGCGTGCCAGTAGCCCCGTGACCTGGTTTGTATCAACGTCCCAGCTGCAATATTTTACATAATTTATGGGAAACAAATGTCGCAGTTCAAATTTATCTCACCGTCCAACCACAGTTGAGCGTTACTGTACTCTTTGCCGAACTTGCGTTGTGTCGTGGATTAGGTAGCTGCGATGCGTCTTGGGGTAAGTTGGTTGATGAGGATTATGTGGATGACCGATTTTTACAGTCAAAGAATCGTGATACTACACCGTTAATGCTAAACTCACACCCTGAAATTGTTCCATCTTGTTCCATCATTTGTACGACCAAAGTGCTGTTGAAGGGCCTCGGTTCCTGATGATATGGAAATGGAGCCAGCCCTTGATTTACCTACCTTAACCAGCGCGTTGGTGGTGACAAAAGTGTGACTTTGAAATTGGCCCAAATATTTCGAGTGTTCAGGCCTTTCATATAAATCTCCATATTTTGACTCAGGAAGCTTTTCCCTTTAATAACAAAAGTCATATGTACAAATCCGGATTGCGAGTCACCTTGCTCTACGATAGTTTGACATTGCCCCCACGGTTAACAAAACCTGATGCCTTCGGATGATTTAATATAGTAGCCTACGGAACATTGCCTCTTTTAGGTGATAGGAAGACGCTCACAATAAAATAAACTGTTGACGCACAGTGAGTGGTGTTGATCATCAGATCAACAAATAAATATGAATCGGTAACGTAGGTAGAGCAACTGGCACGAACACTCGCTTACCAAGCCCCAACGAGGCCCCTCTATTGTTATTTGGAGCTGAGAATTTGTAGTGACAAGTTAGGCTACTGCAACTGAAATCACTATTGTCGGCCTGGGTGGTGCTGGCTCATCTTGAGTTCCAAAATGAAGTCAACGCAGCCCGTCTTGCACCTGGTATGTAACGCTGTGGAACATTGTAAGTAGTTACCACTGGCGGCTCCTCCGCTAGTTTGTGGTGTGCATTCAGCTCGTAGTATTTTTGGCGCTGTTTTTTAGAATACGGCTGATATGCGTTGTGAGGATGTCATGCATGACGCATCACCTACTTTAATGGTCGGCGTAAACTCATTTGCTTCATCCATCCATCCAGTCGCCGGCCACTCGCTGGTCGGCGAAACTTCACGTATGAGTTGTAAAACTTCTGAAACATGGATTAAATCTGAGAAACTTTCATGTACGTACACTAACGCCCAAGGGCTCCTCAGTAAAATTAACGAACTTCGACTACGCCAGGTTGCAAATGCTTGGGACCTAATTTCTATTACCGAAATTTGGTTACATCAAGAGGTGACTGATGCTGAGGTTGAGATAGCCGGAATGTCACTCATCCGGCACGACCACCCCAGCAGAGGAGGTGGGGTCCTACTCTACTACCGCAGCGATCTACAATGTACAAAAGTTGAGGACCTGGAAACACACGCTACCGACTCACTCTGGTGCCGTCTCCGACTGAGACACAACGACACATGTCTCATAGCTATCGTTTACCGCCCCCAACGTCCACTCCGGAAATGGATTCCTGCTTGATCCGTGGCCTAAACAGAGTAACACGCACTAGGTACGGTCACATTCTCATCTCCGGGGACTTCAATATGCACAATCTGGAGGTTTCGGCATCGCCCAGTGAGCAGTTCAAAGCAGACTTGCAGGAACTGATCTCTAATATTCCTTTGTACAATCATGTCACCACGCCCACTAGATTCAAGACAGCAAACAAACCGTCCATATTGGACCTTGCGCTCACAAATGAAGAGCTCATGATTGACAAGTTATTGATGGATAGTACATGAGGTATTAGTGACCATGTAGTAATAACTTTTGACTATGTGTGTTATGCAGAATATCCATCTGAACACTCGGAGCTAACTCATTCAATCGCACGCTACCACGTATTGAAAGAACTCGCCGACGCAGCTGCTTGGGAATTCTCGAACAAAAGTCCCCTTGACAACGTTTGGGCAGAGTTCGTTAATAAACTCAGCGACATCGTCAACAAAGCAACAGAGACCAAACCCCTTCGTCCCGCGAAAATGCCTTCAATTATAAGGAGTAGGACTCGAAAATGTCTGGCGATAAGGGATGCAGCACGGCTTGCCTACAAGATTAACCCCGACTCAGAGACTTGGGGAAATTTCCTGACCCATCGCAACAATTGAACTGCACTTGTCCGTGAAGACAAAGTAACTTATCAACAGTGCCTAACCAAAATGTTCATGGCAAACAACAAACTGCTAAATAAGCATGTCAATAAGCTTCGTAAAGTGAAGCATGGAATACCCCCACTATTCACGACAGGCGGTTGAGTACAGAGCGCCGAAGAAGCAGCTAATGCCCTGCGGATGCAATACGCCTCAATTTTTGCACTCGCAACCTCTACCTGTCCCATAATATCAAGCACATTACCGACACCTTTGTTTACAAATGTTATTTTCAATCCATCAATTGGGCTAAGGAAGTTACTCACACTGTGTGAGCATAGTTCTCCAGGAGCAGACAACATCCGCCCGAAGGCACTGAACGCTACAGTCACCAAGTTAGCTGAACCACTGTCACTGTTCTTTCAAAGGTGCTTTGATGAACAACAAGTCCCCACTATGTGGAAGTGTGGCATTATAACCCCCATTTTTAAAGGCGGTAGCCGTACAGAGCCTGCAATCTATCGTCCAGTGATCTCCTCCCTGTGCTCGCGAAGGTGATGGAAGCGGTCGTCGCTGAGGCTTTAATGGACTACCTGGAAAAATGCAACATCTTGGTAGTGGAACAGCATGGCTTCCGTCAACACCGGTCATGCACCACCAACCTACTGATTGCACGAGGTAGTTGGACGGAAGTGGCCGATGATGGGGTCGGAGTCGACGTCATCTATCTGGACTTCTCCAAAGCTTTCGACCGCCTTGATCACCGTATCCTACTTCAAAGACTACAAAGTTACGGAATCGGAGATCCTGTACATGGTTGGATTGCCAACTTCCTTTACTAACGAAAGCTTCAAGTACGTATTAGGGGATCACTTTCTAACCCAGTTGACGTGGAATGTGGTGTCCCACAAGGCTCCGTGCTGGGACCGTGCTTATTCCTGGTGATTAGCAACGACCTGGCATCAGTTATCTCCACAAATTTCCTGCTTTTCGCCGATGACGTCAAGATATGGCGGGAGATTAGTAACAAGGCAGATCAGGATCTGCTCCAACATGACTTAGGTTGCATTTACGAATGGTCAAAGAGGAACAAGCTTCAATTGAACATAGCTAAGTGCAAGGTGATACATCTGCGTCACCAGCCGATGAGCGCTTACAAGATTGGAGACCACACCTTGGCGAAGGTTTCTCAGGAGCGTGACCTGGGTGTATTGGTACAGGAAGATCTCGGGTGTTCAAAACAAGCAGAGAAGGCGACCAGAACCGGAAATCAACACTTCGGCCTTCTTCGCAGAGCCTTCGGTCGGTTTGAACACTCAATTTTTCCCCAAATGCTTAACGCCTACGTGCGACCCGCATGTGGAATATGCTATTCAGGCGTGGCAGCCGTGGCAGAAACAGGATCTCGTTGCTCTCGAAACTCCTCAACGACAGGTAACCAAGAACGTCAGGGACTCTTTCAGCTGCCCTATCAGCTTAGACTGAAATCGCTAAGAATATACAGCAGTCGATATCGGCTTTTGCGGGGGGATCTCATAATGGTTTACCAGATTCTGAAGAACCCAGACCACATTTACCGTTCGCTGCTGGAATTGAACCACAACACTAAACTAAGAGGTCACCCTCTGAAACTGACAATTCAGTATAGCCGGCTTGAATGCCGTGGCAATTTCTTCTCTCTCCATTTGTGCCAGCCTTGGAACGCCCTCGCTAATTATGTCGTCTCTGCACCCAATCTGGGGATATTTAAAGAACGAGTTGACGATGCATTGTCACACTTACATTTCATTTTATGACTTGTTAACCAGGGGCTACAAAACGCAATCAAACAGTGTCTTGCCAAACGCCTAACCAATGGATTGATGGATTTATACGTTTAATACGCGAACATCTCCGCTATTCCACATAAGTCTATGGTGAGTCCACCACAACGCTTTTCACTTTATTATGCAATTGGTTTTTGCAATAATTTCCATCCCACGGGACTTGTTAAGCGATGCTATTTTACCCGTAATAAACCATTGTTCCATTGTTCCATTTTACATACTGTAGGCAGCTGCTAGTTGTCATGCGGTTCCGGAAAGTTATAGGGTGATAGACTCTGGATGTTTATGTGGTGCAATTAGATAGCATGACATATTTTTTCTTGGCCCTCTTCTTAATACTTATCATCCGGCTAACCACAATTGATTCAAGATTGTATACTGAACAAAATCCTTAAAAACCACTCACGTGCTTTATTCCATCTTGACAGTGACCCCGAATGCCGTCTGTTGCTCTCATGCCTTCTCATTCTTGGAGGCCAGAGGTAATACCAACCGTTGTCATTCCATTTAGCCGCAGTATTCCATTGTCCTGTACCCAAAGTATCCTATTATTGGAAATCTTAACGCAACCGGCAGTTACTTGGAACATGCCGTCACTTGTACATGTAAATTAATTGCGAAATGTTCTTACCTAGAGGAAGCAAATCAGTTTCTTCTGTTGTTGTGGAGATGGAACACTCACATTCGCCTAGATACAACATTGGCTTCACTGTGCCTTTCTAAATTTACCTCTTCTTTTGAAGTTCTTTTGTTGGTGTATTTGTAACCGTTGTAGTATTTAGCAGCGAGCCCTGAATATGAAGTAATTATCTTTGTAAGTTTACGTTTAAAGTAGGCGTCAACATTCAAGGATACCGCGGTCACGAATGCAGTTAATGGGACACATGATGAAATAGTTCAGGCCGGCTTAGAAGTTGACTTAACCAAATTCATAGCCAACGTTTTCAGCTTTTCTTGACTCTGCACTAAAATGAGCCGTGCTATTAGTTGGTTTTATTCCGTGAATATGGTCAAGATGAAGGACTACTGATCTACACTGGAAGTAATTTGTAGCTACATTCCAAAGATGAACTGTGCTTTCTTCAATGTGGAGTAAATCAATGTGAGCGCCATACACCCCAATAAGTGGTCATAACAATGTGGCACAGGATGTTTCACTTTGTGTTGAAACTTGTGCTTTGAAAAGTCGTGAGTTCCAGAAGTTCTATGCTCTAGAATCAATCGAGTAAATGCATTTTGTATACATCTGAGGGTACTTACTTGAGATACGATAGCACTTTCAGGCTCCGTCTAAGTCATTCCATTGTTCGTAATGTCAATCTTGTCTCCAGCTACAATCGTTTCATCAACAACGATGTGCCATGCTTCTCTGCATGCAGCTTTGACCTGTGATAAGTATTTGCTTCCCAATGGAAGAGCTGTAAGACGTATATTTTTACCCACCTTACACTGTGAATTTCCGGTAGGTTTTCCGAAAGTGTTGCTGAAACTTCCATACTTAAAGGTTCGTTTATGTAAATGAACACCATTTTAATGTCTGTAGATTACCGGACAACGGAACACACTGTTGATTTCAAGAAAAAGTTGCAGGTTTAGCCGCCTATGCCACAAAGCACAAGAAACTGGCATTTGTTACACATCTGTATGGCGGACTTGTCCAAGTATTCCACCCGAGGAACGCAATCCTATAAGATTGTTCAAGTTGCGCGTCCCAGCACCCATATCCTTTTGTGAATCAATGCTTTCATTTTAATTTTGGTGTTCATTGCTGACTGCCTATTTGTTTCCAAGCTAATATGCGTACATGGGTCGCGTTAACTCCTGGGTACCAAGCGGTTGCTGCTTACAATATTCCACACTCGTTCGTACATTGGATTGAACAATTGGGTGTAGTGATCAACAATTATTCCTGGAGTTCAAGTACCCTACAACTATTCCTCGCTTTGGAATGCAGTGTGGAACTTCGGTGTTCAAGACCCAACAACTTTTGTTGCAAGTGTCCACACGTTGGCTCGTACGTGTAAGCTGAATATTCCCGGCAAGTCACTGACTAGCGAGTAACATGCTGATGTCGATGCTACATGTTCTATTTCCTATATTAGTCACAAGAATGAGTGTAGGTATATTTTCCGTTATACATCGCTCATACTGAAGTTAGGATAAGCCAGCTATTATGAAGATAAGGTGCGGAAGAGTAAACGTTCCTTCTACAATTTGAATTAGAAATGACCAATCATCTAGATTGACTTAGAAGTAGATTAGTCCAACTGTGGTGTTACGGTAGTGTTTAAATAAATATTTAATTGGAAAATAAATCCAGCACAGCAACAATTGATTTGTCGCGAAGAATAGCTGCAACCGAGATGTATGATGACAGATTGTTAGTAAAATGTAAGCGGTAAAATTACGATGAGAAATCCAGGTCGCATGGGAATATAATACGTTCAGTTAACCACCTTATCGGCGCCACCTGCCCAGGCACTTGGTACCCATTGTTTGTCTACCCTCATATGATTAACTTTGCAATACTCACTGTTTTCATTGCAAATCACACCATGTGTATGGAGATTTAATCGTTCATTGTTTTCTCAAGCCATGTCTAAGTGGTTCCATTCCAAACCCCGCTGTGAAGATACCATAGTGCCCAGGTGTCCCACGACATCCTCATTTGAGATATTAGATAATTATAGATGCTGTGCAAGTTATTTTTGTTGTTGTTTGTTTGTTTGTTTGTAAATTTGATACAACACTTTGCACACTCCTTCGAAAGCCGATGGTAGAACAGCGAGCATCGGAATGTACTACATGTGTTAGTGATGTGATAGCGTCAAATGGGCCATCAAAGAATGTATGATATTATAGCCTACTAACGCTTATAGCAGACACCATTTACAATACACCGTAATCATAAGTTATCTGTGTTTTACGATACATTTATTGGCATCATTCTACCTGGTAACCAGACTGATGGCATTTACTTCCGTATTTCCATATCTGTCTCAATCTATTGTTGATACCCACACTTCTGAATAAATGTATGCCTAACGTTTAGGTCCACATCCAAACGCTAACTAATCATCAACAGTCGTATTGGTTACTTATAATTCTACGTGCGATTTTCTAAAACTAGAGGAATATGGCTGTTATTCGTTCATTCAATTCAAACATTTATAAACACCACACTTCAGCCTGACAGACTGATGGTATTTTCACTCGCGTAAATCCATTATCTGATTGATGGCTCGATGTCTAAATGGGACTCGCTTAAGTTACAAATCCCGCTAACATCTGTTCGTGTCTCGTTACGTTCCCACTTGACAGATGGATCACATTACATTTCCTCTCGTGTGACATTGTGTAGTATTTCGGGGTGCAATCTGATGTCAATGTAGCCAGGTCAAGTGTCTCGGTACTGCACACTAAGATTGCGACGAGTCATCAAATTCGATTCACGGACAGCGACAACACAATCTGACATCCGAATCGAAATGCTTGGACACAGGTCACACTCTGAGCAATGATGAAATGGCCAATATGTGCTAGCGCAGAGAATGGATGATCAAGGGGACCATAAATAGTCACACACGACTGACTGCATGTGAATTCTCGCTTACCTCTCGGAGAAGAGAAAAGCGGACCGGCTGTGGCTTACCTTCAGACCCGAATAGCTTGCAGATAATATAAAAGACGTCTTTTACAGCACACACCAACGATAAGTGATCACTGTTCCACGGTAGTTTTACTCCCTTTGTAACGTTATCAATGTTATTAGCTTCATATTGCTCATCTTGTTAATAAATTCTCCATGGTGGCGTCTGTTCTGCTTGCACCACGATTGGACAAACACAGCTCTAGTGACACTGCATTTCATACATCTTTACTTTTATTCGCACATGTTATTGCATTTTCACGCATTACATGCATTATATATTATATATCATTCTGTGTCATCTCATCTCTTTCTTTGTAGCCCTTGAGACCAGTTACTAGATTTCTTGGTAACACTACACACACAATTCTCGTGCTGCTACTGAGTATGCGAAGTCCAATGCAACATAATAGCACCCCGCGTCGACGTAGTTTGTCGAGCAATATTGGTGTCGGTGTCACCTCATCTCGCACACACTGTAGGCTGTCTAAGCGACATTTAACCGGCATTGATCATTTGCTTGTTCCCCGGTTCCATAACACTCCACGTTCCTCTGTCCAAGTCCCCTTTTCGATTGAACCAATTTTTTCCTCCCAACCCCCGAACGAGGCAAATCCAACCATATCTCCGCCATCGAGATCAAGAGCCACACGTGGCCGCAGACCAGCACGTCAAACACTCAAGGTTGGATGCTGGAATGTGCGCACACTGCACGATCGGGACACTAATCATCGACCTATGCGACGAACCGCATTAGTCGCCATGGAACTTGCGCGGTATGACATTGATATCGCAGCGCTGAGTGAGACTCGACTGGCTGATCAAGGTAAATTGCGAGAGGATGGTGCTGGGTACACTTTCTACTGGATTGGAAATCCCGAAGCAGCACCACGTGAACAAGGCGTCGGATTTGCAATCACTGACCGCCTAAATGGCCGTTTGACGGGGGAGCCGATTGGTATCAGCCCACGGTTGATGTCGCTCCGTATATGCCTCAGACGTGGTAAGTTCGCAACATTTATTAGCACATATAGTCCCACCATGAGTTATACAGAAGACAGGAAAGATCAGTACTACTCGCAATTGGCCACTGTTATAAAGTCTGTCCCAATGAATGATCGACTATTCCTGCTTGGTGACTTCAATGCACGTGTAGGGTGTGATGCCACAGTGTGGGCTGAGGTGATCGGGCCGTACGGGATTGGGATAGTCAATGGGAACGGAGAGCGCTTGCTTTCATTGTGTGCTACACATGGCTTGACGATCACGAACACCCAGTTTGCTCTGTGTGCTAGGGACATTGCTACATGGACCCACCCACGGAGTGGTCATGCTCACTTGCTGGACTACGTCATCGTACGTCAACGGGACATGCGTGAAGTACGCATAACGCGGGTAATGCGTGGAGCTGAATGTGGGACTGATCACAAGCTGGTGCGCACAAAGTTCTACATAAATGTCTACAAATCGTCGTACTTTCCAGCGAATAGCAATCGGAGGAAATACAACGTACGCGCCCTTATGAGTGCAGAAAAGAGACAAGCACTGGAGGATGCCATAAGAACCCGCCTTGGCGAAGACGACTCCTGGGCTTCTGTCAGCGTCCTATGGGACCACTTGAAGAAACAGGTGACCATTGCTACGGAGGAGACGATTGGGTGTACAAACTGTAAACGGCCCGACTGGTTCGACGAAAACAGTCTGACGATTGGGCCATTAGTACGAGCAAAAAACGCCGCATTCATCGCATCCGAGGTTGACCCTAACAACACCATGAAGAGTAATGCTTTCCGCCACATTCGAAGACAGCTAGCTGGAGAGCTGCGTCAGGTGAAAAATACGTGGTGGACAATGCAAGCTGCGCAGATGGAGTCCTACGCTGAACACCGTCAACAAAAAGAATTCTACGACTCCTTGAAGGCAGTGTACGGGCCCACTGTGCAGCAAATGAAGACCCTGAAAGACTCTGAGACTGGCGCCGTATATACACAATCTGATGACATCTTGCAAATGTGGCACAGACACTTTGATACGCTCCTGAACAATCGATCAGAGGTAGACTGGGACACACTACACGGGCTGCAACACCATAGCGTACTATCGCAACTGGAGGAGACACCGGGAATGTACGAAACACAGAGAGCGCTTGCTCAACTACGGAATGGGAAATGCGCTGGTGTTGATGGCATACCACCGGAAATATTGAAGAACGGAGGACCAGTTATGATACGTGCCCTGCATCGTTTGGTGGAAGCCGTCTGGATGGAAGAGCAAGTGCCCGCAGAGTTGAAGGATGCTCTTGTGATTCCACTGTACAAGGGAAAGGGTAGTAAACAACACACCGACAATTATCGTGGCATCAACTTACTTAGTTGCGTTGGCAAGATTTTTGCCCGTATCCTACTCAATCGCCTTGTCACACATGTACTAGAACCGAATGTACCTGAGGAGCAATGTGGATTCCGCTCGGGCCGTAGCACCATCGACATGGTTTTTGCAGCACGTCAACTACAGGAAAAATGTCGTGAATGCAATCAACCGTTGTATTCATTGTTCATCGACTTCACCAAAGCGTTCGATACGGTGAACCGTGAGGCGTTGTGGTTGATTCTCTCCAAGTTTGGATGCCCTGCAAAGTTTATTCGTCTCATTGAATGCCTGCATACTGGCATGCGAGCAAGGGTGCAGCTAAGTGGACAGACTACAGATGACTTTGCCGTTATCTCCGGTGTGAAGCAAGGATGCGTCTTAGCCCCCACACTGTTCAATATCTACCTGACGGCTGTGATGTCGTGCGCATTCAACACATGCGAATACGGTGTGCATCTAGAGCACCGCATGGATGGGGGTTTGCTTAACATCCGCCGCTTTGGATCAAGAAGTTTAGTGCGTGAGACAACCATTCGTATGCTGCTGTTTGCAGACGACTGCGCGTTATTTGCACATACTGAGGAAGAACTGCAATGCATGACGACAATATTAGCTTCCACAGCGACTAAGTTTGGACTCAGCATAAACACAGGCAAGACTGTATGTCTATTTCAGCCGGCACCGGGAGTGCAGCCCGTGTGCGGACCAGAAATACGGATTGTAGATGAAGTACTACAGAACACGTCCGCCTTCTGCTACCTTGGGAGTACATTGTCAAGCGACCTGCGAATCACCAACGAACTGCGCGCTCGTGTGGCGAAGGCAAGTGCGGCTTTTGGGAAACTGGAACATCGCGTGTGGAAGAACCATCATCTCACTGTTAGAACCAAGGTGATGGTGTACAAATCAATGGTTCTCTCAGTCCTTATCTATGGATCGGAAACTTGGACACTGTACAGAAAGGATATCCGGTTTTTGGAACGATTCCATCAACAGTGCCTTCGCCGGATTCTGCGCATACAATGGTGGGACAATGTGCCAGACACTGATGTGATCCGCCGGAGCGAAGTGTACACCATAGACTACATGCTACTGCTGCGACATCTCCGGTGGCTTGGACATGTGCGCCGTATGGATGCAACGAGAATCCCGAAGCAATTGCTGTACGGGCAACTGATCGCAGGTGGCCGGAATGCTGGCAAACCCAAGTTGCGTTACCAAGATAATATCAAGGTTAGTTTGTCCAGATTAAGTATTGACCTAAATATTTGGGAGGAGTTGGCAACAAATCGCCGCACCTGGCGTGATCTCATCACCTGTACCGTTGCCCAATCGCAAGAAAGGCAGATGGTGCATCGAGAAATTAAACGTGCAGCACGCAAACATCATCTGCCGTCGGACTTCAATTCTTCGGCTACTCCAACATGGAGCTGTAGTGCATGTGGCCGTGTGTGTTTTAGCCCAGCTGGTCTGGCCAGTCATCAACGAGGCCACGATGGGGTTATGCCGAACAGGTGGATTGTTAGATCGAGCATCACGGACTGACATGTGACACTTGGTGGTACGCAACTGAGAAAGGACGGTACACGTTAAACCGGCCAAACGTGATGGAGCGAGGTGAGTCAGAATGGAATCGGACGGGGAGGATTTTTGCACTGATAATGTACTAATTCACCAAATGTTGCAGTGCAATGACAACCACGCATAGTTTCTGCAAAGACACAGGCGCGTACTATATTTACCATACTGGTAATCCGAACACAGATGCCTCTATACGAATGCCCCTATGCTGAGGTTTGATGTTGCATACACCATACTTCTTTATCGCAGTTGGGCTACACTGACTTACTTACTTACTTATAACATGTTACCTTATTTTACCGTACCTTACCATTACCATAGCCTAGGAACCCTTTACCTAATACAGTATGGAAAAGCAATGCTTCCTCGATTTGGTGGCAAATTGGCAATGCGATAGACATGTTCAAGTTGGATCATGCATTCAAATATCAATCGCTCTGGAACATCCGTGGAAAGTGAACAGTCCCGGCAAGTAATTGACTAGCGATTAACATGCTGCTGTTGATGTGTTATGCTAGGTTTCACATTAACTCTGTTAGAATGATTAGAGCAATAATTCCAGTTCTTCATCTGACAACCTTATCTTAGCTGAGCTTATGAAAATAAGTTGACTTCAGCGCACCATTTCCCTACAAACCTTCATAGTTGCCTACTCACACGGTCTGTCATCCTTGTGTGTCATCCTTATTCCATTGCTAATGTCAGTATAGCTTGGGTGCAATTGCTATTTGGAATGATGAAGTAGGGACTTGGTGCAACGCAGTAGCATTATTGCATCTGTCTAAGAGGCACCTACTAGAAGTTGTCTTAGACGGGGTCAATCTTCTGGGTAGACTAAGAAAAAGGTAATGCCAACGGAAATGGTACGTAAGTGTCTTAGTAAATTACATCGGAAAGGAATCAGCGCATAGGGAAAATTTGTTCACTTTACGAGCACCGAATAGCTGCACCCCAGGCGTACTAAAGTAGATCGTAACCAAGTAGTTTATAGCCACAACAGGATACACAACGGTATGTATAAACGGATGAGTACTTGGATGACAACCATGCTACATCTTGGATATTTGCAACACAGTGCGAACATTGTTTGGAAAACCGCAAGTTTGACAGTGGCCAGTGGGACTTAGTTGTTGTAGTACTATGGTAGTTGTCGTGCCAAATAAGCCGTAAGAGGCGAACACCAACAGTACGTATTGGGTACTTAATCTCATGCCTGTGCAAGTAACTCTTAGCCTGACCTCCAAATGAAACCCATACATGTTTGTTCATACATGCTTGTTCATGCGGACTAATGTGTCTCTGTCCAGTTTTGTGACAGTTAATAATGAAGTCCGTGGAAACACATGTGCATATGTTGCATTCGAACTGCCATTGGATACAGATGACGGCAATCTATGTATATATGTATACCGAATGAATTCCACGAGGATCTTCATACCGCTTTTGTACGGTTAACTTAGTGCAGTAGAACGACATTCGAGCAAACCGAAAATAATATTACCAGAACATGAAGAAGGTGAGTTTATGACAAACTCATGTTGATTTCAGGTGTTGCGAATCCAAGGCAAATTTGATCGATGCGAATTCCGTGAACTGCTCAAAAGGGCGGTTTCTCAGGTGCCGGAGAAGGCACAATTGTATGCGGAATAGAAGCACCATGAGTATGTTCCCATTCAATTTACTAATCCAGGCCAATAAGGCGGCGTATGTGGTACGTTTGCCTGCGTGATGAGTAATCTTGCATTTCAGAAGTAGATGTTGCTTGAGTTCCCCTGTGTGGATGCGCCTGATGTGAATGTTGACAAGGTGCCTACCTGTCTATTACCCACTACCTCGTCCATACTGGCTCCAGGAGACAGTTGGTCGTCGCTGGAGGGGACGGAGTGCACCGTCCTCGTGACGGTGCTAGGCTCAAAGAGTGGTTCCATGCAACCTGTGTGGAACGGGCTACGGTCCAGCCACCGCCTCGTGTACGTCTGGTGTGTATGATTTCCCAATTAGGCCGGAATGCTTCCGTTCTGCTTGTTGAAGGAGTGTGGGCCGGCTCCGTTGATGAAACGTGGCTCCCATCCGCATGCCTCCCGGTCTTATTCCTTCGGGTTTACACTGGATATGGGGTGTGTGGGTGGAACTATGGGTGGTGCAGCGCAAGCCACCCATGGTCCCCTTTGTAGGCGCAGGCGTCCTGTGACTGTCCCCATGGACGTCACAGTGACAGGCAAATCCGGATACGGACGCCGCCAAATCATGCTTTAAGTGAGTAACTAGGTATGTTTTCCGTCAAACGGTAAATGGTCCCTAGGGAGGACCGGTCATTTGTACACGGGAATGGCGTTGCAGTTTTCGTGTCAAATCCTTAGAAACTTTCCAAGTCACGATTTCTGTCAATTTTCACTGTCTGGCAGTAAATGTGTTAATTGCTTCATAAATCAGCTGCCCAATTGCTTGTAACGCACTCATTTATTCTAAATGTTTGTAGCACTATTTTCAAAATAGTTTCGTGGCAAAACTCAAGAGTAGTTAATCATAGGGTGTGGAAGAGTAAGTCGCACAGGCAAAAGCTGCATTTTATAGATAATTAATTATCTTATCTATTATTATTATTTATTATTAATTTAATTATTAAGTAATTAAGCAATTAATTATAAATTAATAATAAAGAAAGAGTATGTCAACTGCAGGTGTCTGCTGTACCTGTTTTATTTAGTTATTATTCCGTAAGGATTCTGGAAGTTGCTGTGTGCCAACTATGTTCAACTCATCTGTATTTTGAGAAACGATGCTATTTGTTCCGAAACTGCGAAGTTTGCACTCTCATTTACCTGCAATAGTACATGATTCGAGCGATTTTAATCTCTCAGTAAGAAGTAGAGTGTAGCAAGTAGCTTCACTAAGAGTAGTATGGACACCGGTTTTCTACGACCTGTGAGGACCTGATGATGTGTAATTTAGAAGAGGAGAATGTTGTTTGTCAATCCAAACTTAAGTGACGACAAAGAGCTTGGTAACTTAAAGTTGATGAGAGATATTCTTTCTTTTCTTCATAGACGGCTGTGAATGATGGTACGATAATCCAGAGTAAAGCTCGGCTATCGAAATTTTGGGCTAATCAGCAGATATCCGGCCCAGTGTTTAACCATAACACCCCTGTGTATGACTCCAACTCCCGCGGAAGTATATTAGCAAAACTCGTATAAGTGCAACGCCAAAATACGCAACAGAATGATGGTAACCCTTACGAACTCTTAAGTCGAAAGTCACAACTTCAATCTGCCTCAACTCATAACCCGTCAACCACCACCCTCTTCATTATTGACCCAGAAACAGTATAATCCGAGCGAAAACACTTTCTGGGACTGTAGTATCCCCCATCTCTCTATACTGCAAAGGTGCGCCATTTCTTGGCTATTGTATTCTCCCACCTCCTCCTCCATCAAACAAGCGCCGCCACGTTCTATAATGAGCCAGAGAATGATCCAGTTACTGGAATACCTACTTCATTCTGTCCATTAAAATGTAAAGGTCAGTGTGGCTCAACTACGTCGCAAGATACATCTTTTAGGTACAGTGAAGAAAAACCCAACTTTACAGACCCCGTTATTCAAAACTAACAGTCTTTCTGAAATCTCTTTTATTAAAGTTCACGCTGTTTTAGCTAAATTAAACTTACTTTCTGTATATTTAGGAACTCCTCTGTTATTGCTTATATTCCTAAAATGGGTTACACATCGGCAATTAGTAGCTCTCAGATTAACATCTTACGCTAGCACGTCTTCCGCAAGGCTCGTTCAAGCAAACGTGGCGGTGACTGTGCCTTATACATTCTTAATGCCATACTGTGGTTCATGCTGCTTAAGATGTGCTCAGTGCATCAGATGAGACGCAATGGCTAGTGATCCCATCTGTCCATCATCAAGAGTGTGGTATACATCGGCCGTCATGAGCCACTCAATGTGAAACCCAAAAGCTGATTGTTGGGATCAAAATAGCCTCCAGAATCATCACAAATCCAAACCTGTGTGCGGAGACTACAACTTGCTAAAGTTAACTCGTTGCAGCCTATACTCAAGGCCGCTGCGGGACAGCCGGAAGTAATCTATATGTACCTCAATGTCTAGTATGTTAGGCAGACCACCAGAATTACCACTATCCTAGATTTTCTATTCACAATGGGGATACTTTCCGCACATGTATCCGTCGAAAATGCACTACCGGGTTGTGAGCACAGTACTGTACTTTGTAACACGACTGTTGAATCGCCCAAACCATTAAGTGCAGTACTATTACCTAATCACAATCTCCATCGAGTTGGCTGGAACCCACTCAAAGAAACTGCAACATTTTATTCTCGAATCATAACTTTGTCGTATCTGCAAACGCGTTTGTGAAAAATACCGTCCTATGTGTGGATCTACTGGCACTTGTCGTAGGAAGCAGTACCTACAGATATAATGGTCAGTACGAAGTTTGCAATAAAGCCGCAACTTAATCAGAGAAACTAAAAGTATTATGTCGCAGGAGCAGCAGCTTCGCTAAAGATACCTGAGAGTCTATTGCAACTACTTCTAGCCCAGAGAGCCAAAATCATTGGCGATAGTCGCGCACTTAGTAATCTTGAAAAGGTAAGCACACTGATTCAGCTAGTCAAAAGAATAAACCGTAAACCTCATCCGGAAACTTAAACTCTGACCTTAGCTACGGTATCATTAAAGCGCAACATCCGCTTGATAATGTTTGCACTGGTGTGCCTCACTCTAGCGAGAACAAACCAGTTATTTATTTATTTATAGGCGTCATTGATGTCCAGCTTCGCTTCCTCATTTATTCTTAATGTTCAACTGTCTCGCCATCCACGCCCGAGAAGAACAGACGAGCTACACTGTAATATGCCTGTGACATTGAGTGAGGTGCAGAAAGCCATCGCGCCCATAAAATCATCAACCACTCCAGGCCCATTTAGCTGACATAAGGCTCGGTGGAAAAATATCTCTATTGTTGTTAGACGTCTTCACTCTTTCGTTGCCTATTGGATGCTTTCCATCTCAGTGAAAGCAATCCATCATGATGCCCAAGTACAAAGGTGACACGCGGAATAATATGTCGTTAGCGCCCCATAAATCATGCATCTACTGCTTCTAAAGTCCAAAAAAGTATGGTCAAGAAGAAAGTTGATCTGTATGTTGCATGACTAGACCAGATCAATCACTCACAACATGGCTTACTATCCAAGCGCTACACTGCTTAGATCATGTCACGAGTATGATTGACAGAGGAATGGCAAATGTCATACTTCCGTTTGACATGCAGAATACATTCGACTTCATGACCCACAAAACATTGTTGTCCGTGCCAGTTATATGGCATTGGAAACCCTCTCCTAAGCTGGTTGGACTGATACCTACAGGAAAGAACATAGAGATAGAGTAGATCAGCAATATTCTACATCAAATTGAATAACCAGCGGTATCTTCCAAGGAAGTGTGCTGGGACCACTAGTTTTCCTAATCTATGTAAACGGCATATACGGAACCACCAAACATGGACGCCTGTTTCTGTTTGCCTAACGCACCAAACTGGCCTACTCCTTTCAAGCAGACCAACTACGGGAGTGGCTAAGAGGTATACACGAAAGCCTACTCGCAGTGAATATCTCTAGTGAATGTCTTTTGATGAAATTCTCCGTAAGATAATCCAAGTACTTGGGTACCGATGTTGCATCATGGAACGCTTTATCACGCTTGCCGGTAAGGTCATCACAGCCACTAATTCAGTTCGAGACTTAGAAATTAGGTACTTTAACTTACAATTTTTCTGAACATATACTCTACCAAGTTTAAAAGGTCAGAAAATTATCCGGGTACGTCACCAGAACCTTCTCCCTACCAACAGCACGACTTGGATTATGCAAAATAATCGTGTGACCTAGTCCGGAGTATTGTACCATCATTCACAGCCAAGTAAGAAAGAAGTACATCACAGCTCTGGAAAATGTCTAAATATCATTTACCCAGCTGCTTATGGGGCGTTACTCAACACTGAACTACTACGACCGCTGCCGCCATCTCCGAGCAAACGCACGTTAGCTACGACATTTGAAGAGCAATCTTCTCTTCAACTATATAAATAAGCGGCTTTCCAAGAAAAGTACCACACGAGACATATCAAAGCCGCTATCTATCTTACCCGTAGTGAGAGCTACTTGTTGATCTCACAGCTCGTGAGTCATAACATCCGATCGACTTCCTTTTTACTGAGATATGCCAGTCTGTAGAACCGACTACCACTGCAAGTTCGCACGAGTTCCAATCATTGCACATTCCGTAATTCTTTAGAGACTTTCATCATATCCCCGAATGCGTTAAAGGCACTTGGCTCATAACAACCGCCAGAAACATTGACGGAATCAAGTATAAACAAAGTATTAGTACCCAGTAGTCTACTGTCGTTTTAGCATCTCTTTATCATTACCCAGGAAGTCAACACAACACACTCTTCACCACACACTCTTCTCTACTCGACGTCTAACTTCTCCCGAGTTTCGCTACCTAGAATATTTGAAACAGTGGTACAAATATTTGTAGGTTTTGCATTTTGAGTGGTCGAGTCGATGAGCCAAAGGAATATTCATGATCCGAAACTCCATTTTCATCTTTTATTTTATTATTATGTTTTAAACCGTGTAAACCATTACACTACTCCTGTGTACAAATGGCCGTTAAAGCTGTCGGTATATATAAATATATATATATATATATATATATATATATATATGTATATAAATATGAGAGCAGCGTGTCCGGAAGGAACCACGGCAAGATCCTCATCAGGGTACATAGTGTAAAGTCATACGGTTTCTATGAACTGCCATTGTGGAATAGACGATAGCCCAAAACGTAAGGCTGGGAACCATTACATTCTGAAGCGCACTACATTGCTGTACCACAAGCAATACTGGTGGTTTTCATAAACGCAAGCGCTGAAAGTAAATCCAATTTGGGTAAAATGGGAGAATGTTAACAATGACAGATTTGAGAGGGGCTCTCAGAGTGGAATGAACCTGGTAGGCTATGAGAGCTACTTTGTCAATCCACTTGCGAATTGTACAACCATCACCCCCCAACCCAATCACAAAGTCACCCCGACACCACCCCCAAACACCCAAACACCACAGACAACAGGCACAAATACCACAGCACCAAAACACACACAAAAAAACCACACAACCAACACTCCGACCAACAACCAGCTACAGCCAACAAACCCACAAACCAAACCAACAACCAAAACAGGACACCAAGCCATACCCCAACCAACCCCAAACCCCAACCAAGAACGACAGAAACAAACGCATGCCGACCAACCAAAGTAAAACCCAAGTAAAACCACACACCCCAAGCCACTTACAACAAACCACAACCCAATAAACAACCAACAAACCCCCCCACCTTCACCAAACACACGACACCCCCCAATGCGGACCACGCCACCATTTCCCACACACCACTACACCACCTCCAACCACCCCTACCCAACAACTACGACGTGGTTTCGTCACACAGCTGTGTATTGTATTGGATTGAGTGGATAAGACACTCCAACAACTGAATCATTCTTTGACTCATCGTGGCACCCGATGTTGATTCGATTGGGGCCAGAACGTGGGAGTACGAAAGTTGTTAACAGGGGATCCATTCATAGTACACAGAGTTGGGTTGATACGAAAGTCTTAAACAAGCTTTTCATTCGAGGTACACTGAGGTCATTCTGATTGCAAAAAGTTTGATACGTGCGTCATGATTTGAACTGAATGAAGTCTGCCCTGCTGTGCATGTGAGTTCGTAAGCTCTATTGCCTATTCCAGAGTCGCACCGACCAGGGGATGGCCAAGTAAGAGCCGAGAGAGTTAGAGTCATACTCAGAAGTACTGTGGGTATATGGTGAGAGACCTTTTTCCAAGTATCTGGCTACTGGTCTCATAATTGTTTGTAGAGACTTGAAAGTGTACGTTTTGTCTCAGCTGCTTTAGCCGGACAGCCCTATATCCTTTTGGTTGTCGCTTAACAGATGTTTCATTTCTAGCAATTCTACAATAAGTTTTGGGACCGTGCTTCCGCTCGTACTTGCCGGCTCCGCAGCTGGATACCTATAAGCCATATTTCGTCTCCTTATGGTCGGATTCAGGATTTTTATTGATGCAAGTCTGATGATTCTTGTTGCGGGTTCGAGCTCAACAGATCGTAGGTAATCTACCGCAAATTCTGCTTATCCCCATGCAAGGTCGATGAAACACAGGACGTGCGAGCACAATCTGCGATTGTCACATTACTAGGTATATACTTAGCACATTCTGTGTTGTCGGATAACAGTAGATCCCGAGCGTTTACCAAAGGTTTCACAAGTTCGGTGAAGACTAGGTTGCAAGGCAGCATCTGATTTAAATGATGCTGAAGACTTACCATTGCCCACTGCCGCATAAGCCACTGTTATCCGTTCTAGTGACATATGGCTTCGGAAGCTCTCTGTTAAACTGGTTTGACTCATACTTAAACGGTGAAACCCAGGTAGTCAGAATCGGTCAGCAATACTCCATGCTAAAACAAATAATCAGCGGCATCTACCAGGGAAGTGTGCTCGGGCCACTAGTTTTCTTAATCTAAGTAAATCACATATGCGATTCGAACATATATAGACGCCCATTTCTGTTTGCAGATAACGTAAATCTGCCCTACCCATTTCATCCAGATCAACAACAAACGTAACTGGAAAGCATCTGTGAAGATCTATCCGTACCAAAGGAAGCTACTGAACGTTTATTATTGTAGTTCTCTGTATTACAATCTCAAGTACAGATGCTGCGTTCCGGAAAGCTCTAGCGCACTTGCCGGAAACGTGATCCCAACGTCTGATTCAGTTCGAAACTTAGAAATGAGGTACTCCACAGCGGGTTCTCCAAGTCAAAATTTCAATTTCAATTTCAATTTCACAGAAAATGTGCTTTATCAGGTTATAAATGCGAGGCAGCTATGTGGATACATCACCATAACTTTCTCACTGCCTAAAGCATAACCTGAGGTATTCAAGGTAATCGTACGACCGACTCTGGAATACTGTACTATCCTTCAAGCCCATTGTGAAAGAAATACAGAACAGCTTTGGAAGGTGTCCAGTGATCCCTTGCCAAGCTGGTTATAGCGCTGCTCAAACCTATTATTATGCTCACTGTCGGCGACTTCAAATGGGCAGGTTTTGCATGAGACGCATAAAGAACAACCACCTTCTATTTTACAACATTATAAACCAAAGAATTTACGCAGAGAGCACCGCAGTTGAGCTGCGGAAGACTACAGTCTACCGCAGACGAAATGGCGGGTACTTTTTACCCTCAAACTTGCAAGTCATTAAACTTGATCGAATATTTGCTTAGTGAGATACATCGATCTGTGGAACTAACTACCCCTACAGATACGCATGAGCTAAAACCATGTCAAATTTGAAGTTCCCTACAGACATTCTTCACCGAGTAAAGGTTTTGAGGATTTTCGGCCCACAACAAACGTTGACGGCAACTGCTATAAGTAACGTATGAGCAGCTAGTCGCGCACAAGCCGCTTGCACATTCCATACCATTACGCAAAAATCCAACTCCTGTGTCCCTGCAACCTATTTTCCCCTTTCTATTATTATCTATTCCTGATCCTCACAAACTAAGGAATGGCGATACAAATATCGGTATATTTTACCTATTAGGTGATCGTGTCTTGGATCTGAGGGATATTTCATGATCCGAAATTCTAGTATATAAATTTATCCTACTATTATGCATTTTTGTATTATAAACCATGAAACCTATTCATTGTACACATGATCGCCCCCGCCTACGGGGCCGTATATCTTTTATCGATAAAATATATGCCTTTATTTATTTATTTATAGCAGCGTGACTTGTAGTATTACTGTTTCGACTATTGCGAAAATGGTGGGTTCAGATGGCTGAATGGCTCTCATTTTGTGCTAGTTGCATCGAAGAATTGTGTGATCGTGTTTGATAATATATTCGTAGTTAGTTCTTGAGACGGTTATCCGTTTATTGCGTACTACTTTTACTATACTCGAATCATGTGAAAAGTCCAGTAACCTTGAGCATTAGATCATGTTTACTTCATTTCGCAGCCTAAGATACAGACAGCTGAATCCATCTATACTGCATGCAGTTACAAGAGTATTCTTAACTCTTTCCATATTTAGCTTTTCGGATACCTTGGACCTGATGACTTTTCGATAACTACGCTGGAGTTCTTACGTCTCGGATGTGCATGAGGATAGTAAGAAACCGACCGTGTATAGTGGTTTAGCGCAACGATTGATAACCCTATAGGCAGTGTAAAGATGGATAAAATTTGATCACAACTAGTGGTGAATTCAAGAATTTTGGTTCCGCATCAACAGCGCTAATCCGACTGATCAATCCAGGTTGGAAAGTGATAGCGAATTCGAACAATAAACAATGAACAATGATTTATGACCGACCGAAGGCGATGGCTTAACAATCACCTTAGGATGACCGGTACGGGGATTAAAAATTGTTTGTTTAAAGTGGCAGAAGAAAAGAGAAATTCTGTTTTGAAGTGACGCACTGAGTTACTAACTTGAACCCAAATGCCTATTGTCTCATTTCAACCTAAGGGAGAAGACTAGTGAGCAGAGTAATTGCGTTAATTTGTGTTTCGATGGATGTAACGTAAATGAGCTAGAGCAAAGTCCATCCTTTTATAGAAAGCGTTAATATGGAGGCGAAAACCACGTGAGAAGGCAGTGAGTTCCAGGTTCCGGATACCGAAGGGAAAAAGGATTTGTCTGCGATCAGGTCGACCGTGGTGTGTAGCCGGTTTGAGCTGGTGGCGTCTCAGGTTGGTGTTATGGCTGACTTTCCACAGATCGCGAAAGTCCTCTAACGCTTTTCATCGCCATACATTTTGGTGTTTCAAGCGCAGCAGCATAATAATTGCATTAATATCGACAGGCCCGGATAGCGTAATCCAAGCGGAGCATTTGTGGAAAGACAGATGGCTCGAAATTCTCGAGTGCCCTACGCAGGTGTCTAAAATACTTCCTAACCCTTCGTACCGCTCCGCTCTGCTATATCAACGCGAGCTGACGATGTCCCCTCTGGTAGTGACGAAACGTTTGCAGACAAACTGCCGAGCTCAGCAAACACTCAGACCACCAACTGATGTCTTTTATCCTGATTTAGTAGTTAAAGTCGTCCTGCACCATTACCAAGAGGTCACCTTTCTGCATACTATGTCGCAGCTGCTGCTCTTCCAGTCGATATTTAAGGGCCCATTGATGGCGCATGCTCCGAACTTTACATATCCTCAAGTTAGACGGGCACCGGTTTTCTGATGACTACTCCCGCAAGATCGCTGTGTCATGCCACATGGTCGTCAATTTTCTGGGTGTCATACAAGACCTTGGCCTCGTCTGCAATTTGTAGGAAGTCTAACTTAATCACCCTAGCAAGATCGTTGCGAATTACTAAAATGAAACCTGGTCCCAGTACCGGTTATTGTAGCACTCCACACCTGACTTCACTTAGGTCGGAGATGAATGTGTGGACTTCCACATGCAGTTGAGGTTGGTTGAAAAATTTGCATATGAAACCTAACACAGGATCACTGATACCATAACTTCGAAGTATGGGGAGGAGAATTTGGAAGTCCAAACAATCGAATTCTGTAAGGTAGTCCAGGTATCCCACTTCGACTCCTTGGTTGACATCAACTGACTTCGTCCAGCTTGTTCAAGCTAGGAACAAGTTTGGGATGTAGGAGCGAATTCAACGCTATCCAAGCTGCTGTAACACTATGATATTGACCTCAAGGTACTCGATGAGCGCCTCTGCGATTATCCCTTCTCTCACTTTTGACAACACTGGGAAGTGGGTGCTTGAACGGCAGTTTGAGGGCACTACACGATTCCCACACTTGCAAATAGGAATACCTGTGCCTTGTTCCCACTAGGTCGGAATCCGCATTTCCTCAAACTTCGTTGAATGAACCCCACCAACCGCTCAGCTGGTTTATGGCGACTGGTTTTAATGCCGTTGGTAGTAATTCTCCCACGCTAGGAGAGCTGTGTACTCACAGGAACAATAGTCTTTCATCACATTTGCTGAAGTGGGGGATACGTAGCGTTATCCAGGGGGCGATGTGAGCTGTGTAAAGAACTAGTCTGTTAACTATTCAAATTGGAACGTGCGAGTAAGCTGTTGCCGATGTTCATCAGCCGCATGTTGTGTACTTAACGCCGGCCTATGAAATGCTCGTTGAACTGGGATGCCGATTTGCACTCTGCGGAGCTAGTTCACGTGCCTGTATGACATCATAGGATTAATAGTGAATTTCGTGGCTAAGTCCTGCTGAAACCTGAGTTTGTCTCCGTGGAGTAATCTGACACAGTGATTTCGCCGAGTTATGTAGGCATCCCAGGTCTGCGCATCCGAACAGATATTACAAGATTGCCAGGCCGAATCCATTAGAGCCATGCATTTTCTTGACTGGCTCCTCAGGAACTACGTCACTGGTTTCGGACGAAAGGCTTTGGTTGCAGACGCGTTTGCCACTAGCCCGCTGAACACTATGACAAATTCTTTCCAGCCGATGTCGAGAAGCTGTTCAGCTAGGCGTGACCAGTTGATTTGTTGAACTAGGTTTGTAAGTGTATCGTAATGGGCGACGACGTAAACTCCCCTCTCGGTTTCCACAGAGGTATTCTGCGTAGCAGGTGTAGTGGAAGAGCAGCGTCATGTGATCCCTACGATTAAGCGATGCATTTATTTTCACTGCATCAGTCATTAGTTCCTCGTTGGTGGTCACAAAGTCTAATATAGTTGGTTCGGCGCCAGTTCTAAATCCCGTGACGGAGGTAACGTGGTTGTATAGCGGTACATCTGCAATTACTTCTTACATGTCCTCTTTGAATTGTTCGCAGAGCGAAGCTGGGATTTCGAATGCTTGCAGGTTCAAATCCCCAATCAAAGTGTGTGACTGTGTTACCGTATTGGGATTCGCTTCCTAGTAGGCGCCATGCAGTGATCCATTTTCAGTGTGGACCTTAGAGTGCGGTATATAATTGCAAGAAAGCACATACCACCACGTTTCAGCTGCAGGCGGCACCTGAGTGATTTGACAAATAGGGTCCCTCAATAGTCGAAGATATCTATATTAAGGTCGGATCGGTAATAGAGCGATATCCGATTTTCTTCGGAGGTTAGACCATGAACACCTTTTTTACAGCGAGAACAAATGGTTTGTATGTGCCGTCGTCGGTGTACTTCGTAGCTGCTTGAATTTGTAAATGTGCATGTGATAGAAGCAACGGAGGAAGGAAAACGATTCCCTGTACTAGTTGTAGTTTTGGTTCGACGGCTCAGTGCATTTTGATCAAACAAAACCGGATGGCAACAAGCCGTCAAGCAGATCACATGAAAAGTAAATATTAGGTATATTCAGTGTATCATAAAGTCACGATTAAAAGTACAGCAAATTGGTTGAGTGAATCGCCAATGTATTAGCCACGGCTGAGAAAATAAATACAAACCTCACGTTATCCGTCGAAACCAAAGAAAATGTAATAATTGGTACAAACACTTCCACGATTAAAAGGATGATGGTTAAGGCGCAGTTGCGCAAAGGGAAAAAAGCATATTTACAATGCAATAGGCGATACGTTTACGCATGATAATCATCTGCAAATAGGAAACGAGATGTAGTATTCTTAGCGCATTAGACTAAGACCGCGTAAGTAACGAATATCTGTAAGTGGGCAAAGACAAAGAACTGGAGGCAAGATCAGTTATTGTGGGCTTCAGATGAAACATGAGGACAGAAAGTAGAAATTAAGTAGGCACCGGATTCGCACACACACCCAGTGGTTGTAAAGCAGAGTCACCTCGGCCGGTGGCACCAATTGGGACGATTACGCGCTCGGTATCGCTCGGTAGCATGCGTTCGCACTCAGGCAGTTGTCACATGCTGCAAGCATACTATAGCATGGCTAGCCTGGTGAACTGGATGTCGGACATGGGCAACGTAGATACAGACAGTGTCACAGTTACCTGGGAACTTCGCGATCACACGACACAGATGAATGAATCATTGCGAGCCTGGACATCACCAAATAACAAAGATGCTCAAACTATCACCTTTTCACTCCATTCGAATTGTTGCTACGCAATCCTTCAGACCTGCGTAGTGGTTGGAACTACTGGACTACTAAGGTTTCCGTAGTAGCTTCTTGATTTTGCTCAAGTGCTAATTTGCTGGATCGCCTCTGCACCTGATCATGATGTGGACTGTGAATTTAACCGTTATGAAGGATTGTAATCTCCAACATTCGCTCTCCCAAGTTACGTGTGGGAATTCCGTTTGCTGGCACCAAATCATTACCACGAAATGACACAACTTCGGTGGAATCAAAGCACTATAGGGAAGCCGGAATTGCTCGCGATTTGCAAAGAATGGCTGAAGATTGTTTCGTAGTAGGATGACATGAATTGCGTTATTGAAGTAGAAGTTATCGGTAAAAGTTTCTAGTGCATCTGCAGTTAGTGCATTGATTTCTTTTGTTGCTGATTTAAGTGTTCTCATGAAGTATTTGGCTATGCCATTGGAACATGGGTGACACTGAAAAGCGTACCATTGTCGGTAATAAAGCTTGCTGTTTTCGACCCTGCTAAAGCATTTTTGTAACACTTTCAGTGTAAATGCGACAGTCATGCTTTTGATCCAGAATACTTCAGGCCAACGCGAATAAGAATCAATCACAACTAATGCTTAGTAGTTTGTCAAAAACGGTCCACAAGAATCAGCGTGAATACTTTGCCAAGGAGGACAAAAGTCAGGACATGGCGTCCAGTTCCTTGGTTTCTGGAGGGTTTTGTGGGAGCAAGCAACACAATCTCATGCTATTTAGCGTACATCGGAAGTAATTTCAGAACCCTAACACATTTATCCAGCCAGGGATTACAGGTTTTCGACACCCATATGACCGTAATGCAAATGCTTCAGCACAACAATTCTGGACGTTGTCGCAATTATGGTTTGCTCATCGATACAGAAGGCACAATCGGGTTGAATCGAATGTTCTTCTCTACATTGGTATAACTTCGGATAAATTCGCTTGGTTAAGCTGCTCACCCCTTTTTCATGGCAAAAACCACAGGATGCTAATGAGCACGGGTTTCACTAACCAGACAGCTACGTGACATAGGAAGCGGTTGGATAGATGGAAACGCATCGAAGGCCTCGGAGAACCTGGAGAATCTCGATGAGAAATCAGCACGTGGAATATATTTTCAGGGTCTATACTTGATGTCTTAATCATAAGCTGCCAATACCAGTGCGTAACATTGAAGCATTGCTGCAGATGTCTTGGACAGTAGCTTTCAGGGGTTATACCTCTAATGTGGAGCTTGACGGTCTGTAACGATTGTAAAATTCAAACCAGAAAGGTACTCATGTATTCGTTTAACAGTCCAGTATACGGCCAAAAGCTTTTCTGAGTTTGGGACTAAGCTCTTTCGGCTCCGTTGTGAACTCATGATACATATATCACAGGAGAACCCTCTTGTTCTAATATTGCTCTTAGGCCAACTTCAGACGCGTCGGTTGTGACGATTGTCGAGGAGGTTGGGGAAAACGTTCTACGAACTGGGCGTCCTGCAATCTTGTCGATTAGTGCAAGCGAAACACGCTCATGTTGCGAAGTCCAAAGCAAAATGTCAGCGGTTAGTAAATCGAATAAAAGTTGGGTCAGGGTCGCATAGTTGGATTTAAATTTGGAGTAGTATTGCAGCAGTCCAATGAGGGATGATATCTCCGCAACATTTCTAGGCGACCTACACTGCATTTAGGGAGCTAGTAGGTCGTTGTCAGGTTTATAATCATTGCGTGTAACACCAAAACTAAGAAACGTCAACCTATTAATAGCAGAAAGGCATTTCTCGGGTCTGAGCAACACACCGTTCCTTTTAAATTGTTAAAGTATTGTCACAAGTCACCGGTCATACTGTTCTTTATTGGTTGCAAAAAGTATCACGTCACCCTGCGAAGCATGAACGCTATCGAGACCACGAATGACTTCATCAATGGCTAATTGAAAAATGCCGGAAGACGCACGCAATCCGAATGGAAGCGGCTTTTACTGATACCATATCCATGGAGTATTAATATTCATAGGACTTTGAGATTCTTTGGCCAGTGAGATTTCTAGGTATACGATGGCTGCCGATCTTCGTAAATTTGAGTTGCTATCCAAGGAATTAATAAAGTATTCAGGCTCCTCACTGGTTGCACGACCTCGACGCAATCTGGGGTTTAGAGTCAGTCTTAAATCCCACAAATTCTGGGTGTAATGCCAGCTTTCTGCATTGCAACAATTATGAATGCAGCCCACAATGAAGATACTACCGGCTCTAATATACAATATTTAAGCATCTCCTCGGTGTTCTGTCGGACGACATCTTGAATGTCATAAGGAAGCATTCTAGGTTTCAGGAAGACTGGATAACCATCAGCCACTAATTTCCCTGTTTGTATGCTTTAATCCCCTTTGTACTTCCACATTCTACTACTAATTGTCGTATTTCTGCATTGAACCGCTTTGCTACTGAGACAGTATCTGTTAGCAACGATACGTGGAACTTTACCTGAAACGTGGTTTCCACACACAAAATGCATGGCCAATGATGGATAATGAGAAATCGTATGCGGGCACTTTTTCTGTTCTCATTTTCTACCTCTGGGTGGTGTTCACCTAGGGGTTTGGGCTGATGGTCGCAGATATCTCGTATAACAACAGCGTTTGGAAGAATTTTCGTTCTAGGAACGACTCGTGCGTAAACCACTTGGTTAATGACTGAGTCCTGACTTCGAGTAACCTTAACGAAAGCAGCTCTACACCCAAACTGGAAGTTAAGACATTTTAACATGGATAACTGGACGTCAGGCGTATGTAAACTCAGAACACAAGCACGCATAATGGCTTTCATTTGTGATCTAGGGCTGGGTGATTTACAAAATTTGACACGACAAACCTTCCTTATGTGACCAATCTTACCACATGAGCGACCTGTAGCAGTACGAAATCAGTGTTCATCACGAAATTGAGACTCACCAAAGCTGAAACGATTTCCGGTAGTTTTCGTTGGCTTAAGTGCGGATTGTCTAAAAATTGGGATCGAACTTTTCCATGAACTTTTCTGCTGCTTAGTAGAACCACTCACTAAGCTATGGCCGTATTGTCTTTGTGTTGCACAATAATTTCACAGGCTTCAGTGTAGGACCAACCCGGTTTTGATGGTAGTTGATTTGCTATTCTACAGTCATTAATACCAGCGTTCTGGAAATTGTGTTTGAAATTGATCTGTTAAACTGCACTTGGCGGCATATGTAGGAAGTTGTAACAAAAAACCTCGAATTGTTATGTCTTTGTCACGGACAAACGATTGAAAACGAGTGCTTTCAGCGGCTTCCAAATTGGCAGGTATCAAGTGTTTCAACAGTAAATCTTTAAGATCGGCAAACGGCAAGTTACTCGGTGCGCCGAGATAAGCAAGGTTCTTCAGTAAAGAATATACCCCGCGCCCAGCTATAGTCAGGAAATATGCGGACTGGTTCGCCTCCTGGGCATCCATCCGAAGGCTGCACCACAGCTCGAATCGATCGATCCAGTCTTGGATTTCACTGGCAGTGGCATGAATGTTAAGAGGTTTAATCGTAGGCTCCTCCATTTGGAAACTGCTGCGAAGTCAAATGCAGTATTCTTAGTGTATCAGACTAACGTTGCGTAAGTGAAGAATATCTGTAAGTGGGAAAAGACAAAGAACTGGAGGCAAGATCAGTTATTGTAGGCTTCAGATGCAACAAGAGGACAGAAAGTAGAAATCAAGTAGGTACCGGATTCACACACACACAGTGGTTGTAAAGCAGAGTCGCCAAGGCCGGTGGCACCAATTGGGACGACCACGCACTCGGTAGCGCTGGGTAGCATGCAGTCGCACTCAGGCAGTTGTCACATGCTACAAGCATAATATAGCAGGGTTAGCCTGGTGAACTGGATGTCGGACATGGGCAACGTAGATACAGACAGTGTCACAGTTACGTGGGAACTTCGCGATCACACGACACAGATGAATGAATCATTGCGAGCCTGGACATCACCAAATAACAAAGGCGCTCAAGCTGTCATCTGAACTCTATGTGGTCAAACATTTTCTTAAAACATTTCATGTATAGGTGGATCTAGATTTTTCACCTTGAGCGTCCCTGCTGCTGCATCTATGGCAACGTCCTCCTCTAATTTAGAAATATGCAAAGGAGTTTCTTATTGAGTTCCCGGCTGTTTATTGTTTGAGTTATTCTCTTACATGACATTTCTTACTTTGTCAGTTACCGAAATTCGGTAGCAAAAGTCATTATATATTATAACCACCTGCGTTGCCGTTGGGAATTTCTCCAAGATTTTGTGATTGCTGCGGGTGTGTGTGTGTGGAGAAAGGGTGTAGTTGCATGCCTTATTAGTAAAGAATTCCCCTTATAAACCGCGGGGCTGACAGCTTGACAACAAAATTTGCACCATTTTTATGATCTGTTAGGTTGTTGATTATAATGTAAATTATTTCTTCTCAGCAACCATTGACCCTGGAGATACTTTTCTTTTCGAATGCTGTTTATGATGTGTAAGCATAAATTTGCCGTCATAAGTCAGTAATTTACCAGAGTCATTAGTGCTTGTGAGGACACTTCATTTCTAGGAAATCGCACAGTAACAGATGCCTATTTGCGAAAATTGTCTAAAAGCAAACTATAGTATGTGTGCAGCAAGTCAGCTGACCCTTCTTCCTCTTCGAAATCATGTGTATGCTACAAGGTATGTAGAAAAGTACTGGAACCCTGCATTCAGCTTAAACTAGGTTAAATTTTGCAACACCGCTCCATATTTCTTGCCAGAGAGTGCTAGTGTCCACGGGACTTAAAGGGTGCCAATAACTGCTTTTTTGCCAATTCCGGCAGACAGTGAAGATGAATGAAGTAAAGATGTAAATGACAAATTATCTGTCTAGTTACATGCCAGCGCTGATGGCGCATAGCATGTCAGTAAAGAAACAACTTGATTTACTTCATTATGGTGGCTTATTCTAATAAGCTTTTTGCATTAGAGTGTTTGCGTCTAACATCACTGACCTCGCACACGCAAAACCACTTGTCTAACACACCGAACAGTCTAATTCCAACTGTTTGCACTCACGCGCACTGCAATCGCTCCAGGTGTGAGATCTTTAACTTCACCTCAATAAACTGCCGGTACAAACACAACTAGCCACTTGAATCTGTCACTGAACATATTTACTTGAGAGATATATGTAAATATATATAAAACTAAGTGCTGGATTTCTCGACGGTATGAGACATAGACCAAATAATTTGTCTGATCACTATGTATGACATAATAATATGATGGGAAAATCTTTTTGAATTTTACAAAGGAGATTCCAGAGAAGACCTTGCGATTTCCAAGTATTTGTGGTCAAGAAAACAAGGAAAGCAGAGCTTAGGAATAAATGTCGGTATGGTCAAAAGTTCAAGTAAGGTAATACAACCATCCCTGGAGTCGTTTCCTGGGGACCTGCTTCCATGAGGAGTAGTTCCTTGGGAGTTTGCATCCGTACTTCTATGCATCGTCTGGCCACGGGTTATTGTGGCATAAAAGCAAGTAAACCGTCATCATTTTAACGCGTTTTCTAGTTAGGGCTTTGTTGTAAGAAACGGATAGCTTAACTATGGCAAGTGATTGTGCGAATAGTTTCTCCATGTCGATTACCTATGATATCCAAGCAAAATTATTAGATCACGTTAGACTGCCATGACAGATTCGCGTTGCTACTCTTATCCCATGTCACCAAACGTATATCATCTGACTGGAGCCTAGCGGATATCGTGTCCGTCTTCGAAGAGAGTACTCGAAATGAATACCAACCACAGAGTGATTGGTTTCATCTGGGTTGTTTCCAATGTGCTCTCCGCTCCGCCTTTAAGGAGCTCAGCCTGGTACGAAACTGTGCATACGGAAAGAGCAAGCTGGGTTGTGCTCAGGTCGGTGTTGCATCGATCTCATCTGTACACCCCGCTAAATACCCGAGCGTTGTCAAACATTTGGTCGGCCAACGTTTGTAGTCTTCTCAGGGATACGAGCCGCGTTTGACTTAGTTGACCGAGCCGCTCTCTGGAGTTGTTTACTAAAAAGGGGAGTGCCCGAGAAGTAGGTGACCATCCCTCAAGCCTTCTACTCTTAATCCTCGGACCGAGTACGAGTGTACGGCGGACTTTCGCGCCACTATGGTATCACTGACGACGTAAGACAGGGTTTCGCAGCGACCCCCTTCTTGTTCAATTTCAATATGAACGAAATTCTGGTGAGTACTCTGGAGAAATACGAACCCATCGGCGTCAACGTGCTCCCGGGGGACCGACTTCGAGTTTTTGAGTGTGCAAACTACATCGTCGCAATTTGAGATACCTCACAGCCTGCCTAACCAGTGCTGTGTCGGTTGGAGGTGTCTGACTTCCATTTGTGAATGACCGCACCATCGAAGTGGGATTGGCTTGGCGCTGCTACTATCCATACCCTTTCAGGTAATTTGTTAGTGGTGATAGATAACTTCACTTTCTTCGGAAGATGCCTCAGCGTTAATGGTTTAACAAGTAGGGTCTCTTTGCACGTGTCCAAGGTTCGGGTTGCGTTTGTCCATCTCCGCCATCTCTGGCATCATCGCAACCTGCCTTACTGAATGGCCAAGTTTACAACGCCACAGTGAGAGCGCCCCTGCTCTATGGTTGCGAGACTTGGCCTGCTCGCTCAAAAGAAGCTAATAAGTTGTCTGTTTTTGATCACTGCTGCCTTCGGAACATTGATGGAGTACGATGGCAACACCACACTAGTAACCAAGATGTTCGGAGGTGGATTTTAGGATCAGACAGACTGTGTTAGTCACTGAACAGCATATTTTCACTGTGCAGCGTTCAGAGGCTTGTGCATGTGCTTCGCAGGCCTACTAATAGTTTACCTCGCTTTGTTCTATTTTCATGCGTAGAAATCGACTGTAAGGGAAAGCAAGTTGGCCAACGTGTGACTTAGGTCAGAAGTATGGAGGAACTGAACTTGAAGTTAACCGTGGTCTGGCACTGTCGACCCCTGGCCGGGGACGTAAGGATCACGAACACGCATGGCTGGAAAGCCTCCTGGATAGAAACGGTGCGCAACTGAGATCATGAACACTGTTTCATATACCTTTGCACCCTCTTGGTTTATTTATTGTAATTACCACACCTTTTGGCACAATGCATAATGTACTATTGTCAAGGTGTTATATATATATATATATATATATATATATATATATATACGGTTTCCAATTCACTAGGAGGCAATCTGACTTTCTTTATTCAGTTCGCTGTAAACTAACCATTTTACCAGTGAAATAGGTAACAAGCTTTCACATCCAACTTACGGTAATGGGTATAAACATGACAGTGAAATTGAAACTGGTAGCTCGTGTGGCCTGTCATGATTATATCAAGCTTCTTCTAAAGCTAGTAGGCTGTGCGACAAGGCTGACCTATGTCCCCACTTCTCTTCAAATTAGCGATGGAGGACGTCCTGTCGAAAGCTCTAGAAGTTTTCCAAAATTTTGGTCAAAATCTTCTACCGGGTGATTGCGCGACTGCCTTAGATTATGCTGATGATATCGCCCTAAGGGTGACGATGCACAGGGTATGCAAGAGTTTGGATCGTTTGACGGTTGAAGCAGTTAAGTATTGCCGGAGCTTCACTCCATCCAAGTGCAAGGTGTTGCTGCAGGAGGTACCCACATCTGCTCTTGTTCCCACTCCTGAAGGTGCAAAGCTTGAACAGACAGATAGTTTTGTCTACCATGGGAGCTGTGTTGCTGCTGGGGGCACTCTCAACAAGGAAGTTCCTCTTCGCATCGCTAAGGTCATAACAGCATTTGTCAATCTGGGACACTTGTGGCATTGTCGTGGTATCTCATTCTCAAAAAGGCAGGAAATATCATGTCGCTGTACGTTCAGTATTGTTGTACTGGAGCGAGTTCCGGCCAATTCGTGTGGGAGAGATACGTCGTCTTTCTGCCTTCGACAACGGTTGTTTGGGGAGGATCGCTCGTGTGTGGCAGCAACATCGAGTTCACGGTGATACATTCGATGTCGCCGCTTGGGGAAGGCGTGTATTTCCTTCAACAAGCTGGTTTTGCTGCGCCAGTTGAGATGGCTTGGTCACGTCCTATGCAACGCACCTGAGCGTTCATGGCGCCACGCTCTATTCACTCATCAAAGACCAGGCTGGAGGCGACCGGGTGGTGGTCAGCCTTCCACTTAGCGACAGCACATGCTATAGCTGACGTCGTGTCTAGTCTCCGTTGGACCCGTATGTCTTCCATAATGCGGACCCAAAGATTAGGGGGTGCCAGTACCTTAACACGCTCAAAGATATGACCCGCAACCGGAATCACTCGAAGAACTGCATTCCGAATTGTACAGATTCACACGTTTAATACTTCAAAGGTTAAAGATGATAAAAAAGGAAAAGAAATCGGCGTATAAAAACAAACTAAAGATGCCTCGTTTTATTTTCTGTTGCATTGTACTTTCCTTTGTTTTCCCGTTGTTTTCTTGACGGCCCAATGTTCATTCTTGCCGTATATATATATATATATATATATATATATATATATATATATATGACCCTACGCATTCGCAGTAGACGTGACTTTTACTCGGGATAGCGTTTTACTTATGGTATTCTTTTATAATGTCAATGCGTTATGTTAGTCATGGGCACTGAAAATTGGATAACCGCTACTTACGTTTCCTTTTACATGGTCAAACATCGCCAAAATAACTACCCGGTACTCGCTATTTCGATTGCCGGCAACACGCCGGATTCCAAACATACAAAAGACGAGATAAGCAAATTGTAGTAACTGTCAGTTTCTGGAAGCTTCATCGATTCGTTGTCTGAAGCTTGAATCATCTGGCCTTGGTACTATTAGTGACTGTTGCTTCATTAAGGCAATGACAGCTGACTGTCATGTGGCGACATCGTGTCTACATACAAGGTGAGTAAATTGACAAATAATAAAAAGGGAAAAAGTAAATTCCCATTCTTTGTCTGTATAGTGGTTCTTTGATACTATTTTGTGATGGTGAATCGTCAAGAATAAGTATGCTGGCCAAACGACAACTACATTGAGTCCACAACAGTATTCGCCTTGGGCCATTATTGAGAGGACTTCTCCCACCAAGAGCTTGAAATCCGTGTATTGATTCGGGCAAGTAACGAGGTAGATATCCCATACAAAATAGTTCTATTTCCATGCTTCAATTTGAAGTGCGTTTTCAATCGATGTACTAAGTCTTCCGCAATTAACGCTGACACCAAATCACTTTTATGCAACACTTTCCTGATTAGAAAGCATACAGGCTAAAATTATTGGCGCCATAATCCTGTAGTACAGTTCACTTCTATTGAACAGAACAAAAGCAGGACACGAGTTACTGAAATTGTAACACTGAGGACCACACCGTTTTAAAAGGCATGCCGGTACATAGATCTAAGCAAATGTGCGCCATAAGTTTATTGTTGGCACTGTGCGCACCAACGGAAGGCATGCAGTTACAGTATTGATTCACGAAGGTTTCTTAGGTTACCCGATACTGTTCTATTCCACTTTACCAATAGAACAAATCGCAGTTGCCTTACTCTCCCTACACTACACCGTTCGAAACGCCGTGTAAATTAGATCACTCACTGCGCTCCGTAGAGACCAGGACGTTTGTCACTCGAACTAGTGGACTGGGCGTTGGTGATGACCTATTAATCCCATGTTAATGCATTTAATTTCACAGGATTAGTGTATGCTAGAGCACATGTCATCATTTCCTACGGGGTGGGATATGAAGGCTCAAGAGGACTCTGAAGTCTATGCACCTCGAGTGACACTGTGCGATATATGGGGGACACAGGCGGAGGACGTTAACTTTATATACCGGTTTTCTATGTAGCAATAGAGGAGTAATGCTTCTAAAGTAACCTTACAAGTGATGGATTACATAACCCACACGCTTTCATTTTTACTACGAATTTTTGATAAAATTTAAGGATATATAATAAAAGCAGTAACAATGATAAGGATTTATAAGGGGTTTCAACTGAGTATATTCGCAAACGACCTAGTGCCGTTCCATTTAGTTAAGGCTTTTTGAACTTAGAAATTTGGGTGTTTCGTGCTCGAAAATACTGCACCACTAAGACGCGTTTCCATGTTATTACATCTCATCAGATAGAGTTAGCAGGCATCGAACCCGGGACCATCGGGATGTTAGTTGTGACTGCTACCCCTAAGCCACCGGGTCACAGGCAAGGCTTGGACTTGTGTTTTTCTTCAGAATACAGACAACTTGATATTTCGACTGCTAACACAGGGCGGTCTCATAATAGTTTGTCGGAAACTAAAATGCCGCAATCAGACGTGCCACAATTTTTGAATCTCAGCCAAAGCCAATCTCCCAGGAGCCATCAGCTTAAGCTGACCAGACAGTACAGCCGTACGGCTGTTCGACGAAACCTTTTCGCACTCCTGGTATCAAAGCTGTGGAACTCGCTCTCAGCGCATGTAATTCATTTCCTCACTTTATCCCTAATCAAAAAAGGACTTAACGATACCGTGGCTCATTTGCACTACGTGCCATAGTCCGTGCTATAGCCAGAAGATGACATTAGTGGAGAACAAATAGTGGACGACAAAATAATCCTCTTAAACTCCAAGCAGGATATTCATACATGTGTTTATGTAAACCCTTAGTGGCTCATTTATCTTGCGTAACATTTTACCGACACTGTTTATTTCCTGTAAGTTTCACCCTAGCTGTCTTCCAGGCATGTCAGACATTTGCTGTTTTGCTCTCACTAAACCTTTGTGCCATTGATCCATTACCCTTCATTGCTCACGATCTGACGTGGTGGGTATTTGAAAACGTGGTTAGTTGCATCCTCTATTAACTTATCGAATGGTTTTAGATTAAGGTGGGAGACTACAAAGTATGTCACGGTTGAGCCGAGATGTCTTGACGCTGAACCCTTTGGGAAAGCGGGGCGTTCGCGATGCAGCTGTGTGGATTCTAGGATACAAGTTACAGCCTTTCAGTCACTCATCCGCATTAGAAGCTAATGTTCATCACTCTTTGCTACCCACTACGTTTTAAAATGCAGTATGGATTCATGGGGAGTCAGTAGAAATATAAAGTTTTCGAATACGGTGTACCGCAATCTTGAGACGTTTGTGCCAACTGCTGACTGATAATTATCGGGCTACTGTAGGCTGCAACGTAAATAAAGCTTCACCTCGTGTGATATCTCACGAATACTGTTTCCTATGTGGCAATACTGACATTAGGTTTAATGGCATTATAATGTGACAGCAGATTTCAAGTTCGATTCTTTTGCAATCATACACAGGACCTACTGTAATAGCGCGTTTCCGAGAAGTTTTCCATTACAATATGAGCAAATTAATTCTTGTAAATTGCTTTCGGAATGGTAATTCAGGTTATCAGGTGTGCGAACTACCTTCAAACAACTTGTGTTGAATATACACTTCTATGCTTCGGCGTATATACTGTCAATGAAGTTGTTGATGAATTGCGTTCCTTCGGTGGGTAGACAGTAGAGTTTGGATACCCGGAAATTGGTCATAAAGCTCATCTGCCCGAGCTCTCTGTTCACCTTAATTTCCAATCTGCTTATCCTAGTGAAAATTAGAATAGTTTTATAGGAAAAACATTTGTTTACGGAGATGAATAAAACCTGCTTATTTTTCGCTCCACTGAAGCAGGAACTATCCCAGTGGTCGGTCGGAATGTTGCTTATTACCCTTTGGTTTCGGCATTACACTAAGCATGAAATGTGCGGTAGGGAAAATGTATTTATGAATTCGATATCTCATCCGTATATTAAGGCTTAAAATGGCGGAATTTTCTGTCTGTTGCACTATATAGCGCATCCTTCAAAACTACTCTATCATCAAAACTGACAAAGTTTAACCCACTTCCACCTTTCTTGAACGGATCCAAACAACACAGCAAACACGTTTGATGACATACTATTGCAGGCTTCTACCGAATTTATTTACGTAAGGCCGTCCCAACTATCCGGTGTGGATTACGTGGCAGGTGACTAGCGCCGAATACGTGGTGGCTATCAATAAGTATTTTCCTCCCGTATAGTAGCTACTAGTGTTCACTTGTCAATTGTGTTTAGTCAGCGTAACGTAGTATGGCATCTTGACGTACAGCGTCATATATTTATAAACTTTACCTAATATTGATGAAATGTTGCACCTGAAGGCGGAGCTAAAACAATACGGTTAGTTTTGTAGTCTGGTTTCTGTAACGTCATCCTTGAGTATCTCTGGTAGTATTTGGAACCATCAGTCATTTTATCCAATCTGGGAACTTCATAACTGTACGTGTAGCATCTTACCACCCCACCGGGGTTACTATTTAGTAATGCTTTCTAGGCCTATGAGTACGAGAAGCTCTTTATTTAAGTCGCAAGTGAAACCACTAACCACCGTTGGTTTCGCGGATGTCACGACTAATACACCATCCGTTAGTGTTGGAAAAGCACGGCGTTCAGGCAAAGCTACAGTTAATGCTAAACCACATAAGAGCAAAAAGACGACTAGCTTCAAACGTAATCATCCTGGCCCCCATGATCCTGTCCTGGGTGTCATTGCAAATTTGCAAACCACGCATAATGAACTGGATGAACTAGAAACCAAAATAACAGCTGTTGACGGTTTACACTTGGCCCTTAACAAAATTGAGCCTTTGACAAATCTACTTCAGACACCAAGCAGTACAACTGCAGAACACCTAATTCCTGTGAAGGAATTTGTCGGTGCGATAGCCATCAATAATGTGCGGTGCTCAAAAATACGGCACTCTTTAACATTTCCGACAAAATTACCACAACTCCCACACGGAATATTTTGCTTCGAGCTAGCGGTATGACTAATGTGCTGTGCGTTTGCATGAGGCTAAAAAAGATGATTCAGCACCGCCCCTGATCCATACTGTTTCAATTTGCAGATGCTTTAACTGCCACAGAGGTTATCGGGAAACGTGACCAAATTTCCGCCAAAACTACGTTTAAGTCCCTAAAAATTGCCGCAGATGAAACCACACTGCCAAGAGAACTCTGGCGAAGACAGACAGATGCGTCTAGACACCGAGAAATGCCATTCAACGGCCCTTTTTCCTGTTCATCTGCTACTGTGGCTGGGTTGTCATAAAGTGCATACCGATGCAACGAAAACGCTGTCTGATAATGTCAATGACTTAGGACCCGTCGTTGAAATCACTTACACACATCCAGCTAGTAAAGTAAGTATTTTTGAAGAACCGTCAGCATTGGCGAGTACAACCTTCGGTGGAAAGACGACACAGTCCAAACAACTGAGTCCTAAGGTGGCCGCTGGAGGAAAAAACAGTAAAATGTGTTCACTCTGTGATGAAACTGATTTAGATATTTCCAGGCATTTGTCGGATGCTCACGAGTCTATCTATAGTGAAAGCCAGTGCGACTCATCTAAAAGGAAAATAACAACTCAACCACCAATCGAAGGGCAGCTCCAATCATCACCTACCGGATTCTGGTCAACTGGTGAGTAGGTACCGCACCCCCAAGACAAACTAGGCAAAAGTCGTCACCATACTAGCTTCACCACTCTTGAATCTAGTAGCATATCAAGTACGCACGTAAGAACTACCACTCAAACGGGTTGTACTGAATAAGGAATACTGCATTATAGAACTAGTAGAAATGAATTCAGTACAAGTCTTTCGAACTATGTTGAAAAACGTTATAAACGTTGTCCACCGTAAATATCGTTATCATTCTCATGTAAACTTTACAATAGCTGACTTACGGCATTGCAGCACTCACAAATTGAGATGTCATCGTAAGTCTGCAATCGTTCCCTCAATGGAATACTGGTAAAATATAAATCTAACAACGTTTTGAATTGCTGTACAGATGTTGCCTCCATCACATGTTCAGGCAAACTGTTCCAAATATTCATCACTCTCCGTTCGAAGAACCGTTGCTAGGGAAGTCGCTTCAGATCCGGCAAGACAGCTTTACATCGCTGTCGCTGTGGGCTGCGTGGACCTCGTAAGTGTAGCCTTGTCCTCAGCATGAAGAATTCATCGAAACCTGGAATACTGTAGGTCATAATGAACTTGAATCGCACCCGACGGTAGGACCAGGTGTAGCGTCCTAGTTTCGCACACCGGTATTCATAACCCAAGCCATATAAACTCGGGATGAGCCTGGCAGCAACGTGTTGGACTCGTTACTACGAGAATTCTTTACTAGCATGTCATCCACAGCGTCCTAGTCTTCAAAAATCCAGACTCTATAGACATTCTTGGGCCAGCGGATGCTCTTTGTGCTGCATCGGGTGTACAACCGAGCTTGGTCAAGGTCATTAGAGTGCCCAAGAGGATCCATCGTTTCAAGCACCAGCTAAACTGAGTTCGAGAGATCAAGCTACGTTAAATACAATAAGCAGAAGCTAGCTGTTATCAGAACAATACCAAAGCTAGCACTTTATTATGGGATACCAGTTATTGAATTATCCAAGCACGCATGTCGAGATCTGTTGCACCTGAGCCACAATACCCATCTGAGAGGCCACCAGCTCAAACTCGCCACACACCACAGTCGACTTGTTTGCCGTTAAAACGTTTCCTCCCTTCGGGCATCTAGAAGGTGGATCGCCCTTTCTTCTCACGTTGTTTTCACCCCACATTAACACTTATTACAAAACGATCGGATCACACGCTATCCCAATTATGTTACGTGACAGTTCGCTTCCATCGCAAGACGAATTGGTAAACCGTGTGCTCACTAGCAATTCTCATTACGTAGCGGTAAGCAGAAGAGCATCTGCTCAGATGAATAAATCGATGAGTCCCTGAAACAAGAATTTTCTAAGTTTCCTGTCACTTAAACAATCATTTTATACTCCATACTCCAGTCATCCTACTGCACTTGCCAAGCACTTCTTCTTTTGCCTATTATAAATCATCGTTCGTTGTTTATTTTGCATTGTTCCCTGCCATCAGATACTTGAAGCTCCGGTACGCCATGAAGAACTGTCTACTTTTCCTTGTTCCGTTGGTGGTAGTCATGAGGTTTCGGTTTTGTTTGTTGGTGCTCGCTCCAAGGGACGTTGGGAAAACCCGAATAGCGCATGATTCAGCCCAATGCAGGAAGGTGAGAAAAGAACCTCCACGAATATCGTCTGCTGATTGTAGCGTCGCGCTCAACCACCGTGGTTCCCGTAGTGGGTCGAGACTGCTTGCCGTACAACACTCACCATTCTAGGCGGGTTAGCTTGGACGTCTAGTATTAGACATAGGGAACCTCACTGTTTTCGGCAGTCCAGTAGTTTATGTTCCATGGATTTGACGTTAGAATCAGGAACATTTAAACATACGACTGTCAGCGGCTCGAATGCTTGTGTTGAATTCCTGGGTTTTTGAAGGAATGGGATTTGATTATTTTGTGGAGTGATGGGCGCTGCTGTGGCATTTGTAGCACCTTGTGTGCTCGCGTCACGTGTAGTCGTAGCATTTGCTCCTGATGCTTGGACAGCGGCAACGGACGCGTACGCACCCACACCTGCAGCGGTAGCCGGTGTGTTCATGTGTGCCGGTACATCTTACTCCACAGAGTTGTTCTCATTCAGTAGCAAGTGCACCAGGATGGGAGTGATCGAACTAATTTGTCTGTTTGGTTTTAATTGCAGTTGTTCGTCACGGAGTAGGGCAATGTCATCGACATTAGCTAAATAGGTTGCTCGCTTACCCGGCATTAGCTGAAATCCGGAATGTTGGCAACCCTCCAGAACTCACTAGAAAACGTCTTCTATCACCAGCTTGAAGAGGACCCGGGACATATGCAGCGCTGTCGTTCACCGCAATTGGGAGTGAAAGACGAAGAAAGCTTGTCATAGGCCCTCCCTCTGTCATCGGGATATCTTTTACCTGGTAAAGGTTCGTGTTTACAATTCACACTTTCGGGCGTCGTTGCTATATGACATGACAGCGACATTACCTGACAGTGAGTCATGGCCAGTTGGCGTAGATGACACACGGCGGGTTTGGCCTTCGAAAATAGGTGCTTGAGAAGGATAACTCCTATGTGGTGTCAACAACGTACCTGCAACGATGAAGTCAGAGATGGTGCCTTATGGAATGCAAATATTCCCTTCACGAGGCCAGTTTTATTGCGCCGGTTAAGTTGGCTCAGTCACGTCCTGCGTATGTCAGCTGAGCGGTTGCCCATCGCGCCATGTACGCTCGTGCAGAAATCGACTGGAAGAGGTCACGTGGTGGTCAATCAGCCGCTTGGCCACAACGTATGAATTCATCGACTTCACTTTTCGCTGCGGTTGAATCCACACGCTTCCTGGTTGGGGACCTAAGGACGAAGAGTGCCGATGTTTAGAAACAATTCGGAAAATGTTGCGCAAGCGGATTTATTGGAAGATCTGTGTAGATATTGGTTTATATTCAGATGCTTAAGGTCTAACAAATAAAAAAGTATAAAAACTAGAGATGGTGTACGGAAATATAACAAAACTACTTGGTGCTTCTTGCGGCTCAACAGGGTGGTGCTCGGCTTCAGGTAATGTGCAATAATGACGGTGATGGAGCGATGCCACATGTTGTATGCTAAATTCCATGGTTTAATTTTGATCTACATCTACTCATTAGACTGGTGATAACATAGTTGTAAATAAATATTTCGCATCAAAGATCTAGTATTGTATGCATCGAAATGTTTCCCTGCTAACGGCAATTAATGGGAAGAGTCCTAACAGCATTCGCGAACCAGAGCTGTTGGCCCAGTCTTGCAACAGCAGTTTAAAGGCACAAAGCACATGCCGAAGCTTGCAGCTCTACGCACAAGTCTCTGAAGTAGTGTTTGCATAGTAATGCATCAGATCCAAAGAGAACTATGTCGTCCGCATACTTGATGTTTGTCAGTCGGTCGCCAGGCACAACTTTCACTCCAGGTTAGTATGAAAGTAGCGAGACATACATGATCAATTCGAGCAAAATTTGAAAAGGAAAAGAGATATAGGACCACCTTGGCGAACCTCACATGTAGTCGGGAACATTGGCGGCAACATGCCGTATACCGTTTTGTTGCAGGACTCAGTCCTTCAGGGACAAGTGTTTATTCGGCAAAGATAACTCAGCGAAAATTACAGCGCGTTTGGTGAGCCAAACTCCTCGATATAAGTTACGAGTTCACGTCCATAACTAACGACCACTCCGAAGCAGTGAGTTTCTTCCTTTGACTCAGTTACACGATGATGAACTCGCATGAATATCTACCACTTCATGCCTAACAATCAAATCAGTTACACCTGCCTCCCATTGCCTATCTGGATCGCTTGTTTGGCCCTCCCCTTCCCTCTGATATGACATTCCCATCACAGATGGGTCACAAATCACCAACATGTATGGGCGTGTGGACAGATAGGTTGGGCATTTCCAATCTCCATTATGTCTTTCCCTTTTGTCCGATTTCACGCTCAGCTCGCCCCGCCATAAACCATGAGCCGTGTCACTTAAACCATCTACTGAGACCAGAGTTCGCTTTGAGACTAGATATTTGAAGCATCTTAATGCTGCTGACTCAGACGAGCTTTCTACAGAACTGTTTAAATATGGTGATACAAAATTAGTTACGCAGCTGACATTGGTATTGCTGCAAATCCAGAGAGAAGAAAGGGTCTTTTCTTCACAAGAAGAGTCAGTTATTGTCCCAGTCTGCGAGAGACTCCAAGATTTCCTGCCCCAAACACAGGGGAATCAGCCTGGTATCAGTTGCTTCCAAGTTGCTTGTATCGAGCATGTTGCACAGGCTATCGCCAACTCGCGAGGCGCACTATCGGGAAGGAGAGGAGACTGTTCTCCGCACCGGCCGAGGTTCCTGGGTCATATATTCACATTTCGTCAGATACTCGAACATCGGCCCTTGTGCGCAGACCCAACAACGTCGTCTTCCTGGGCGTTCGGACTGCATTTGACTCGATAGACTCACTTATCCAATAGCATCCTTTAGTAAAGAAGGGAGCCCTGGAAATCCATGTTGCTTTACTTCGAACGCTATACCTCCAAAGTTAGGCAGAGTAAGAGCCTACGACAAGCTCTCCGCAGTCTTCCCTGTCACTGGTGGTATGCGACAAAGATGCCCTATGTCTCCATTTCTTTCTGATTTCTCGATCAAATATGTACTGTTGGGAACTTTAGTGGGCTTCAGATGTTTGGAATTGGGCTACTTCTAGGTAATATTGCAAACAACTAAGAGTACGCCGATGACACCGCTTTGCTCTGGGCCAACCATCACGGTATGCAACTGACCATGGATTGACTGATGATTGGACCGTCTAAGTATGGTATGTGTGTGGTTCCCTCAAAGTGCAAAGCGTTGGCCGAGGTTTGGCATATGGTCTGCCTTAGCTCGCCAACAAAAACACTCGGTTTGAGCATGTGTTTTGTTTTGTTTAAGTTTTGTTTATGTTAGGCGTGGTGTCTTATATCGACGGAACTATTGGAGAGGAGGTGCCTCTCCTTATCGCTAGAGCCCGCTCGGCCTTTGCCAATTTGAGACAATAATGGCGTCATCGCGATATCTTGCTTCTGATAAAAGTCAAGGTTTACGGTGCATGTGTTCGCCAGATATGTCTTCATAGATGCGAATCCTGGCCGATCAGAGTGATTGACATGCATAGGTTTTCGGCGTTCGACAACGGCGGCAGGCAGGGGATCACGCGTGCATGGTGGAAACACGGAGTGCGCAATGATGAAACCAGAAAACGCGTCTTTGGCAAGGCGGATCTCCCCTTCTATGAGCTTGTTCTATTGCGCCAGTTGAGATGGCTTGGCCATATCCTGCACATGTCTGGCGAAGGATATCATGCTGCACTGCATTGGAGGAGGTCGTGTGGAGGCTAGCTAATAGTCTAGCTACGAAGCAACAAATCGCTGACATTTTAGCTATCAATTACTGGTCTTGTAAGCCTTCCCGGTTGGTAGGTGAAGGATGAAGAATATTCATAGCTTATAGCCCTCGAAACAATGGCACAAAATAGGCTGCAATAGAAACATTACGCGCAAGTCTACATGAACTCCCGCTTTCATAAGTACGAAATATTTAGAAATGACGAAAATCAAAAATCGGCATGTGTAGAAGACCAAAAAAGGTTATTTTTGATTCTTTATTACTTTTTGACATCGTCTTACATTTTCGTGTTCCCAGTTAACTTTTTATGTTTTTGAATGAATTACTATCTATTTTATGGTGTGTTGCTTATACGTATACATATTTGATTTAAATGCATGAGGACTTTTTTGTTTGATATGGAGACGCTTATATCCAACTTACGCAAAAGCTTAGATGCAGTGGACCACGTTATTAAAGTGCTGGTCTGTTGCGTGTTGTGTACATGCTGAGAGAAAAAATCAATCTAATTTATCAAAAGAATTGTGTGAATACATGAATCATGCTCTACAGAACGGAACGCAAGGAAACATGTTACAGATTCCGTTTTCATCAACTGCATTTCCAAGTTGCAATGCAGGCGACGGCAAGTATGGTGTTTTATGAAGTAACCGCAATCGAAATGGATTAGTCTCAAACCGAGAGCTAGCAAGGACACGGAAGAAATAACGCACAGCGAGCGTACGTGGAATCGTATTCAGTAAATTCCAAAGCACAGTAAAACAAGAAGACTACACTACTGTTCATGTACAATCACTACAACCACCCGGTGCTCACTTCCTGAAAAGTTCGTGAGAACAATCGAGTTAGCACTGGTAGAAACTAAGTTAAGTATGTTGTTGCCACTGGTGGGCAAAAGTACGTTGTTCTTGTCAATTATTTTCTTGTATTTAGTAAAGTTTTGACTATTGGTGGTTTTGTGAGTAGTGTAATCGTGGCTTCTAGTTACTGCAAAAGAAGAGTTTGGTATTCACCAGTTTATTACTGGTAGGTTAAAATCCCCAGCTATTAATTTGTGTTTAACTGGCAATTCTTATGCATACTTAAAGACTTGTATCAGATGTGGTAGTTTAAACTGCTTGTGGATTGGCTGGTTGTATACACCACCCAATAGTAACTATCGCTGGCGTACAGTGACAGTAAGCCATACTGAACACCGTACGCTTCGCGGTGATGGATGCTGGATACGCGTTGCAGTGAAATTGTTTTAGGTATATCGCCTCTCCGGTACCAAATCCGTAGCTGCTCGCACCTCAGCTATTGAAAACAAAAGTGCAATTTCTGGTGGGATACCTATCCGTACGATGCACACTGATATAGGATAGACTTGTTAGCCGTTACCACAGTAGGGGCTGTCTGGCGGACGGAATTCGCAAGTCAATGTGTAGCCAGAGGAAGGTGTTAATAAATAGCGTTATGCACAAGCAGTATTGTTGTTGACCCAAACTGTTCAACAAGAATATTGGTGGCACCAGGTAGAGATCACTGAAATGGATCAACCGGAAGTGTGAGTAACAGCTTTTGTTCAGATGCTGAGTAGGCTACAATGAACGTTCTCAAAATGGAAGGCAGCTTATTCGAAACAGGTTTGTTTGCTGCTAGCCACCTCTCAGTTGCGGGAACGGACATTTCTGTCAACATGCTAACACCGTCAGACACACATCTATCTCACTACGGATCGGTTGACGTACGGCAAATGACTAGAAAGACTTAAATGTGTTGTCAAATGAAGTGATAGCTCTAGAAGCGAAGACATGCCAGGCCTAATTTGACTGATAGTCAATTGTTGTATCGCACGTAATAAGCGGTGCCTTGAATACACTCTTTATCTTTCGTTGCAAACCAAGCAAACCGACTTCGTGCTCAGACGCACACTAAGTAGTGCCATACTCTTCCTACAGTCAAAGACCACAATATGAGCCATGCCGGAAAATGGTCAGTAAATGTTTAAGTTTTAGTATGCATTTACTGATCTGACTGTGAATAAGTCCTGTTTTTCCGCGCACCACTCCTCAAGGAAGTAGAAACCACATCCAATCTCCACTTCCAGTAAACCAATGATATGTCAGACCTGAACACAAGAGAGGATGCCTCCTTACATCCGCTTCGGAAACAACACTCTCTTATATACGTGTTTTTTTACATCTTGGAGCATTTCTAATGCTTATGTACATACTACAGGGGTAAGTCACCGCGATAAAAAATCGCGAATTACTGAAGGTCATATTCACACATGCGTGACGTGCGTGCTACTGGTTCATTTGGATTATTTCCCTCCATCCTCTCTCCATCTTCTCGCAGTGTTGTCACTGTACGTTCATTCGAACCCGATTTACCAGCCCTACACAGTGATCCATCATACGTGGAGATATCTTCCACGATTAGAGGCTGTGCCATCACTAACCGTTTTCACTGGCATCTGTGATTAAGCGCAAGCGTTCAATTCAATCACGTTGAGCCGATTGCCTTGCTGTGTGACACCATTTGATACAGAATTCTCGAGGCAGGCCGAAAAGCCTAAGCTTACTCCGATCCAGTGTTTCTCAACACAGCTGTGAAAGAATCTGTGTTCAGCGCTCTGTTCAGGTTGCAGTCACTCGCCATTCCTTGTGACCTTGTCAGCCAGTGCGCTGCATAACCCATCACACGGACCGCGCGACCACGCCGACCGCTCATTTGACTTTACAACCACCACGCTCGCTTGACCGATGTGCGCCGCTCGCAAAGCTGTAAAAGTACAGAACGCTAACCAACCCACTGGGTCAGGTAACGACACCAAATTGAATGGCAGAAAGGCGAAACCGAAGAGACTCCCATCGAAAGGCATTTGCGGGTTAGGAGAATGTCATCGGGTAGTAAAAATCGGTCTGGCTTGTTCGCACTGTTTGGAATGGTACCATACGAAATGTGCAAATGTGTCCCAACAACAGTTAGGGGGGCGAAATAGCTCCCAAGATGCATTTTGGTTCTATACTGCTTGTTCCACCATCCCCCTCGTTAAGTGCTTGCTTATCCTGGCTGAGAAGCAGAGCAGAGGAGAAACAATAAGATTCCTTCAATGGATGCGAGTATGGACCACAGAAGCGTAGCGGCTGCTAAGCAACGGAATGCTAAACAATCCGCTTCCCCTGCACCGCAATCAGCTACGTCTCCATCTCCGTTGTCTTCTCCAACTGGTAGAACGCCGGGCGAAAACAGATTGTACTTACGTGAATAAACAGTACTCACAGCAACGAAAATCAGGCACCATTCAAAACGTCTGGTTAAGCAAATTCCACTAGACCTGACATCTAATATTAACAAGGATGAAGCAGCCAAACGCCAACCCTTGGTACCTATAGCTCAAATATCTCTTGTCGAGACTAAGCCTCCCAGAACATCGGTTACATATGCAGAGATTGCTGCAAGGGTCCACCGAGAGACCGCAGTTGCGTTCATTTCCATTGTAAACACCGTTAACGCAAATAGAGAGAAAAAGAGCAAACAATGACTTGTCAACAAGTCAGGACAAATGAGTACCATACCTTGTAGATCGGTGAAAACAGGATCCAACAACATTGCCCGGAGTGTTGTACGCTCAAATATCCCTGAATCTACCACCATCACATTGCGGGAGAAGTTATCAGACGACCAAGACCAATGGAACTCATTGCGTATGCAGATGAGTACCAAAGCCAAGCCCATAAACTTGTCACGAATTACGCGTCATCCGAACTCGCCACACTATGGTGGACCCAGACTTATTCGAGTAAATCTAGAAGCCTCCACCGACGTAGAAATGGTTTTGCTCTCCGCAAGAGCGTTAAAATACGGATCCTATGAGATACACATTTATCCTGATGTCCTTTGGAGCGCGCGACTACCAAAACGAAACACCGAAGAGGGGCACAGCAAGCAAGACCGCCTAAACACAATCTTCATACACGGCGTGCCAGAACATCATTCTAACGATGTTCAAGAGACCGGAAAGCACGATGTAGAACAGTGACGGTTCATTCGCGAAACACTTTCTTTGGATAATGTTGTTGCACTATCGCTCACCAGGATACCCCTCTCATCGAATTATAGAGGATGCGGCCCTAGAATCCTAAAACTTGTGGTTCAGTCAGTGTAACAAGCAAAGTATGTTTTGGATTGATGGCGGAGAAATCGGAAACATCTTCCTTCCGAAATTCGGTTAAAGGTCGCAAACACTTTGCACAGCTTAAATATTAAAGCAACTGATGCAGCAAGCATACTGACGAATGTACAAAAGTGAAATTTGACAGCTGCTTTATTTGATTCTGACGTAGGTCTAAACGAAGGCTGGGACGCACCTTTGCCGAATCAAGTTGCAAACGAGGGATCATTGACCCATCAAAAAAAAACGAGTAACTGCCGACCTCCCATCGGTCAACATTCTCCCACACTTGAGAGCTTCACCTCTCTGCGGGCTCCTATAGACCAAGAAACTGACCTGCTTGTATACAACTGCTCAGGGACTTTCTAACAAACTGGCTGAACTGAAAGATCGCCAAGCTTCCGGCTCGTATGATGTCATTGGTATCACTGAGACATGGTTGCACACGGGAATGACGGACGCTGAAGTGTCGCTACCGGGCATGTCGCTGATCCGGAACGACAGGCTCACAAAATGAGGAGGGGTAATCCTGTACTACCGAAACGACTTAGAGTGCGAAGCCGTGGAGGGTTCAGACTCGCAGTTCCCTGACTCTCTTTGGTTCCGGTTGCAGTTAAAAGGCAGGGACGCTTGCCTTATTGTCTTGGTGTACCGCGCCCCTAACTCAACACCCGAAACCGACTACCACCTAGCGGCTGCTTTAAGGTGCAGTTTACAACAAAAGTACACTCACATTCTTGTCATGGGTGATTTCAACGTACATTGTTTTGAAGCCCCTGCCACGATCGGAGAACAATTCAAAACCGATTTACAAGATCTAGTAACTACTGTTCCTCTTTACAACCACATCACTTTGCCCACTCGGTTCAGAACTGGCAACAAACCATCTGTGCTGGATCTTGTGCTTACCAACGAGGAGCATATGATTGATGCGTTGGTTTTAGACTTCCCGTTGAGAAGCAGTGATCACGCAGTCATCAGTTTCAACTTCGTCTGCTATGCAGAATATCTGAATAATATCGATGAGACTGTGCGAACCAACACAAGGTACGACCGACTCGCCCAGCTAGTCAGCGCCACAACATGGTCTTTCCTCGAAGAAAAACCCCCGGAAGTCGCCTGGCTCGAGTTCGTCAACAAATTCAGTCAGTTGATTGCACAGTATTCAAAGATAAAAGGTTGCAGTAAGTGCAAATTCGTTTCTTTCGTTAGGAGCAGAACCCGAAAATGGATGCCAGTATGCAGCGCAGCATGGCGAGTGTACAGAGAAGCTCTAGCACCAGAAACTTGGGACAACTACGTAGCCCAACGTAACCACTGCACTCAACTGTTAAGAGAAGACAAAGCCGCCTATCAGCAGAACATCGCAAAAACCTTCAGTGCTAACCACAAACTGCTGTACAAGCACGTTAATAGCCTACGAAAGGTGAGGCAAGGATTTCCTCCACTCAAGACGGCTGATGGCCCAACAAGAACATCTATGGAAGCTGCAAACGCGCTGCAGATGCAATACGCCCCGACGTTTCAAAGAGTCTTGTCACCAAGCGATCTATCAAGCTTTGTGTTCTGCTCACCAGGACTAACGTACATCAATTTTACCGCAGAGGCTGTATTGCAAAAGGTGATGTCTCTACGCAAACACAGCTCACCTGGTTTCGACCCCATTCGTCCAGAGGCATTGGGAGCAGCAGCAAACCAACTGGCAGGACCATTAGCTCAGTTTTTTCAGCGCTGCTTAGACCAGAACCAAGTTCCCGCTATGTGGAAGCTTGGAATAATAAGCCCGATTCACAAAGGTGGAAGCAGAACTGATCCCTCCAACTACCGCCCAGTAACCCTTCTTCCTATTCTCTCCAAGGTCATGGGATCCATAATTACCGATGCACTGGTGTGCTATCTGGAAAACTGCAACCTCATCACTTCTGAACAGCACGGTTTCCGTCGACAGCGGTCATGTACAACTAATTTACTAATTGCACGCAGTAGTCGGACCGAGTCAGCTGACGCTGGAGAAGGTGTTGATGTGATCTACCTGGATTTTTCCAAGGCTTTCGATCGTCTAGACCATCGGATACTACTATCCAGGCTGCAGCATTACGGGATCGGAGACCCTCTTTTAAGCTGCATCGCCAACTTTCTACTTCAACGGCAATTAGTGGTCAGAGTTCGGAGCTCTTTATCGGACCCATACAAGTTGAGTGTGGTGTGCGGCAAGGCTCGGTTCTAGGTCCACGTTTGTTTCTGGTGTTTATTAATGACCTTGCACAGGGAATCGCTTCAAACTTCCTAATGTTTGCCGACGATATCAAGATCTGGCGCAGGATCCAGGCGAACCCCGACCAACATGTGCTTCATAGTGATTTAGATACAGTGTATCAATGGTCGACCTAAAACTTATTGCATTTCAACGTCAGTAAATGCAAGGTGCTTTCCATCCGACATCAAAGCAGCTACTCATACATACTCGGAACGGATGTACTTCAACAATCAACTCTCGAACGTGACTTGGGTGTCCTAGTTCAAGAAGACTTGGGTTGCTCCAGGCAATCCGAAAAGGCCTCGAAGACCGGGAACCAACACGTCGGGCTGTTGAGGCGGGCGTTTGGACAAATAAACAGCTCCATATTTCGACAAATGCTCAGTGAGTATGTTTGCCCCCATGTCGAATATGCAATTCAAGCCTGGCATCCATGGCTGAAACACGACCTTAATGCGCTGGAGCAGCCACAACGCCGGGCATCTAAGAACGTAATTGGAATGCGCAATCTTTCCTACCAGGAGAGGCTGCGACGACTGGGATTGTTCAGTGGAAGCTATCGCAGACTACGAGGCGACCTGATTATGGCATACTTGATTCTGCGAGACCCACATCATGTGTGCCGCCCTTTACTGCAACTCAGCAGCAATGCAAACCTGAGGGGTCACTCATTAAAACTCGCAGAACAATACAGTCGTCTGGAGTGCCGCAGAAATTTCTTTTCCATCCGTGTCTGTCACCCGTGGAATGCTCTCCCAGAATCGGTCGTCTCTGCACCGACACTAACAGTATTTAAAAGCCTGTTGGACGATGCACCCATCCAGTTGCACTTAGTTACTTAACAATACGTCTCCATCCTACACATGGAGTTTACCATGGAATTATTTGTTGTTAACTGTGGGTGCTGTGAATCTAAGTGGATCGCAGGACTGCAGCGAAGCAAACAATAAGTCCTTATTTTCATATTTAAAGTATTACCTATTTTACTATCCTTATCATCATTATTGTTATATTGATATTCCCAGCAACTATGCAACGGGACTTGTAATGCAACGCTTCTTAACCCGTATAAATTCATTGTTCATTGTACGCAAGAGCCCCAAATTCAAAGAAAGCGCGTCCTTTAGAAGTATCAAGTTTATCGACCGAATGCAGCCAATCGGTGCTTTTTATACAGGTCTCTTGTGATAGCTTCGACCCAAGATGCCAGTATTTCATTGGGAGAAACGTGGGTCATCAGAGTCCAATCGCGAAATTGTTGTCGCTGCGACTATGTGATGAGATAACGGGCTGAAAAATTCTGTGGGAAGGATTCGCGACACTTTCCAGAAAGACGCAGGCCAACGGAATTTAAGAGATGTGAGAGTAACAGCGATGACCTTGCTCCTGTGTTTCACCGGAAATCATTAATGAACTTATGGAGGCCCCTTAGTTAGTGCTGAGTAAATTTTACTCCTGGAATCCACCTTTAGCCTATGAGCATTTCTTGATACTTATGACCCAAAAGGTTTGAGTTCGGTAGGATGGTGTAATGAAATATGTTATTCATCTCACAAATCTTTTGTTGACAGGAGTTATTAACATGTATTACCAAGGTAGGGGCTAGTCTATCTGGTACTTCCTCAGGTGGGAAAACACATTGGAGTATTAGTTTTGATACAATCGTTACGTAACCGGATTGCGACAAAATCTCAAGCTAGATCACAACTTCCTCTGAAGTGCGCTTGGATCGATTCGGTCACTGGGACCGCAGCTGAAGGGAAAGAATATGGAGTGTTTCCAGATCGCATTTATCTACACCACTACCGGCTTCGAACGTGTTCGCACCCGTCAGGTAGGGATCTCAGGATTGTGACTTGAACCCGGAGCTATGGGGAAATATCTGCCCAAACCACTAAATCAAAGTCACCTTTAGTTCATCCGCTACAGATGTGATCTCAGTGACCGAATTTATGCACGTTCGCTTCTACGTGAATCGTGATCCAGACGTACATTACATGTCGCAATTCGTTTGGTTAACGATCTAATGTACTTTAAGCATTGACAGCATCGAAACTTGCTTACATTGCCTTGTACTTTAAGCTGCACAACTAGAATGTACGTAGAAAATATAACCCGCGAAGGAGTGCAAGTTAGTACAGTCGTCAGCCGCTGTTGGACATGATGCAAGGTATTCGCATTGAAGACCCTGATCTGGAAAGAGAATATGATAATGCAACATGATCTGGCTTAATATCCGAAGGGCTTGGAGAAGTTGAAATGGAATGAAAAGAAGGGTGAAAAAAAGATAGAAAGTGAAAGACAAGAGAACACCGAAGCCGGAGTTCATTAGGTGAGTTCGTCCCACCGGTTGCCAAATGTCGATGTGGCGTTAGTTTTCAAATTTTTGTACCAGTTCCATAACCCAAGAGTATAAGCTACGTAGTGTAGTGCCCGCTTACACGGTGACTGCAGCTAAGCTAACTGTATATGATGCCAGTTGCATCCAAATCCCCGAAAAGGTAATTAAAGCAAAATTTCGACCTCACTACCATCTTTGCCTTTAGTTTTTCACCAACCGAAATCCTCGTGGTTGCCAGTTATCTCGACTTATCTAAGAGAATTTGTTGTAAATGCGCCGCAAGAAAAAACGGAATATTGTTTGTTTGTTTCACACACGTCATTCGTTCCTTTTTGCTTTTTAAACTATTCCTATATTTATCAATTAACTCTAAACAAGAGTCTACATAAAGTTAAACGCATAATCCACTGCGTGGGAGAATTGCGACGCGCTATCTCTATTGAGACCTCGGCTTACTTTCTGGTAGATCTTTGTCACTCCGATCACAAGGACAGTATCCGAAATGGGAATATTTCGGTGTTGTTCCTCCCAACACTGCTATGCCGGTGTTGGAAGGCGCAACACCGTAATGTTCCCATATCTATAGGAAGCTTCTATCGGTTTTGTTCGAGGACAGTGTCCTGAGTGGTTTCGAGCCATCAGCACTCTCCGTGCTTTGGTCCCCAGCTAGGCTGGTATGTTTATCCAATGGCAGTAAGGTGGCAAGTCAGCGGTTTCATGTGCTGTCCAAGTAGACGGCTAATCACCGCGTGATCTATTCCAGTCGAGTCTTGCACAAGCGAACAGTGTGAGATAAGTCAAACTCTGAGCTGAATACGCAGGACGTGACCGACCCACCTTAATTAGCGAAGTAAAACCAGCTTTTTGAAGGAAAAACGCAATCTGTAAGACACGACGTCCGATTTCACCGTTGCAGACACGTTTTTACTACCATACACGAGCAATCCTCCTCAAGCTCGCATTGCCGAAGCACGAGAGTCGGCGTATGTCATTCACACGAACTAGCCACGATTCGCTTCCATTTCACAGCATCTTCTGAACTGTAGCATAGTAAACAAGACCCCTTACAAAGAGGGAGGCATTCCGACGACGCCACAAGTGATTCAGGTTGACAAACGCTAACTGAGCTTTGGCGATGCGGAAAGAAATTTACTTCTCAATAGTGTCACCAGCAAACATGGACAATGGACAATGGACAATGGTTTATTACGGGTAAAAAAGCATCGCTTAACAAGTCCCGTGGGATGGAAATTATTGCGAAAATTAATTGCATAATAAAGTGAAAAGCGTTGTGGTGAACTCACCATAGACTTATGTGAAATAGCGGAGATGTTCGCGTATTAAACGTATAAATACATAAATCCAATGGTTGAGCGTTTGGCAAGAAACCGTTTGATTGCGTTTAGTACCCCCTGGCTAACAAGTCATAAAATGAAATGTAAGTGAGACAACGCATCGTCAACACGTTTTTTAAATATCGCCAGATTGGGAGCAGAGACGACATAATTAGGAAGGGCATTCCAAGGCTCACACACGCGGAGAGAAAAGAAATTTCTACGGCATTCAAGCCGGCTGTAATGAATTGTCAGTTTCAGAGGGTGACCTCTTAGTTTAATGTTGGGGTTCAGTTCCAGCAGCGGACGGCAAATGTGGTTTGGTTTCTTCAGAATCTGGTAAACCATTATGAGATCCCTCCGCAAAAGCCGATATCGACTGCTGTACATTCTTAGAGATTTCAGTCTAAGCTGATAGGGCAGATGAAAGAGGCCCCTGACGTTCTTGGTTGCCCGTCGTTGAGGAGTCTCGAGAGCAATGAGATCCTGTTTCTGCCACGGCTGCCACGCCTGAATAGCATATTCCACATGCGGGCGCACGTAGGCGTTAAGCATTTGGGGAAATATTGATGGTTCAAACCGACCGAAGGCTGTGCGAAGAAGGCCGAAGTGTTGATTTCCGTTTCTCGTCGCCTTCTCTGCTTGTTTGGAACACCCGAGATCTTCCTGTACTAATACACCCAGGTCCCGCTCATGAGAAACCTTTGCCAAGGTGTGGTCTCCAATCTTGTAGGCGTTCACCAGCTGGTGACGCAGATGCATCACTTTGCACTTAGCCATGTTCAATTGAAGCTTGTTACTCTTTGACCATTCGTAAATGCAATCTAGGTCATGTTGGAGCAGATCCTGATCTGCCTTGTTACTAATCGCCCGCCATATCTTGACGTCATCGGCAAAAAGCAGGAAGTTTGAGGAGATGACTCTTGCCAGGTCGTTGATAAACACCAGGAATAAGCGCGGTCCCAGCACTGAGCCTTGCGGGACACCACATTCCACCTCAATTGGGTTAGAAAGTGATCCCCTAACACGTACTTGGGGCTTTCGTTGGTAAAGGAAGTTGCCAATCCAACCAAGTACAGGATCTCCGATTCCGTAACTCTGAAGCCGTTGAAGTAGGATGCGGTGATCGAGGCGGTCGGAAGCTTTGGAAAAGTCCAGATAGATGACGTCGACTCCGACCCCATCATCGGCCACTTCCGTCCAACTACCTCGAGCAATAAGTAGGTTGGTGGTGCATGACCGGTGTTGACGGAAGCCATGCTGTTCCACTACCAAGATGTTGCATTTTTCCAAATAGTCCATCAAAGCCTCAGCGACGACTGCTTCCATCACCTTCGCGAGCACAGAGAGGAGAGTCACTGGACGATAGTTTGCAGGATCGGAACGGCTACCGCCTTTAAAAATGTAGCTGCCCAGGTCGACAAAGCAGTCAGCCTGTTCAAGCAGTGAACATTTATGGGTGAGCACACGAACAAGCGTGTACCAAACCTGGAGTAGCGCTTTACTGTTCGAAGGAGTGAAGCAGATCCCTTACTTAGCTGCTTCAATTTCCAAACAGTTTATTATGGTTTGCATGGTCTGTAAATCGTCGCCAAGTAAGGCGAAATCATCAGCATATTTTAAGTCGGTCGGTCACTTACCCGGTAGTAGCTGCAGATCAAAATTTTGCTGATCACCCAGAGCTGTCGACAGAACAACTTCCATCGCTGTCGTACACCGCTATTGACAGCCAAGAACGAAGAAAGCTTGCTATGGACGCGCACTGTGCCAGTGACATAGTGGAACAGTGCGCGCAGGACGGTCGAGTACCTTTCTGGGACCCTGTTCTATAACAATAAAAGCCATAGGGCAGTTCGATAAATCAATGAAAGGCCTCTGGTAGAGGTGGCGGTGTCCAAGTCATTGGCGGAACGTAAGTATTTGATACACACACACAACCAGGACGGAAGTCAGCTTGTTCTTCTCGGTACAATGAATAACGAATCGGAGATAGCCTACGGAGGAAAACGGATGATCATAGCTTGGCGGCAACCAAAATGAGACTAATCCTATGGTAATTACTGCATGAAGTGCCAGCACCCTACTTAAAATTCAGGACAACAACTGATTTGCCCTAAGAAGAAGCACCTTATTTTCAACCAAGATTTCGAAGAACAACCCGTTTACCTGGCTGATGGTAATTGCATCTCCACACGTGAACATCTTCAGGGGAAGTTGGTCTGAGCCGACAGTCTTGAATCGCAAGGCAAACTTTCGCTTCGTGAGGGGATCAAGTGTGAAAACTCCGGGTGGACAGCTGGGTTCGCAAGACATTGAAGTGGACGGTGAGGACTAGTTGAACTGGTCATGAAAATGTTCGGCCAACTGATCCAAGCGTCCGTTTAGGTCTGTGATCGGCGAACTGTCAACTTCGCAAATAATTTCACTGAAACCAGGCTTCCGGTGGCCAGTAAACAGAACGAGCGGGAAGAGCTTGCAGACATTGTTGGAGAGGACAGCGGCCTCCTTTTCCGAAGCACACTGCCATCATCAGGATTCGCGATCATTGTGCAGGCTTTGTTTAAGCTCCGACTGACATAACGGCACAATTCATTATGATTAGAATCTGTAGGGATGTTTCTGCGGCAGTCAAGTAGACCCAACGCACGCATGAAGATCCAGGCCTTCAAGAGGTGCTGAGTAAGACCACAGACTGTCTGTCGAGGAAGAGATCCAGTCTGCTGCATGAAAGTCCAGTGTAGATAAATGTCTTGTGGTGTGTGGCAGCTGAGTGCAGCGGCCACGGAAGCATGAAAGCTCTGCTGTACTGAGGGGGTAGATAGTTTATTCCTATCTACCTTACGATATTTCGTTTTCGGGGACCCTGCGAAATGCTTATATATGTTCGCACAGAAAAGAGCATGGTCTAGGTCAAGAAGCGTGGACCAGATGTATCAGCAATCCTTTACACTGCCGAGCTATATGAAAGTGATTGCAGTACCATCAATCTGAGACCATGATTGGGATGCAGTAGGATGTCATCAAGCAGCAGAACATCTCCTCGAATGCCTGAAGCTGGTGCTGGGAAGAAGCCGTGGTCTTCGCACAGTGTGAGAACTCTTTCTCGATTATCTGACTGGCCCTCATCGAGAATATGGTGACCACCGAAGTGACTTGCACACACGATAAACGATTGATCCATACTTTGATTACTTAGCAGTAACTACCGTATTGAATTGGACAGCTCTGCTCAAGAGCTGGGGTAATTCACGAGAAAAATCGTCCATGACCGAGTAGCAAGTGCAGTCATTTGGTGCGTACGCTGAGATCTCGAATAAGTTAAGTTCCTCTTTCTCTCACCCCACTTTAGGCGGTGTGCCGTATGGAGACCGGTGCAAGTGGCTAAAAGTTTACACCCGATCTTATCCTCGAGTGCGCGCTGGCCACATCATGACGCACCAGAAATTACATCTTGGTGATTATTTCATCTTGAGGCCGCAGCTTTATGGAGGCGCACCAAGCGAAGCAAGTGGATATCGGTACAAGCTTGCGGTTAAGGAGTTGTGAGGGGTCGCCCACCAAACCTGCGTCGAATGGAGAGTAGTGAGTACAAGGAACAACTTGCCGCAACACCTGGTCGAAACAAAGTCGGCGTCGGCATTCAAGAAGTTCCTTGACAAACATTTTACTGATATGAAATATCGGGAATTGTCATCAACACAATTGAGGAGTATACATGAAGGATTTTAAATGCAGCTATTCAGTGGTGTCTCTACATGCTGTTCCATCTACTATTCAGTATTCTCCACACGGCGTCTGTTGATCTTGTATGATCCCAGAAGCTGAATTGCACACAGTCGATTATTAAATGGAAATCAGTCCAGCAAGGCCAAGATCGCAATGCGATCTCGGCATTGCTGCTTAGTGCTACACCAGGGCCAGCCACGCCTTCCGCAGCTGGTTCTGTGTCACCAGGTAGACGTAGGTGAAATATATCTCCGTGCTGTGGTGGGAGATCTCAACTTAATCAATGTACTAAGATCTGGTAAGTCGGGTTTCAGAAAGACAACAAACATAGATAGCGAGGTGTTCCAAAACGTGTGCAAGAATAGCCTGCTGTCCAATCTTCATGAGTGTACGTACCTTGAAGCAAGCTAGATGGAAGGAGGATCAAGGCCAAAGGACGGCGATGGGGCTAACTCTACGCTTGCCAACAAAGCCATCAGGAGTAGAATCATGGGAACAGGAATCGGCTGGTGATGGGTAACAGTGATTGGTAGCAAATGAACAGGTGGCTCTTGAAGAACAGATTAGCAGCAGAAGCAAAAGCAATTACTTGCCGAATTCCGTTAATCCATGTTCAATGGGGCAGAAATATAACGAGACGCTTGTGTTCCAAACAATATAGCAGTGCAGTCGGCGGGGTTCGTCTTTGTTTTTTTGACACCGTGTTGCAGAACACAGTCCTCCAGAGATACGCGTTTGTTCGGCAAAGACAAATTAATTTGGAAAGCTAAACTCCTCGAGATAAATTGCAGGTTCAAGCCCATAACTAACGACGCTTCTGAGTCGATGAGTTTCTCCTTTGCTTCAGTTAAACAAACGTTGAATCACTAACAAGAATATCAGCCAATCCAAATCCAAAAATTGAATCCGTCACGTCCACCTTCCATTTGCCGTCTGGTTCGCTCGGTTGCTTCATCTGATCACTCTGATGTGATACTACCATATCACCCTACAGGCCTCGGGAATCATATTAGAGGGACTTCAGAATGGAATGGTGTTTAGCTGTCACGCCCTTCATGGATAGGCGGTGTCACAAGTTAGCGCGGTCAAGAGAGTCGGAGGCGGCTTTTGAGTCAATAAATGACCACAGCCGGTCGTCTGTAGCTGTGCTTTTCTCCTAAAACTTGTCACTGAGTAAATAACTACCGGAAAGCAGTGTTGCTAATTGTGGTCTGCGCGCAGTTGCAGGAACCGAGCACCATTGTCTGTTCGGCGTGCATCGACTCCGAAGCACCCTTTCAGAATCTTAAATACGACCCACATCGGCATTCAAATTACCGGCAACAAGCATGATATCAGTATTCTTCCCGATGCGTAGAAGAGGTGAAAGATGATAGTAGAAATCATTCTTGGGACTATCCAAACTGCAGTCTGTATGAAAATAACGAAACGTGATGACAAGGCACCTTGTCTTCATGCGGTGCATATTAACAGCACGAGTTTCGAACTCGAACACCGCATATGCGGCTGTTCACCGGTATCCAGTCGAGTAGATTATCTTTAGCCGAAGGCGATACCAGCATCGTAAGTATCTTGGGTGGTTGACTCGGTATCAACAGAGACTCGAAGAGTGTAGTTCTTTTCGTCAGATTCAGAATAAGGTAGTCGAAGATTCGTCACAGTGCTGTTATCTTTATGCTTGTTTTGGAGATACAACGCACATCACTTTGGTGCCGACAGCAGGTAAAATGTGATGAGGTGGGTTTACTTGCAATTATATACCGCCCGTTAAGTCCACCCCGGAAATGGATCACCGCATGGTGTCTGCTATGAAGTGAATCCCAACACGGTAACACAGTCACACACTTTTGGTAGGGATTTCAACCTGTACGCATTCGAAATCCCAGCTTCGCTCTGCAAAGAATTCAAAGAAGACATGTAAAAAGTAATCGCAGATGTACCGCTATACAACCACGTCACCTCCGTCACGAGATTTAGAACTGTCGCCGAACCAACTATATTGGACCTTGTGTCCAACAGCGAGGAACTAATGACTGATGTAGTGAACATAAATGCACCGCCTATTCGTAGGGATCACACGACGCTGCTCTTCCGCTAAACCTGCTACGCAGAATACCTCTGTGGAAACCGAGATGAAGTTTACGTCGTCGCCCATTACGGTACACTCACAACCTAGTTCAACAAATCAACTGGTCTCGCCTAGCTGACAGCTTCTCGACCTCGGTTGGAAAGAATTTGTCACACTGTTCAGTGGACTAGTGGTAAACGCGTTTAAAACCAAAGCCTTACACCCGAAACAAGTACAGTACTTCCTGAGTAGCCGAACACGAAAATGCATGGCCCAAAGGGATTTGGCCTGGCGCTCTTATAATATCTGTCCGGATGCGCAGACCTGGGGTGCCTACATAACTCAGCGAAATCCCTGTGTCAGATTACTCCGCAAAGACAAACTCCAACTCCAACAGGACCTAGGTGTGAAATTCACTACTAACCCAAAGGTAGAATACAAGCACTTGAATGGGCCCCGGAGAGTGCGGCATAGGATCCCAGTTCTATGTGCACTAGATATTCTGGCACTCACTCCGCATGACGCGGCGGATGCGTTTTGGCAACAGTTTACCCTTACTTTCCGAAGTGAAGCTTCACCTCACGCGTACATGACACTGCTCACTGCACCCTCAGGATTAAGCCACATGAGCCTTTCTGTTGCAGATGTGATTCAATGTCTACTGGCTCACACACAGCTCTCCTAGTGTGGACAACATCATTCCGAAGCCATGATAAGCAGTCGCCATGAACCTTGCCGAACGGTTGGCCCGGTAATTCCAGCACAGACTTGAAGAAATGCTGGTTACGACTATTTGAAACAGGGAATGGTCACTCCTATTTTTAAAAGTGAGAATTTTGCGGTGCCTTCTAACCAAAATTTAGTTGCTCCCCTCCCAGTGTTATCCAAATTTATGGAAAGGATATTCGCAGAGGCGCTCATTGGATACTGTGGAAGCAACCACCTCGTAGTATCACAGCAGCATGGATTCCGCAGAAACTGGTTCTGCCCCACAAACTTGTCACTAGCCCGAGCAAGCTGGCTCAAGTCAGCCGATGCTAGACAAGGAGTCGACGTCTTAAACCTGGATTTCTCTACTGCATTCGATCGCTTGGGGCACCGAATTCTCGTTCATAAACTTCGAAGTTATGAAATCGTCGACCCTGTGCTCAGATGGATAAAAAGCTTCCTAATGTACCTTCGACTAAGTATGAGAGTTCACAGATCCATCTTCAGCCTGAGTAAAGTCCAGTGTGGTATGCCACAATAATCGGTCTTGGGAGCAAGGTTATTCCTAGTATTTATCCACGATTTTGCTAGGGTGATTCGGTCAGGCTTACTATAAAGTTCAGAGGACGTCAAGATCTGGCAAGAGACTTAGCCAGTGAATGAGTACGCGGCACTAAAAATAAATCCCGAAAGGGGCTAAACATATTCCTCTGAAAACCGACTTCAGTTTAACTTGGCGAAACGCAAAGCTCTGAGCGTACGCTATCAGTGCATTCACTAATATCGACTGGGAGAGTTAATGCTGCAACACGCTATGCAGGGAAACTACCTCTGGGTAATCGTGCAAAATGAACTTGGCTGTTCGAAACAGACCGAAAATATGGAGAGAAGAGCCAGCCAGCACGTCGGTCTCTTATGAAAGGCGTTCGCATGGTTTGATCCTTCCTTGTTTCCATAAACGGTAAACGCCCAGCAGAGCCCCCAGGAAGATACGCGATCCAGGCCTGGAAAACTTGGCGCAAACCCGATGCTGATGTGCTAGAAACCTCTTATCGTCAGGCGACGAAAATGGTTATAGGACTGTTTCCCCTTTCCTACCAACGCAGAATGCAAGCCCTGCGTATTTAAGACGGCAAATACCGACGCCTACGAGGAGAACTTATTATGGTATACCAGTTATTGAATTATCCAAGCACGCATGTCGAGATCTGTTGCACCTGAGCCACAATACCCATCTGCGAGGCCACCAGCTCAAACTCGCCACACACCACAGTCAACTTGATTGCCGTTAAAACGTTTGCCACTTTCGGGCATTTAGAAAGTGGACCGCCCTTTCTCCACACGTTGTTTTCACCCCACGTTAACACTTGTTAAAAGACGATTGCATTACACGCTATCGCAATTATGCGACGTGACAGTTTGTTTCCATCGCAAGACGAATTGGTAAACCGTGTGCTCACTAGCAATTCTCATTACGTAGCGGTTAGCAGAAGAGCATCTCCTCAGATGAATAAATCGATGAGTCCCTGAAACAAGAATTTTCTAATTTTCCTGTCGCTTTAAACAATCATTTCATACTCAAAACTCCAGTCATCCTACTGCACTTGCCAAGCACCGCTTCTTTTGCCTATTATAAATCATCGTTCGTTGTTTATTTTGTATTGTTCCCTGCCATCAGATACTTGTAGCTCCGGTACGCTATGAAGAACTGCCTACTTTTCCTTGTTCCGTTGGTGGTAGTCATGAGGTTGCGGTTTTGTTTGTTGGTGCTCGCTCCAAGGGACGTTGGGGAAAATCCGAATAGCGCATGAGTCAGCCCAAAGGCAGGAAGGTGAGAAAAGAACCTCCACGAATATCGTCTGCTGATTGTAGCGTCGCGCTCAACCACCGTGGTTCCCGTAGTGGGTCGAGTCTGAGTGTCGTACAACACTCACCATTCTAGGCGTGTTAGCTTGGACGTCTAGTATTAGACATATGGAACGTCACTGTTTTCGGCAGTCCGGCCATTTATGTTCCATGGAGTTGACGTTAGAATCAGGAACATTGAAACATACGACTGTCAGCGTCTCGAATGCTCGTCTTGAATTCCTGGGTTTTTGAAGGAATGGGATTTGATTATTTTGTGAAGTGATGGGCGCTGCTGTGGCATTTGTAGCATCTTGTGTGCTCGCGTCAGGTGTAGTCGTAGCATTTGCTCCTGATGCTTGGACAGCGGCAACGGTCGCGTACGCACCCACACCTGCAGCGGTAGCCGGTGTGTTCATGTGTGCCGGTACATCTTACTCCACAGAGTTGTTCTCATTCAGTAGCAAGTGGACCAGGATGGGAGTGATTGAACTAAGTTGTCTGTTTGGTTTTAATTGCAGTTGTTCGTCACGGAGTAGGGCAATGTCATCGACATTAGCTGTATAGGTTGCTCGCTTAGCCGGTATTAGTTGCAATCCAGAATGTCGGCAACCCTCCATGTGGTCTTCTATCGTCAGCTTGGAGAGTACCCGGGACATATGCAGTGCTGTCGTACACCGCAATTGAGAGTTAAGGACGAAGAAATCTTACCATAAACTCTCGCTTTGTCTGAGACTTGGAGGTACAGTTCGCGCAGGTCGGTAATATAATTTGCCTGGGGCCCTTCCCTTGACATGCCACACCACGGCGAAGGGCGATTTAACAAGTCGAATGTAGCATAATTTTTTATGAATGCAATGTTGGTGGGCCTCTGATAAGTGTGCAGTTTGTGGTATTGTCGGAGCTTGTGGTTTTGATACACGCACGCTCGGTGAGGATGAACGCCAGCTTGTTCTTTCTGGTACTGTGATTCACGAACAGGGGGTAGTCTGCGTAGTAGTTTAAATGCCGATACCTTGGAGCAACCAAAATGGGACTAGTTCCTCAGTGCTTAGCTCAATAAGTGAAGGCGTCCATTTTAAAATTCAGAAGAGTACTGGATTACGCAAGCAGGAAGTCGCCTATTCGTTGTGCTAGATTTGGTAGAACAATGGTTAGCTGACTGACGATATCTGTGCCACCATCTTTGAACAACTCCATAGGAAACCCATCAGAAACGGCGGTTTTAAATCGCTTCAGAAGCTTAATCATAAGGCAAACTTCCGTTTTGTTGGGTGGATTAAGTGTAACACCCCAGGATAGGCAGGTTGGTATGCATGGCATGCAAGTAGACGGAAAGAGCTAGTTGAACTGCAAACGAAAATGTTCGGCCCATCGATCCCAGCGTCTTGTAGGCTTGCAATGAGTAAATTGTTAGCTTCGCAGATGGTTTCACTGACACCAGTAGATAGTATGACCTGGAAGTGTTAGCGTTTATTACTAGGTAGGGCAGCGTACTTCATTTCTGAAGCACGCTGAGACCGCCAGGTTTTGTAATCTCTGTTTGGGTTTCGTTAAAGCTGCCAAATGAGTACACAGCGTACTTCATTATGACTAGACGCCACTGGGATATTTCTGCGGCGTTCAAACAGATTCAGGGAACTTGTGGAGACCCAAGCGTTCGTAAGTTGTTGGGTAGAACTACAGACCTACTGTAGGTTAATCATTCGATCAATAGAATGGAAGCAAGAGCAGATGGAAATCTGGTGTTACGGTGTATAGGCTATTCGGGGGGGGGGGGCTAACACATGTTTAACATGCTAGATATGCTTTAATGAGCATTTTTCTTACGATTACGTGAACAATGTCAATTACTTTACAAGTTAAGGAGCACTGCTTTACATGCTACTTTGGGTGGTCTTGCGGGTTATCGAAAAACCTTAATTAAAAATGCAGTAATAGTTTTGCTGTCAAAAGAACGTACTTAACGTAGTTAACTCAGTAGCGATGCATTCCGAGAAATTCCATAGCTTCAATAAGCAAAAAAATAAATCCAAGATATTTCCCGGATATAGGATGGAGCGTAGTGTCGAGTAACAAAACCTAAATGGTGGAACGTGTCCTCCAACCGACTTTTAAACATTGGTAACTTAGGTGCAGAAACGATTCTGGGAAAGGGTTTCATGATTGACAAGGGCAAATGGAACCGAAATTTTTCCGGCACCCGAGATAGCTGCACTGTGATGCTAACCATAAGGAATGACCTCTCATGTTCGTGTTACTGCTGAGTAGCGGTAAAGAGCGGCACACATGGTTTGGAATGTGCAAAACTAAGTGCGTCTTTATCAAGTCGCCTCAGAGTCAACGAGACAGCCCGCTGAATAGTTCCAAACGTTTCAGCCTCTGCTCGTGTGGAAGCTAGTGCATTCCAACGACGTATTCGGAAGCCCGAGGTTGGAATTGATCCAGTGCAGTGTGGTGGACATTATCCGTGGATGCCAAGCTTGACTTGCCTATTCGACATGCGGGCGAGCATACGCATTGTGCATCTGTCTGAATATGGAGTTTCGTGTTTGTCCGAATGACCTGCGTAACAGACAGACGTGTTTGGTTACCAGTTTCGATACCTTTGCGGATTATCAGGAACAATCCAAATTCTTGTGAACGAGCTTTCCAAGGTCGCGTCCGACAGATGATCGTTGCAGTAATTTCGTTCTGATCCTGTACGGACAGGTACTCTCGGGTGGTATGGAGAGTATCTTGCATTTACACACGTTGAACTGTATCGAACTTTGGGTTGACCACCGATGTGCCATATTTAGGCCGCACTAAAGTGAATTCTGATAGACATCCGCCTGAATCCTGTGCCAATTCTTACTATCCTTAGTAACCAGTAGAAAACTCGAAGCGATTGTCAGTGCGGGGTCATTACTATGTACCAAAACAATCGTGGCCCTAGAACTGAGCCCCGAGGCACATAAGACTCGAATGGTATGCAGTTAGAAAAGGAACTCCGGACTCTGACTACTACTTGTCGTTTCAGGAGCAAGTTAGCAAATCCAGCTGAAGAGTGAGTTAGTGATCCCGTAATAATGGAGCTTGGACAGGAAAACTCAATGATCCAGATGATCAAATGCCTTCGACAAATCCAAGTAGATCACATCAGCGGCCTCTCCAACGTCAGCTGACTCGGTCCAACTACATCGTGCTATTAGTAGAATAGACGTGCACGATGGCTATCGACGAAAAGCATGTCGATCAGGACATTGCTATTACAATTTTCTTGATAACTCACCAGCAAATCAGCAACGATGCATTCTATGAACTTGGACAATACAGGAAGAAGGGACAAGGGGCGCTAGTTCCAGGGCCAAGTCCTGCTTCCGCCTTCGTGAATCTGAGTAATCATTCCAAGCCTACTCATCGCAAGAATCTACTTCTGTTCTAAGCAGCAGTGAAAACATCAGGTCAAAGGTTTTACCAGTTGTTTGGCTGCTGTTTTCAGTATATTTGGGAAAGTGGTGTCAACTGCTGGAGTGCTGTCGCTGCAAAAATTTCAGCTTCTGCAGTAAAACTTTAGGAGTAAAAGTGATGAGGTTGAATTCTGAAGGCGGGTAAAAAAAGCTGAAAAATAGCCTGACGGTATAACCCTCAGAAATATGGGAGCGTGTTGTGTCCTCAACGTGTTTGCTGCTTCTGTAAGTGTTCTCGTTGCGCCAACAGCCGTCCGGAGTGGAGAAATTCCGTGCACCAACTTATTAAGGCCACTGACATTATACAGCAGTTTGTGGTTGATGCCGAACGTTTTTGTCATATTCTACTAGCATGTAACTTGTCATCTTTGAGCAGTTCTGTGCAGGGCTTATGCTGGGCCCCGTAGTTGTCCTAATTAACTGGCTTTGGGAATCGTCTATAGTCTCGCCAGGCAGCACTGCGCACGCCTTCCATTTTCTACTTCTGCTCCTCAAGAAAGAAACTGTTTTAGACCAGCTGCCAACTGTCGCGGGGCAATCCGTATTCAGTTGATTGAATATGTAGAGGAATACCAGACAAGCCAGTTCCGAGTGGACTTTGGATAGGGATGACCGAGATGTGGCACTGACAAGCTGGGTGGAGCTGTCGTAGTGTGTAGGGGTGCACACTATCACCTGTTTCTCTTGACTATATTTTGCATGGCAGTTGAAGTTAAAAATAACTACTGTATAATAGCTACGACCCAAAGGGCAGTCAAGAACCAGTATATCAAGCTAATGTTTCCCCTTGGTGAAAACAAGATCCAGCAAAAATGGTCTATTATCAGTTTTCTGAGACAAGTAGGAAAAGTGAAGTCGTGATAAAATGTAACACTGGTTTAGAGCGTTTGTAGGTGGCTTTGAATTGTTATCCGGCTGTATCGGAGTCAGCATGGTGAAATGTTTGAAAAGTTGCCGAAGAGATGCAATTTTTTGGGTCACTTCTCTGTTTCGCGTAGTTGTAATATTCGTTGTAAACTTTTTCTGTCACGAGGTAGATCTTTGTACGCCCAGATGCTTCATCAAGAGAGTAATTTGTCAGCCGGGGCAAGGTGGATGAAATCAATCTCCTGTCTGCTAACCACAATAATGCACAGGGAATCCTGAACTAACTTGTTACGTGGTTTAGTGAGTTGGTGTGTTTTGAACTTTTAAAGTGCAAAGTGTCGTTAAAGAGGAAACATTCGAATGAATATTCCTTAACTCCTAACGACAAGAAACTGGTGTCGTTTGTTCAATTCTTTCATCGTTGACGCATAAATTACTTCTGAAACGGGACACTATATTCCAGCACTTGGGATCACAACCGCAAATTTCTACTTTTTGTCACTGGAAGATCTGTCCTTTTGATCCGAAAGTTCCACACGATCATCAATATACGCCAGCTAAAAGTAAGAAACACCTCAGCTACGGTGCCGCCATACAGAAAGATACTGGTTATGAAAAATACAGGACAGCAAGCCTAGCAATTTACAAGCCCAAGAAATGACTTAAATGCATATTATCAAAGCGCACACTCAGGGTGAGATCGTATTTGGAGAGGAAATATAAGCTGGAAGAGGAAGGAAAAATAATCTCATCGCAAATACCATTGAGGTCGCTAAGTCGACAAGTGGATCCAGCCAAATTCATTCATTGTATTTCGGACCCCAATCAGACAGTTGGGAGAAAACAATGGACACCAAGTTCGAAGTGATGGCCATTATTCCTGTTGAACAAACCATCGGTTGGCCTCCGCACCTCTTCTCTCATCCAGACTAGTTACGCAAACAAAGCGCATTGCGGAGTTGGTGTGCTGATATGCCCAAAACGTCGCCCAACCATCGGAGTCTGGTGAGTGACGTAACGGGGATGTGCAGTTCACCTGCACTTCCTACACCGAATACGAAACGCCGAACACGCTCATTGCCCACGTGGGGTACCCACCGAACATGAGGGCGAAGGCAGCCATGCTTGAACGTAATAAGCCTTTATATATCTGTCTATATGACGGACAACGTTTCGCAACCGTACAGTCGGGTTGAACGCACAGCTGTGTTGTAAACTCTTCCCTTTAGAGCGAGAGTGATGTGGCGTCGGCGCCACAGGTAGCGAAAATTGGCAACAGCACCTCGGTCTGCTGTCATGCGGCTCGTGATCTCATCTATTTCACAAATTTCAAAATAGATTATTAGATCCGTGCATTTCTAGTTGACTTCTGACTGATTCCCATAGAGGGTCAGAAGGTAGGCTGGTCCCTGCATCACTCGACATCAGCAGGTGACAATACCCTATTCATCTGTTCAATGTCATCTCTTCGGGATTGGGAAGCTTGAGAGCCCTTGGATCATTCCTTTCAATGGCTTACGAAATGGAGTTCTTGTCAGGTGACGTCAGTGCATCAGAAATACCTAACTGCCAATGCAAGAATTTGGTATCAGCAGCCAAGCTAGTAACTCAGAGCAACAAATAAAGATAACTAACGAGTAGGTGGGTTTAACCATACTTTTATTTGGATCCCCTCAATTAGGTTATAAGTCGCAAAGGTGAGCTACCATTTCTTAAATGCACCGGACGATTGTTTCGCCAAACTGGGATTGTCAGTGGTGCGTATTCTCTCGGCCCGATGCTGGTGATCAACCCTTAAACAGCAGGTAATGTCACTGAGCTATTGGGACAATAGCCAGATAACACGGATTGAAATCAAAACGGGAATAAAACTTGAACCAACTTCTACTGACAATCTGGTTACGGCTCTTGAAGAACACAGTAGTTAGCCGTCCGCTGTGAGGGCTTCGCTTGCCAGTGCCATGAACCAACAAGGAATTATGAGGGCTGGTAAGGAGTATGGCGGGCAATCCCAATCGCAGATATCTACACCTTGTGAACCTCAGTTCAAGCCCTAATCTGAGAGGCAATATGTTGAAAGTATGTTAACCGTATAACAGTCTACAATGTTGATGAAATCACCCGCCCTCCAGGTCTTCCGACCATGGAACCATCTTCTAAACTGTCTGTACCCCACCATAGCTATATTAGAAAACCTTTTAATAGGGCACCAATAAACACCTGAACAGATACTGCGGAGCGTATTTAAGGCCAGCTAGCAACTTTGGAACTATCCTCCGCATTTATGCACGTACATCAGCGTAGATAGGTGAGTAACCACATTAATCGTTTCAATATGTGGTACCAATAATAAATTGCTCGCGAATCTCAGTGGCATAGAGACCAAGGTGTGAGCCGTGAACCACTGGGTTTCGAATTCCTCCACAGCTCGAGCTATCTCCACCTGATAAGTCCAAATCAGGATGAAAACTTCGGCCGTAGTGTGTTGGTGTTGAGAGGAGCAATACTGAAATACTTCCAAATTGACACTTTATTTTTCATGATACAAACGCATTCCCACAACCCTACTTCTACTGTACCATCATTATATCACCTTATCGATACGCATTGTTTGTTGCAAACGTGTAGAGAAATTATCCGGAATTAAATAATATACTAGTCGCGTTGAATTTTTGCTAAACATTTTCTCGGGAAATAGTTGTTCCAATAAATGAAGATACTAATTTACTACTAAACGAGTACCTTGAACGAATAATACGTTACACTTTAGAAAAAGAAGCAAAGTGTTTTGACATCCCACGCGGATTATCAGTAATGCATGATTAACAGCGACAGATATTGTAATTTCCTTTGGTGCTTAAAAGTGTTCTGGAGCCACTATGTGGTCAATGAAGACTGGCAGGTTGGATTTGTACACTAAAGTGAGTAAAAACGGATGACATACTCGGAAATTGTGTGTACTAAATGCACTTCGACGGGCCATAAATAATCCAATTGCTACCGCAGCCGTTACAGCTTCTTCGTTGATCTGAGTGAAATATGAAAGTTCTACTGGAATCATGGATGACAAAAGATAGCTTGGTAAAGTCACTTTCGTACATTGCACTTAATAAACTGGTTCCGCTTTACAAATGAGCAGCGAAAAGATTAGCTGGCCAATTACATAGCAAAAACTGCAACTAAGGTGTTGGTATTTTAGGAGACCAGCTTTGTTTATACGCATTTGGGTGAGAGAAACGGGCTTAGTTGATTTCCAGCTAAGCAAAATCCAATAGTAGAGCGATTCAGTGAAATTTATTTGGTTAATCGCAACTAGATTTCATCTCAGATGGGTCAACTACCAATCCGAATGAACAGCAAACGTCCGTTTCATCGCCGTTGGACTTGTCACTAGTTGGCATTCCCTCGGCATCCTTCAGGTTATGATCACAAGTGATTTGGCCACCAGCCAGCATCCCATGCCACTGTGCCATGGGGAACTGTACCTAACAATCATGGACCGAAATCCAAGTGAGATATTTGCCGGGACATCCACGAATGCCATGCAGGTAACTGTCTGTGTAGTGAACAGTGGTTGGTTCTCAGTTGTCAGAACTTACCGACCGGTAGAGCAACACTGGCTAGTCCCGCCAGGACGCCCGGGGCTTTTAGAATGCTTTTTAGCCTATCTAGCTTGGGATAAATAAATGAGCGAAACACTAACCATTCAAACCGTGATGCGGACAGTGTGGCTCTCAACTTGACGTCATTGTTTATTGTTAACCACAGTTTGCGTTACTTTCGCAACCTTAGAGCTGTGGGATTTATGCCTACTTTTCTGAGAAAATTCTGAGCAGCAGAACGTAAAGCTTGCTTCTAAATGTCTTTTCGAACCAGCGTGGTTTAATAGTGAGAGATTACTTCATTTCTACTAAGATGCAGAATATCTTGCATGCAGACAGATAGCAGTCTTTCGAACGGACTACGCCTTCGCGAAGGATGGTATGAAGTAAAGCCAGTACTAATCTACCACCGGATTGAGCTTGTGCAAGGTGATATTTTGGACCAACGATTTAATTAATCTTCGGTCAACACAAGTGCTGTTATCCTCAACTCATACATTTATTGTTACGAAATGTTATGTGTATCTGATTCAGTGATACAGGCACTCAAATTTCAGTGGATCTTCATGTCCAAATGCAGAAGGACGAGTTTTGAGTGATGCCTTTGCCAGTGTATCGCACATCGACAGTGACCCCATATTTTGCAAAATTGGAACGAGTAATTTGGACAGATTTAAGTATTTGCGTGCTGGTGCCTACTACCGACATCTCGCATACACGATTATGTTGGTTCCTTACAATGCACTCAGAACTAAGTTCGCATGCGGCAGTGCGTGCATGTGTAGGCTAGTGCCCTATGCTGAGACTGATGTTGCATTCATGATGCTACATCATCGCAGTTGGGCTAAACCAAAATACCCATATCCAGGTCTTTTTAAGCTGGATACACTTCATTCCCCTCATTTGGTTTGTTCAGACCACCTGAATAATCTGCTATGAATTTGTGCTCGTGGCTTACGCTAATTGTGGTCACCTTCGTTAAGTTTATCGCGTTTGTGGCAATTTTTGAATAATTTGTGGATATTTTGTACTTATCGCGGATTCGTCGCTAACTAACTTACTTCATATGCTAATTTGGCGAAGTTGTTTCGGCAAAACCGTATGTTTTAACAGATTTATATTATTTGATAATGTCATTCCAAGATACTGGCTGTTGTTTGACATCCCTGGTGTGGTTGCGCTTGATGTGTATCTTGACAAGGTGCCTACCTGTCCATTACCCACTACAGTCACTTAGCCAGCGGTCACAAGAAAGTGTAGTCCTGCGTTATTCGCCTTTAAATCTTCAGATATATTCTCACAGAGACAAAAGTGCTATCATTCGACTTGGCTTCGCGAGCTCCTCCTACCACTGTTCATCTTTTGAATCTGTCATTCACGGATAACCAGCAAACTGTGCATTTGCAATTTCGAAGTCAACCGTATTTGAACCTTATCGGAGCATTTATTTTTCCTTTCGACGCACAAGAACTCGGGTGGTCTTATTTTAAAATCTTTTTGAGAGTCACCCGATCATCTTACTACCATTCCTTCAAGTCGCTGTACAAAGCGATAGTTGTCAACTTAGTCCGCCCTTGGAATAGCCACTGTCTTCATTAGACGGTATTTTTCAATCTCTCGTTAGCTCAATCCTACGTCTCAGCGCTGCCTATCCACTTACCGGGTGGATCGGTAGCACGCACGCCGCCTATCTGCCCTAAGGAATGTGAGACTCCTCTGGATACGACACGTCTGAACTCTCTGACTTCAAACCAGCGCCAGTAAACACATACCGAAAAAAGAAGCGAAGTCAAGCACAGAGCGTCAGTATCTCTGTCCTCTTTCTACTCCTTAAAACTACACGCCTACTGTGAACATGTCTCGTATGAAGAGCAAATGCGAATCGTGTGCTAAAGTGGTAAAATATGGTCTAGTGTGTATTATGTGTCTGAAATCCTATCACACTACTTGCCTTGGGACTGGGACGACAAAATGGTACTCTAACACGGCAGAGGCGTTTTGCTTCTGCCAAATATGCTATTCTAGCCCATTTGTTAGCTGTCAAGCTGTGCTAATGAAGAGGTGTGACAGACTAACAGAAGCGGTTGAGCAACTGCTGAGCGCCAGGGTTACACTCATGGGAGAAAACGGACCTGCCCTTGTGAGTGAAAATAACACCCCGAATTCTCTAGTCAGGCAGAAGAAGAGAGCCAGGCATCCCAACCTAACCCCAACGACTCAGCTTCCAGCAGTACCAATTCTCTCCTATAACTAAAAACATTATCTGCAACGCGCCTGCCTCAACATCTGTACTGTGTGCTGCACCAAGTAGTCTGTTCGCTACACACGAGACCGTGAGATACGGTCAATTAGCAATAGGCAACAAACCGGCAACGTACGCATCGGTTGCCGCCAAGCAAACACCGGAAAAAGCATTTGTAACCTTTGTGCCCGGACTAACGAAAACAAAACTGATGGCACCCATCAGTACCGTTCACAAATTCACCAAAAACACCGGATACTAAAGCTCCAAATCCGAAACCAGTAGCCAACGGATGCAACCATGGCGCCGTAAAACTTGTCTGTACTAATGTCCCCGAATCCAAATCCAACACAATTAAGGGTAGGTTCACGGACGATCAAATCATTGGGGTTCCATCTGTACGTCGATCGGTTTCCATATTAATCCCAAGACATTAAAAAGGATCTCGCGTCACCCAAACGCACTGTACTACGGCGAACCCCGGTTACCACAGGTAACACTAAACTCGGCGAACGAGACAGAGGCAATTCTGCTCTTTGCGAAGCGTCTCCGCAACGACTCAGGTAGAGTGCGCATAATACCTGAAATCCCGTGGAAACCACGTTCAGTGGATCCCGCTAACAGAGCGAGGTACAGAAACAGTCAAGATAAGAACACAGCGATTGCTCACAGTGTTCCTGAGCTTACAGATTCCTCTTCTCACAATGCTCAAATGCACGACCAAGAGCAATGGCACTACATCCGGGAGGCTCTTCCTCTCGAAAATGTCGTGGTCACACCGTTAGCAAGGATCCACATATCACCAAACCATAAGGGCGCGTATGCGCAGGCATACGACTACATGGGTGGGCAATCACAAGCAAGGTGGCGGTTGTGCTTCAGAGGTTTGCTTGAGGGGCTCCTCCCGGAGCCTTTGGCACAATAGCCCTAACCACAAGGCAGTGGGTGGTTTGAAGGTTTGCTTGAGGGACTCCGCCCGGTGGCATTGACACAATAACCTGACGCACATGACAGTGAGAGCTGATCCAAGTCGGGAATATGGTTGCAGAGACAGATTGGGAGCTGCTTGACGGCCCTCACACGCAGCCTTTGAGGTACTGGAGCGTTTCATATACGTTTTGCGACCGTAGTAGGAGACGCGCCTGCAACCACGGCCAGATACAGTTGGGTTTTTGGCGAGTTTTCACCAATTTGACCAGCGGCTGCTTGGCTTGAGCCGGGCAGTAGCAAACCATTGAACACACGGAAGTGCCCTTCCACCGTCAAGAACAATGCATGGCGCTCCTGCTCTATGCCAATCGAGCCGTGAGCTTGTAACCCGTATACCTGTTGTCTCTCATGGCTAGTTTTTACGGAATGAGGGTAATCGACCACTTTCTAACATCCGAAGATGATGGACCAGAATACTGGTAGGGCGCCCACACCTGACAGGAGAACGACTCGGGTCCTCAGCCAAAGCCTTCGATTAAATGAACATCCGAAAGGCAGCGGGTCCAGCACATGTTCAGTTCGTTGACTCATGCGGATTGGTGTACTGTATCTTAGAAGGGAGAAGGGCGTAACATAACCCCCACCCATCTGTCACCACGAGGACCCGTCTAGGATACTAGCCTATGACATTACAGTTGCAGCAGTGGGTAGATTATTTGTCAGGATGTAGCCACCACCAGCCTCAGCGCAGCATAAACTCTCCCGCCGTCTACTCACATACAATTTTATATGCTGAGATACATTTATATTTCAGATGGCAAACCAAAGCAAAGTGATTTAATCACTGATGGAAAAAAATAGCGATAGGTAGATAAAAGTTTAGAAAATATCCAAATGCTTTCAGCTACCTATGAACAAATTTTGTCATCAGCGAAACCCACCTACAACAGCAGTACAGATTGTGTATATATATTAAATCTCAATATATCTATTCAATGTAAGAACACAACTCTACCTCATACAAAATTCAGGTAGCTAAAGCCCTCAAATATACCTGAAATACAGCGTTTGGCTGAATACGGGAGGCAACAGTGATAGTAAAATCCATCGGGACTAAACGACAGATACTCACGACAAATATCTTGAAGTGAAAATTCCCAGTTTCTTTCAATTCTAGCCAACTTTCGTCGAAACCAGAGAATTAACCGCCTCACACTTCAAAAGTTATTGCTTATAGCAGTTAAGTTTTTAGCAGTCAGTGACGATAGTGCTTACAGTCCCCAATGAAAAAGTCTTACTTCGAACCACGAGGTTTCATCACTGATTACAGCAAATATATCGTTTTGTCCTGTGTATGATGGCATATTGAAATGGGAGTTAAAAGCCATTTCCTTAGTAAATAATATCGGTGGACATAATGCCAGGAATGCCGTGTGGGAAACCGCATTCTTGAGGTTGTACGCTACCGGATGCATCATTTAACGTATCCGTGAGAAAATTTGTAGCTCGGGATGTGGATGCGGGTATGCGGGTGTTCTTCGAGCTGGTTGATTTGACTGCAGACGTTTCGTCGTCAGACTAGACGACGTATCTCCTCCAGAGGCCATGATAATTATCAGTCAGCGAATATCCCAATCTTTAGATTGTGACGCGACGCACTCAGATCGTTTGGATTTCTTTTACTCTCACAACGACTATACTTTCCGTAGAAACGCATTGGACAGTGAATGTTGTAAGCAAATAGCTGCGTATAACATGCGGAATAACGGAATTCAGCTCATTCCTTTGAAATGGATCCTTTCGTTTTGCCTGTTATTGGTACATGTGACGTCTTAACGACTAGCGTATTAAGCAGAAAGTGGTATTTTTCACGGGACTCCTACCATGACGCCCAAGCGGTTGGATGCCATGCAGTAATTAGGACAAGTGACAAGCTGGATGCCCCAGACACAGTAGCTCTATTGCTAAGCACCTTGCTGAAGCACAACTTCCGTCGATGTACTGAATGTTGCTGAGTTTAAGTAGCCTACACCGTAACGTTAAGTCACCAGTTTCCTTATTCGATAGCATAAGAGATGGAATTTTTGGTTCTCTAGTCCAGAAAAGCGATTCTATTCCTTTTCAGATAATCGTTTTCATGAACAAAGAGTTACTGAAGTTATAAATGATACTGGGGACAGTTGAGATTGAACTTCGCTCTGTTTCAGAATGGATGCAGGTCCATAGAACTAACCAGAGGCGCGCTGTAGGCTTAGTTTTGACACCGTGCGCACCAATACTAAGCACATAGTTGCAGCGCCTGGTCTTAAATAGGTCCAGTTCGCTCGATGGCGTTTTAATCCACCTGTGCAGTTGAACAAATCACAGTGCCCTTTCTTTATCTACAACACACCGTTCTCAACACTGTGTACATTAGCTCACGCACAGCACTGTGTAATTACAGAATGCTTGCGAATTAAAATGGCGGAGTAAGCGTTGTTGGAGACCTTATACTCCTTCGTTCATATATATTAAATCAAAAGTATTAGTGTGTGGTAGAGCATGTATCTTCGTTGCTTAGGGGGGTGGTTTACGAGAACTCCGAATTCAATACACCCGGGGTGTCAATGTGCGACAGATCAGGGGGTTAGATACAAGACACTAACGTCAAATACCAGCTTTTCACTGTAGCAAGCGAAAAGCGATAACTATAAAGTCGCCACAGAAGGCGAATTTGCATAACTCACACGCATTCGCTTTCATCATACATTAACTTACATAACAAATAGGAAAATACCATACCAACACAGAAAGGTAGAATATATAGAAGATATGAAGTAGGCCTATTCTCAACCGGCCTAGTGTCGTTTCATCTAAGCACGGATTATCGGATTTATGCTAAACACCAGGACAACTGTGGATACTTAGGGAAAACACTTTCTTTGACACAAGTTCTGCACTAAAAGTGAGATTGGATAAGGCTATTGGTGGGGCAGCAGAAACAGGGATAACCGTTGGGCTCGTTACACTGGAACGTTTGTGAATAATGGAACTGTGGGAGAGCGGCTACTTCTGTTGCTGATCGCTTGCACCCGTCAGTCCTGATCAGTGCTGGAATTTCGTGTTGCACCTTGCGAAGACAATTAACATGGCTGTATAAGAGTATGCGGTTCTTGCAGAAATCACTAACTCCTGCTGATGCGTCACCTTTTCCTCGAGGAGCAAGCACACATAGAAGTTACACTGTGCCATATAGGCAATCCAGGTTTCGGAATTCGGGGAGTCCTTGCGAGCTCTCTATGCTATGTCCCCTAAGGACATGCATTTACCTGTTCTTCTCCTCAGAAATGATCTGCTTGTCCTATGACGATGGAAGGGTCTCTGCTCAGTGTGCTAGACTTCCTTGTGAGATTATCCCAGGCTATTTATTGGGGCTTTCAGTTAAGAAGACCCAACTTATCTCATTAAGAAGCGCGAATATGTTGTAGTGCGTAGCCGTATACAGTTTTTCCTCCTCTTCCTCAGCATATTCCGCAGAAAATACATACTTAAACGGTAGAGTGACATGGTCACTGCGACCCAGCCGTGTGCTTGTAACTATTCCGTCGCTAATGCGTTCTTCGCTAATGAGTACAAGAGTATTTATCGACGGCTTGTTAACAGTTCGAAATCTGGTGGAAATGGTCACTTAGTTGTAGAGAGGGTACCGGCAAATTACCTCTTATACAACGGGTTTTAAGCACCATGCTACTGCTTGCCACTATTTCCAGGTCGTGCACATAAACCCACCTGCGATGAGAATGTGACAGTTTGACCTGCTCAAACCAACCTGAAGAAGGTAGTTCAGTTTGAAGTCCATTTCACACGTAAAATTTTGTGGACATTAAATCATAGGTATAAGGCGTGTCTTTGTTCCGCAACCGTAGCCGGCACCTTAGCGAATCTGAGGCACGGATTTCTGCGTGGTTATCAAATTTACATCGAAGTTAGCCTCGTAATACAGAAGTACGCCAACACATCCTCAAGCTCTCTCAATCCGAAAAACCATCAACCCGGTAAATTGAGCACAGAATCTGCTATCTCCAGGCCCAACCAGGTCTCGGTAATCATAATGAGATCCCGCCATTGTGACGTCTGGCCTTCTCTAAGTATAACCAACTTACTAAGAGGACCTTGGGCGTTAGTATACAAACACGATAGCGTTTTTCTTAGAAGTGTGTGGGTAGACAACAAATTTATATTTAGTTTTACATCGACCGTTCCTCCATCTGAGGCTAATCGCATTTCCGTGTGTCGTTGGTTCTTGAATTTCAGGCAGGCTGCATGGTAGCACGACGCACTCCGGATCGAAATGTTTCCCGTACTGAAAGGTTTCTCGATTGCCAATATGTCTACCACACTGCACGATTGCAAAGGTACACATTTTGTTGAGGTTGCATGTTCCCATTAAGTGCTAAAAATAGTGGCCGTGCGCCTGCTGCCTTTAGGCTTATGTCGGTAGCTAACCGGTAGGGATGTTTTAACCAGCAATCCAATAGGACTTCTGTCATTTCTTCGGAGTGTAGTCGACTTTCAATATTTTGTACCTCAACCTTTGTTGTTTGGAGATGAAGGATTTATCTTTAGTGATATAGCGATAACATCGTACAGAGAGAGTGCTTCGCGGATGTGGCACTACTGCTCTTGGTTCTGTTTTACTTTTCCTGGTCAGAAGAGCCCGATAGTTCAGGAACGCCATGAATCATTACGGTTTTCTTGCTTTCGTTCGTGGAAGGGCTGCAAATGGTTCTCTTTTTTCTGTGACCATCATTTCCAAGGAATATCTTGTAGTATGTCTACCTCGCTCGATGAGTTAAAAAAACAAACTGCTGAGAGTCGGACTGTCTCTCACCTCAGCTGCGTACAATGTTACTCGAACAAATCGGGCTACGTTGAAGTTCACTGGTTGGGTAACGCGCTACTCGTCTAAGCGCAGTGGGCTTAACCTGAATGCCAACGGCATTGCAGATAGGATTCCACTGGTTACGATCACCTACCAACTTGCCCTTTATTGTGCAAGAGCTGGCCTCAGGAACCGTAGTTCACACGACCGTTAACGCGCTGTCGCTTTGTTTATCGGACGTAGGTTTGAGTGTTGTGGCTGATAACGTGGATGGTTTAGCGTCGCATCGCTTGTGTTTGGTACAGAAAATAAACGTACGTGTGTCTTTTTAGGCGTTTTTATCGTGGCGATCGACGCGTGTGTTACCCGGTCCTGGACTACAGGTGTTGTGACTAATTTGTCAGGTGTGGCATCTAAAGAGGTGTTATAGCAGTCAGGCCGGATGTGGCTTGCCGATTTAAAGGGTTAGTAATTGTCGGAGCAGGTGGCGGAGATGCCTTTGAGGTGTTAGCAAGACTGACTTAAGCTTTCAAGTTAGGGACAGAGAGCTGAGCGGTTTGATGTAGAACAGGATGAGTGTTTCTAGTTCTAATGGCAAAGCCCTGAAACTCGCCGTCTGATGGAGTGCTTCCGTCCGTTTTTCATACTTTTTCAAGATCGATATTATATGATTGACAATTGGATTACTATGCATGTTGGCAACATTAAAGCGCATCAGTCACGTTGCTTCATCTCTTACATTGCAGTTGAGTTAAACCAACGTTGCGGTAATGAAACGCCCCTAATACCACTTCTGCCTCCTTGTGCACATTTGACTCACCATATTTGCGATTAGTTGGGAACAATTACATTGAGGGCCGTTGTTGCACGCAAACGCTGCCCTTGTCTGGTCAAGTGAGGTAAAGGGAGAGTGATACTGGCGTTCTTTGTCCAAGTCGCACGCTCGATGTCGGCTACCGTAGTTGTGTGTCACGACGAGAACAAATCTACACGGATTTTGGCAAGCCTATTTATCCACCCTGGTTCGGGTCGGACAGAGCAGTTGGAATTGGCTTGTAGTAGGTGGAGGTCAGCCGATGTAACTGAACCCTCAAATTGATTCATGGCTACGTTGCAACTGATCCTATGGATGTAATCATAGGAATCCCATATAGTCGGAGAATTCTTGAGTAAACCCAGCGTCGCACCAGTTAAAGTTGTTAAAAATGACAGAGCAGCGCGTCTGGACAAAAGCAAGAAGCGCGCTAAAACAACGGATGGCACAAATCTATCTTCCTAGGAAATAATTGCGTAAGCATTTGCTCACTTAAACGCCGTTAGCCAGAGTTTAATGCGTGTCTGATGACCACGTTGGATGAAGAAGAGGATGTAAATCTTTGTGACAGAGGTGAACACGTTTAGTATGCGACCAGTCGATTGCATAGCCACGCTAGAGCGGATGTTGCGCGAGATTGCTTATCGCACTCCACAAAACCAGCGTTTTATAACGTCCAACTAACAGTCTATAAACGTATTGGCAGAGGTTGTTTGCCTCTTGGTATGTAAAGAGTCCAGGCTTCGACTAACATCTCATCTTCCCGCTTTGTTTCATCGTCCAACCGGCTATGAATTGTAGTGTTGTCATTGAGTAGCATGGTTTGGCCAGGTCTTAGTCATTACGAAGAAGACGTGCGAACGGCGTGTGTGCACTGACCCAAAACTGCTGAATGGGTTCCTGCGTAGAGCACATTATGTGCTACCTATGCTAGATGACATCTTGCCGCGTTTGAACATAGCAACGTGTTTCACGTAGCTAGACCTCTATTCCGCTTTCTGGCACATGTTTCTAGATTATTAACCCAGTTTTCTGAATACCTTTGCAACACCGTTCGGGCTTTATCGTTCGCTGCATTTACCACTCGGTTTGAAGGTTACAAATGAAAATATCCAAAGACGGCTGGTGAAGGCGGTAGGCGATTTAGGTGGCGTAGCAAGCCTGGCAGACCATATTTTGATATATGGCTCGACAGAAGAAGGGCATGCAGCTATCTCCCACAGTTTTTGCAAACTTTTTGAAAAGACCTCTAGAGTAAACACGAGAAAATTGAGCTTCGGAAATAAGAGGTGATTTTCCTTAGGCATGTGTTGACCACATAGTGGATCCGCGTCGATCCGTAAACATGCAAGGCAATCCGGTTAATGCCACTACTAACAACGTGGAGGAAATCCGTTGTTTAAACGGCATGGTGTATAAGTTGATCCGTTTTATGTCTGGACTAGCTGATGGCATGACGCCGATCAGGAAGTTAACTCTAAAAGGGGTAAAGTGGAATTCGAGTTTGGAACAGGAAATCGAGTTTGCAACAGTTAAGTACCTTATCTTCCACGCACCTGTACTTGTGTATACCTTCCAGTGCAGCATTTCTTGGTACAGTGACACTAGCCGAGGCGGAGTGGTAAATGATACAGACGTTGGCGCGCCAAGGTCATGCTACACTACCTAGCCTGTGGAGCTGCATTGTGCGCGCTAGTGCGTGAGTGTCCATCTCCCGACTAACCAGCGATGCTTATTGATTGGTTCAAAAGCGAGTGCTTAGCTAAAACATGTGACTTGCCTAAAACTAAACAGTTGCTCTGTACCGAGTGTGGACTGCCGATGTACTATTGCCATTGCTTCTACTAAACTTCCATTTGCAGTACTGTTGTTCTGATTTCGGTTGAGTGTAACAATTTGGCGACGGAGGTTATTCTGATTGCTCATGGCAAATTCAATAACGGCACCCCAACCCTTTTGGAATTCTTCTACTGAAAGGCCTACTGCGCAACAATGGTTGCAGTGGAAAACTACATTTACTAACTACGTTGATTTGCTTTTGCTCCTTGGCGGAAATTGCACGATTGATGATGCAGCGAAAATTAAATTACTACGCCACCATCTCGGCATCGATGGCCAGCGACATTTCGACAGTTTACAATTACATACGAAGCGAGACCTAAAAACTGTGTTCTATTCCCTGGACCGAATATGGGTGGAAAACCCCCATGTGTTTACTGCTCCGTATAAATTCAGCACCATGCGACAACAACCATATGAGACTATAAATGAGTTTATCTCTCGTCTCCTTACTGCTCTTCCTGACTGCGCCTATGATCAGATCCTTCCAGCCCAGTTCGAAGAAGCGATGCTGTTACAGGCATTAATCGTGGGTGTTTTCGATGAGAAGGCACGAGAACGTCTGCTCTCCGAAGATGAAACGCTACTGACGTGGGAGAAAGCATGTGATATAGTCCGACAGCGTGCCAACCTCGTCCAGGAACTAGCCACATTTCCCTCTTCAAAGCAATCAATCTCACTTGACGTGAACAAGATCTACCAGACTAACCGTGGACATGCCTTACCTCACCCGATACAGCGCAAGGAATTCCGTTGTTACCGTTTCGAGGAGAATCACTTGTCCCCGATTGACTGCCCGCACATTTTTTCGTTATGCAGATTTTGTGGAAAAATGGGTCATATTCAGAAAGTGTGTCTCTCCAAGCGGAAATCACTCGTCCAGGAACAATCTAAGGATACAAACTGCATTACCGATGAATTGCTCCGGAATTGGATTAACACCACAGTCGTTTTTAATCGCACCATTACAGCTAAAAAACCGTATGTCGGATCCGTCCAAGTAAACGAACAACCGATAGAGTTTGAAATTGATACCGCTTCCGCAGTCACTTTGATCCGACCAGACGCCTTATCCCAACTTCCGAAGCTGTGTCCACCGAACATACAGTTGCGATCTTACACGGGACAGATGGTGAATGTGCTTGGTACCTTCAATGCACGCATTTCTTACCGTAATTCAACGAGTCATATGTGTGTGTACGTTTCTGGAGGACCGGGTCCGAACTTCCTGGGCCGCGATGGAATTAAGCGCCTTCCTGGCATAATGTCGAACGTCAATCTTGTGGAAGACAATCCGCAGTTATCCGAGATTTTGCAGAAGCATGCAGTCTTATATGATCAGTCGAGAACAAAACTTTTAAAGAATTACAGTGCACATCTGTTACTGAAACCACAGACAAAACAGCGGTTCTGGAAAGCTCGCACTGTTCCCTATGCCCTCCGTGATAAGGTCGAATGTGAACTGCGGCGACTCCAGTTGGAAGGTACCGTTAAACCCGTCCAGTATTCAGATTGAGCAGCCACCATTGTGCCAGTATTAAAGAGCGATGGTAGGATAAGAATCTGCGGAGATTACCAGGTTTCGATAAACCAAGCGTTAGAATTAGACCGATATCCGCTACCAAAGATTGAAGACATTTACGCTTCCCTTTCCTGTGATGATCTATTTACAAAACTAGATCTGAGTCATGCCTACCAACAAATTGAACTCGATGAGGAATCACGCACGTACATAACCATTAGTACTCATCTCGGGTTGTTCCGCTATATACGCATGCCTTTTGGAATAAGCTCGGCCCCATCTATTTTTCAACGTATTATTGACTCACTCGTGAAAGATATACCAAACACATGTGCGTACTTAGATGACATTTTAATTACTGGACGAACTACCGCCGAGCACTTACATACGTTGGACTTCGTCCTGAAGCGGTTATCGGATGCTGGTTTGGTTCTAAAAAGAGAAAAGTGTGAGTTCCTTGTTCCGAATGTACAGTAGCTTGGCTATCGGTTGTCACGTGAAGGATGGTGTCCAATGGAAGAAAAGGCAAAGGCGCTACTTGAGGCGCCAGCACCCAAAAATTTTCATGAATTGCAGTCGTTCCTCGTTGTTGTCACTCAGTTTTCCAGGTTTATACCATCGGCAGCAACTCATCTGCACCCGCTTCATCAGCTGCTACGTAAAAACCAAAGCTGGAATTGGAACACTACTCATGAAAATGCATTCAAAGCGGTCAAGAAGCTCTTAACATCTACAGATGTTCTGGTGCATTATGATCCTTAGAAGCCTGTTATTCTTTCTTGTGACGCCTCAACTTACGGTCTCGGAGCTGTTTTAAGGCACAAATTACCGAATGCTTCTCAACGTCCCATTGCTTATGCTTCAAGAACGCTGACACCAGCAGAACGGATTTACTCCCAACTTGATCGAGAGGCAGCCGCTGTCATCTTCTGCACCACTCGATTTCACCAATATTTACTCGGGCGACCTTTTGTGATCCATACGGATCATAAACCTCTTGTTTTCCTTCCCGGCCACGACCAAGGTATTCAACAAATGGCTTCACCTAGAATGAAACGTTGGTCGCTCACTCTTTCTGCGTATACATACGAAATTCAGTACTTTCCACTTAAACAGAATACCACCGCTGATGTTCTTAGCCGGCTTCCATTATCAGAGACACCATCGAAAGAATTTATCCCACAAGAGCTCGTAAACCTGGTCTAGCATTTTAATGATTCCCCAGTCACATGTACAGACATACGACAGGAAACTGACAGAGACTCTGTTCCATCGTTTGTCAAACGCTATGTCCAAGTTGGGTGGCCGGACAACAGCCCTAAAGAACTCATGCCCTTCCGTAACAGGATGTCTGAACCCAGCCTCCACAGTGATGCTTGCTGTGGGGCGCACGAGTTATTGTCCCAAGACATTTCGGTCACGTATTCTTGACGAACTACATGATGCACACCCAGGTGTCGCAAAAACGAAGTCGTTAGCTCGATTTTATGTGTGGTGGCCTAAATTAGACCTTGATATTGTGGCTGTCCGGGAGAAAGTAAGAATTGCCTCGGAAATTCCCTATTTTAGCGATTAATCGATTATTAACGATTATCGCGTCGATTTCGCACGTTCCTGAATGTTGTTCTTCTGCCCGTCATTAAAAGCCACCTGACACCTCGGGAAAAGATATGGGGAACCACTAACCTTGGCAGCTGACCTTCCAATTCTAGAAGTCGAAGGTCAGTAGAGACCTATAAATACAGCCAAGACCCGCAGTCGTTGTACAGTGTTCGTTGGCTGCAATTAATAGGTTATTTATCAGGGTCATTGGCGTTTTGCTTTTTTCCTTCGGTTGGGATAGAAGTTTTGTGGAGCAGTGAATTGTTATTTTTGGAATTGCGTCTAGTGAGAAGATTATAACCGTGGCGAAGGTTGGAAGTTGCAGTCCTTGCTAGGAGACCCGAAACGCCGCTCCTCATGCGCCAATGCAGCCTCGGAAGTGGCCAGAAACACCCTGGAAACAAGTCCACGTAGACTATTTCGGTCCCTACGTAGGTCGGATGATTTTGCTAATCATCAATGCCCATTCTAAATGGATTGATGCGCATATTCTTGTTTCAGCAAATTCAGCTGGTACTATAGAGAAACTACGCACAACGTTCGCAACATTTGGCCTTCCCGAGACATTAGTATCTGACAATGGATCAGCATTCGCCAGTGTTGAGTTTTCTACCTTCCTCAACTCGAACGGCATTAAACACATAACAACTGCACCCTGTCATCCTTCTTCTAATGGGTTGGCGGAGAGAGCCGTACAAACAGTGCAGAAGCTGCTAATAAAACAACCAAATGCTCCGCTGCGTGTGCGTTTGGATCGTTACTTGTTCGCATATCGAAACATACCAAACGAGACCACAGTCAGAAGCCCCGCAGAGTTAATGTTTGGTCGTCGTCTGCGTACACGATTGGATTTATTGCATGGATCTGTTGAGCCACAAGTTTCGGAAAAACAACAACGAGTGAAAGAGCGTTTTGATACTTGTAGAAGAGACAAGCATGTGACAGATTCAGATCCCATCTACATCCGCTTACCTACAGGCTCGGGGTGGGAGCCAGCCGTCGTTAAAACAACTAACGGACAAATAATAGAAGCAGAGACTGAGGATGGCAGGATCGTTCGACCTCATTTAGATCATGTGCGACCGAGATTGTCCGACACAGAAACAGTTGCCGAGACAGACCAGCCAGCTCAAGCATCGAACGACATGTACGTGTGTGACGCGGAACCGGTAGGTGCGTCAGAATTGCGGCGCTCTGAATGCCGACGCCGACCGGTCGATCGTTTCCAAGCTGGATAGCTCCAACTAAAGGGGGGAAAGTGATACAGATGTTGAGCGCGTCAAGGTCATGCTACACTACCTAGCCTGTGGGGCTGCATTGTGTGCGCTAGTGCGTGAGAGTCCATCTCCCGACTAACCAGCGATGCTTATTGATTGGTTCAAAAGCTAGCGCTTAGCTAAAACATGTGACTTGCCAAAAACTAAACAGTTGCTCTGTACCGAGTGTGGACTGCCGATGTACTATTGCCATTGCTTCTACTAAACTCCCAGTTGCAGTACTGTTGTTCTGATTTCGGTTGAGTGTAACACTAAATGTTCTATTACAGAATGAAAAACCTTTGGATTTTTGCAGTCTAGCACTCACCGTGACCAAGCGGCGCTATGCGCAGATTATGAGGGGATGTTCGCGGTAGTCTATGCCATGGAACATTTCAGCTACTATACTTTCGGAAGAAAGACGACTATGTATACCGACCACATACCGCTTGTGTCGATAGCCACTAAACCGCTGCACGTCGTTCCTCGTGGCCTTTAGCCTGTGTTTATCCGGCTTCAAAAATACGGCGTAGATATTGTGTAGACACCTGGTGAACAGACGTTCATCGCAGATACGCTGGCAAGAGCTCATCTGCTGGTACCCGAGAATAATCTGAAACAGGTCGAAGCAATAAACAGTACAGCATCTGGCAGTGACAGAAGATGGCCTAAAGAATATAAGGCGCCATTCAGAGGACAATGCAACGCTTTCAGCGTTGCGAGACGTTATTCTAATTTGGTGGTCAAAGACAAAATGGCAGCTGCCGAAGGAACTAACACTCTATTTCAATTTTCGGGATGAACTCTGTCTGTGATCGTTTGCTGTCCAAGGAAAGTCGTATTCTTATTCTATCGTCGCTCCAAGGAGAAATTTTGAAATACGTTTATCTCGCCCACCTGGGTACCAACTATACCGGTAACCGAGCATGAGAAGTGAACTTACGGCCAGGAATTACTGGTCAGATCAGAGTTCATGTGTCAACTTGTGAAGCTTGCCGTTCACGCGAAAGCCGGCAGACAAGGGAACCAATGCTGCTGTATGATGTCCCTGACCGACAGTGACACAAGTTGGCGGTGTATTTATTCAGTGCTAACGGGAAAGATTACTTACTCACGGTGGATTCCTATTGTGATTAGTTTGAAGTCGATCTACTCACCACTGCGACTACAGAAGCAGTAATCCATAAGTTTACATGTGAATTCACGCGGTACGGAATACCGGAGGAGCTGGCCTCTGACAATTGTCCGCAGTTTACTAGCACTGCGTTCCATGCGTTCGCAACCAATTGGGACGTAGTACACCAGCAAACTGGCTCATATCACAACCAATCGAATGGAAACGCTGAGTCAGCAGTGAAGCTGGTCAAACGACTAGTCTTAAATACTAGACCTACTAGCGAAGATCGGCACCTTATGCTACTGGAGAATGGCGACACACCTGCAACGGACCTCTACTTGAGCCCATTGCTGTGCCTATACAGCCGAAATACTGCAACTCTGGAGCTGGCATCTGACACACATATGCGCCCGGTTACGTCACAGCACGTGCATTTACAGCAGCTGAGAAGACGAGTGACCATTTAGAAATGGTACTACGACCATGGTGCACTGGTGCCGCCTTAGCTAACAGGAAGTGTGAATTAAACCAGCCCCCGATGGTCAAGAGCGGGGGAAGAAAGGTATGGCAACTGCGAGTGTCGGTGCCAGGTCATACGAAATAAACGTTGGAGAAAAAACGCTCGGAAGAAATCGAGTACATTTGAGACAACACCGGAAACAACAAGATGGCCTGGGAGTGAAGCGACCGAGGGTGTGTGGCGTGGAAAACATGGCCTCAGGTACAGCGAAGAGGACGCGGAGTGAAAACGTGTACGGGGTGTATGACCATCTGAAGTCACAAGATCAGGAAAATGGGAGGAGGTGAGGTGACTGGCATACCAAAGTGAACAGGTGGGCCAACCGAGTGATCCAGGTAGCGAATAGGATCCAGGTATGACTGTTTTGGTTGTTGGATATGTAATGGCCGACATTCATGTGAAACTAGAACTTGGGTGTTGCCCGCCTGAAAACACTGCATTATTGTGACGCGTTTCGATATTATTACATCTCATCCGATAGAGTTAACAGCCACCGAATCGCGGTTAACATTGAGATTGCGAGTCGTAATTCATACACCCAACGTGTACTTCAAAATGACCCTCAACATCGGACATTCAAGTGCGTTAATCATATTGTATTCAAGTGAGTCAAAGGAAGAGCATTTCCTCCGAAGGATCGTTATGTATGGATGTGAACGCATAACCTAAATCGTGGGGTTTGCTTTACCAAACGTACTGTAATTTTCGCCGTTTTTTCTTTGCCGAATAAACCCTTGTCCCTAAAGTAGTGCCTACTGCATCACAAATCGAATAGATTGCTACAGCGCGGTAGAGAATGGTGGAATTAGAAGTATGCAGATGTTAAACCCTCTTAGTAGATGGACTGTATGATTTCGTTGGATAGCAGCTGCCACAGTACACGGAGCGAAAAACTATTTATCAAGTACCAGCCCGACTGCAGGAAGGAAGCTAGTTCGAGTGCCCTACCTTTGCATAACTCAGCTTGTGTTAGTTTGGTCGCGTTGACGTTAGCCCTCCGTAAAATTTGTTTTCACGGCTCTTTGGGGAACCGTTTAGGCGCAACATAATATATACTTTGAAGGAATTAAGATTCCGACTTTGTTGTCCAATTTCGATCAGGTGTTCTAGGATGGAACTCTTGATTCAAAAGACAGTGCGTTGCTGCAAACTTGTTGAACGTTGGTTTGGATCCGTTTAAACAGATGCTTAATCTGTTGTTTGATGTGACCCACCCCATAGATGTAAGTAAGTTGATATAGAATGTAGGATTTGGACTGGACCGGGATTCTGTCTTTTAGACGGTGGTAAATGAACGTTTCATTTTCAGCATTGCTATATACATGGACAGCAGAGAAAGTTCGAGCTACTGCATTGGGGTGTTTTATTCAGCAACTCAAAGGCAGTATCGCTTGAAGTGAACGGATGTAAAAGCAGGATTTTTGGGAAGAATTGTAATCAGTTTACGACTACCATGAATCATTGTATGCTTTCGGAAGAAAGGGGTTGTTAATTGTTTTCTTCCAGCACTTTGAGTAACATTTCTTTTCAACCTCTAATGTCTCTGGGCCGTAAATGCGGGCATTGTGAATGTACACTACCATTTTAAACTTTAGTGGTACAAAGCTGATAAAATTCTTGTATTGCCTGACGCATCTCGCTTTCCGAAACACAATTATTGCTGGTGAGCCCGCTTTCTTTCTGCTTGGCGAAACGTCCAAGAGAACTAGCTTGCAATTCTTTTTGTCTTCACTATTGAACTTTACTGTTTAACTGCTTCAACAGTATTGAAATATCAGCGTCTTTATCGCGGATGATGAAAGTGTCACCCATAAATGGGCTTTGCGAATTAATTGAAGAGATTTCGGGTCGTATATACCCATGTACAAGCAAGACCAGGGGGACGTCCCAATCGGATTTTCCAGGGGAGTTCTCATTGCGACTCCTTCGACCAGTCTGTATTAGAAATGGTTAAATTGAATCCATGCGATACCTTCGGTATTATGACAATTTTGCTTAAGTTGCTATGGAACCACACAAACTGTAATCACGTCGTCGATAACCAGATAGAAGTGGGCATTTCAGTCCCCATGGTAGAACGACTCCATTTCTTATGTACATCAAATTTCGTGCTCTAGTTTCAATAACAAGACAAGTAAGGTGAAATAATGATAGTTACAGAGTAACAAAAGCAACACAGGGGGCGACTAAAATTCTCAACCAAAATCTTTCGATTACAAGCCTGGCAGCAATGAGTTGGTTGTGCGGACGTGGGTATTACTGAATTCCAATACCCAACTAGGAGGGCCAAGAAACTGAATAAACTTGACCTCTGAACTCTGACTCATCTCCCGGTAACAACCAATGTGTTGAGTGCTGGGAGAGTCAGAACCAATTGTAAAGCCCGTGCTATGTCCCGTGAGTATGTGTGTGCCAATGCCTTTTTTCATGTACTGTGGTAGCTGCTGCCTAGGTGGTCAACAAATGTTTTGATTGGGACAGCTCAGCCTCTGCCCCATTCTGATTCCGCCAATATCCGTCGCGTTTCAGCAGCCTATCTTGTGGCAGCTTTCCATTCTCTTAGGTCAGGTCAGCTTCCAAAAGTAATACAGGTTTCTGCATAACGAGCGTCCGGTTTTTTGCACTGGTATGCGAACCAGAGTACCTTTTACTTCGACTTCTGATTAACTCTCGCGGCTTTAGCAAAAGATCGAAGCAAAAACGCAAGCATTCACTGTACTGTCATGAAGTACGAGGTTCCAACGACCTGATATAATACAATTACAATAACTAGGAAATGTTCAGAGCAACACCATTCTAGACATATTTTATAGGCCTCTGCGGTGAAGGTGTACTTCAGTGCGGCATCTATTGACCAAAATGTTATGTAAGTAGGCGCATATATTTAGCATATTCTTCACCAGTGAATCCATAACGCTTTGGAAGATAGTTGGCGCAGGGTTTACACCGAACGACATGGGTACGTAAAGTAATACACCTCGATGGGTATGGTTGGAGGTCTAGACACATGAGTTCAATTTGAATTCAAACTGCTGGTGGCGTGACTCAAGTATAGTTTGGAAAAGGTATGTTTTAATAAAAGAAAACGTAGTTGTTTTCAATTTTAGCAATGAGTATTGGCTCGGCTGTAATCCCTGTTTAACTCTAAGCTCGTAGTACTTACAGGTCCTTGCGATACCATTACACTGCAATACAAGCAATATGGTGAATGTCTAGTTGGAATACTGAAAGTGTCCAGTTGTGTCATGATGTAATCGGAGGAGCTGTCGTTCTACTTCCTTTTCAAGGGTTTAAGTTACATTACTCGCTTCTTATAATTGTAATTTTGCCTCTGATTTAAGTGTCAAATATGTCGCATGACTCTTCAGCAAGCATGTCCAAGTTTGTTCAAAAAATACTGCATTTTTTCAAACTCTTGGAGAATTGCCGACAAGTATCCTTTTAGTTGCCGTTTAAGATGTTTTCAGCAGGATGTTTAATTTCATTGCGGTTAGTTACGCTAGGGCTAGGTTCGGCAAACACGTATACTTAGATGTGATCCGTCGAATTACCTTAGGGTACGCGTACCAGTAATGTACCCCGCACGTTCTCCAGACGTGCAATGTAAGATCGCACTTGTATTTTATATTGATCCCACTTTCACAATTGCGATAGGGCATCGGATCACATCAACGTAACTGCAAAACCGGTTTCAAGTTCGAAATCTGCGATTTGCTCGTTTAGTCGGATTAACACCATAAATAGATTCCCCAATTGTGATCTTCAGTTAATCCGGCTTCAACCCCACGGTAATCTGATCGATGGGTTCGAGTCTTTCAATAAACAAAGTTATTTTCTTTGCAAAGTTATTCTTTCTGGATACGTCCTCCTTTCTCGCAGAATCTGCATACCGAATACAGTTACACTCATTCAGCCGCGGATGAACGCCGCTAACCATAATGATAACAACGGAATTCTCTGCGTTGCACAGAATGAAATATGTGGGACGAACTTTAGCCAAAGATTTTGTGTGGCACTTGCGAAATTGTCTGATCGGACGAGCAATATGCCGTTAATTTCTAAACGTGATTGGCACATCGAACTAGGTATCAGGCTCTTTCTCAAGTGAGTTTCTTTTTGTCTTCCGATAACAGGCTCTCCCGTGATTCCTTGTTGTTGAATGCACCTAGGATTAGGGTCTTGAAGTGCATTGATCTTGAAACTTCATTTGCCAAATCTGGTTCTAGGTACAGTCAAGGAGTACAGCTGCGTGTCCGGAAGTATACCCATTCACAGTTTTGTACTGCTGCTGCCACATGGTGCTAAATTTACAACGTGCTGTACAAGCATGTGGATTTCCACCCCACGGTAATAGAAAACAGTATGTAAGTTTTGTTTCATGTGCAGTTCTTCAGACCATCATCATGTGGCTGCTTCTCGTTGCCCAACTGACGACGCAGTAATTTAATATTTCTGGTTCATTCCAGCTGCTTGCAAGCCAGCTTCGTCTGACCACCATCCCGGAAAGCCCCAGACGAGCTTTTCGATTTACCAGGGCTCATCGGTTGTACACGTTCCTTCGGTTCTCTTCTGGGTATTGAACCCATGACCGCCAGCAGCTTACGCTAACTAGCCAGCAGCCTATGCCGCTAAGACATTTAAGAAGGTGGTCAACCATCTGGACTTGCAGGCAAACTAGATTACAACGCAACTCCAACATTTCCAAGCAGTTTGCTACCATTACAGAGGACACTGGCTGTCCTACGAGATTACGGCTTGCACTACACACTAGTGATTTGGTTTTCCTAGCTTAATCCATAATAAAGCAACTTTCAACGAGAATAAGCAGATCCACCAAATTACTGTGGTTATTTCTCCACTGAAACCATTGATGCTTACTATGTGTTTCTGCGGAAGCATTCCCGAAAGGATGAGATGGGGCAATTGACTTTATCAGCACTGATCTTTATAAGATCCGCCGCCAATTTGTTTCATCGAAACGAAATCAGAAAATCTGACTGCTTACTAATATGGAGATTTGAGTACAAGCAAGAACAATCGTATACAAAATGTGAAACTTAGAACAGACAAAAGACGCATTAGTCATATGGAGACTAAATAAAATCAAGATACAATGGCTATTAGTGACAGGCCTATGGCCCCAATACACACCCACGACACTAGCATGCGATAAGTGCTTGGCAAAGTGTATCGCATCACCTTCGCAGCATGGGTTATCAAAGTCTCGTTCATGCATAACCTGTCAAATAAAACTTGTAGTATAAGAGGCAGGAAGAAGACAAGAGGCAGAGACATGGCTTCTATTTTAGGACACGCAAGCTCTATAAAGGGTAACAATAAATGGAAAGAAGAAAGCGCACGGTTAAATGTTCTCATCCAGTTCTCGTCCTCTTTGTGTAAGTGTATAAGTAGGTCACCATGAAAGGCAAAGCGAAAAACGACGTCAAGGTAACGACTTTACTTCGACCACACTGCAACAAAAATCTCGATCTATCGTTACAAGTTCTTAGATCATCTCATTGGAACGATTGATTCTGGACTACAATGCTTTGTGATATGTCTTGGCGTGCAAAAGCGTTCAATCGAGTCCCCACACAAAAGGATGTTATTTAAACTGATTAGTTTTGGACTGACAAAACGGCTTATTTCTTGCTTTGAATGTTCTCACAGGAGGCCAGCAGACAGTCAGCATTTTGGGTTCATGTCTACGCCCCAAACCTTTGCTAGTAGCGTAGTACAAGTCAGCCTTCCTCTTCGTTTTTCATTGTATACAAATGATTCTATGCCTGTCATGTACTTCGTTAACTCGTACTTGTTTTCAGAGGATTTGAAAGTAGTGTATATGTTTCCTTCAGTAAGTATTAAATGTGATCTGCGAGACATGGAAGACCAGGTTGGAAAGGGACAGGTATGGTTCTCCACAACGCAATTCAAGGAATTAAGGATGCCATATAGAGGCACGATTATTTATAATTTATTTAAATACCATTTCAGTTTGCTCTTCTGTCGGAGATTTATGACAGTGTGATTTCAGCTCCCTAACTTTCAACGAACAGGTGAACGATGTTGTTACAATAGCAGTTCAATTACGTGGATACCTTACTGTTACTAAACCGCAAATAGGTAAGCCTCATGACGTATAAAAGCAAAATGAGGCCTCGTTAGAATAGTGTTGCTTCACGTTCTGCAATGTAAGTAGATATAAACTAAACGTCAAAGAAAATGTTTGAGGTGCCTTCATCAATGCCACTAAATTTACTTATACCTGCTTCTCATAAGGATTGCTGCAAAGAGCTGAAATTCAAACGTTTTTGGTGCATAGGGCATACCGCTCTTTCAGTTGAAGTTCTACACTATACATGAGATACGGGACGCGGAATGCGGGATTGTGGTGCCTACATTTGGGATCACAATCAGCTCGATGGTTTTTTTCTAAGTTTCGGCCTGATATAGAGTAAGCAGCCTAATTGCACACATTTAATAGGACGAATTCCTCACAATAATGTTGATTTTCCGACTACAGCCAAATTAAAACTTGCCGAAAATTTGCAAATAAACGATGATAGATGTATTGAAGAAGGACCGGAATACCAAAGTAGCATAAAATTCGGAGCACACATATCTTGAAAAGGAAAAATCTTGTAACCAAAATATGAAATCTTGTGACGAAAAATGAAGTGCAATATCTATGGTACTACGAGTTTATAATAAAATGCGCGGCGTTCTAGTGCTGAAAGATTTTGCATGTTTCACCGACCTTACCATTCGAATGCTTTTAACTGATCCAGTATTTGTATGTTGTATGACCTCTTTCCATCTACTATAAGTAATTGTAACTTATGCGCTTACTTTATACTATGCCTGCATTATTGCTAAATAGCTGCGTTTCATTTTTTTATCATTCAAAAACCACACTTCATTAACATTTTTTGTTCATCCGTTGGTTACTTATTTCTTTTTTATTTCTTGCTGTGCAATCAATAATGTATCTTTCCTTTCTGATCGATTGCCTGAAATGGGGGGAATAAACTTTCTACCAATTCGATAAATTCGTTGGTCGTAAACTACTTATATGGGCAAATGTGTTATAAACCGCATTTGCAATTGAGAAATAAGTCGCGGAGACGACATTAGAAACAAAAATTAGCGAACAAGCTTGTTTTCAGGGCGTCATCATCAGGCTAATACAACCACCATAAAGCAAGCTATAATAGACACAATGGGTTTAAATGTGGTCACTGAAGCGGAGTAACTAATCGATACGTTTACATGCTTGGTCCGGTTGAGGCGAGGTCAGGTGAAGTGGCGTGATTGCCATTGTTAGTCGCGTTGGTCTGAGGCCAAGGGAGGGTTAAAGTATGGATGAGTTTTTCTGCGCACATAGGTCCGGGTTATAGAGCCGAATTGCGATCGCCTCTGCTGCCTACAGCAGGCGACATCTGACTGCCCGTGTGAAACATTCGGGGCCACAGTAGATCGGTGTGAATGCGTCACGCGAATCGATTTGATGGTGCGTCAATACTACACTGGTTACATTCTCCCTCGCACCGCTGTAGAGCCAAGCTGGTCAATGCTGTCGAGTCCTAACGGACAATCGCCTGGTCGTTTTCTTAATATACCTTGCTCGACATGAGTAAGAGAAATTGTACACACAGAAGGAGGTCTGCGACCGAGGTATACTGTCTTTAATTTGTTGGCGCACAATCGGTGTCGAGGTGAAGGTTAGGCGTAGATTAGCGGCAAAATACGTTCTCTCTGTTGCTAAAGAAAGTCTGCGGGAGGTCCGTTTTGCTATCGCGTCACTCTTAAATGGTAACGATAAGTATATCATCCGCTTCTCCGCGGAAACGGGTTTCAGCTTTGTACTCGCGATTCCATATGCCTCTGGATGCATTTTTTCAGGGTACCCATTACGCCCGAGTATGTTTTATATAAGCTCAGCTCATTTGAAAGCGAATCATCTGTACATATTCTCCTCGCTCTCTTCGTTAGGCAGCGTACGCGGTTCCTTTTTTTACTTATCGAAACAAAACTAGCGAAATGGATGTACTGCATTTTGGTTAGGTTTACTCTTATGATTCTCTACAATATGCTGGTCTGGCTGAAAAACGTTCTTCAGATATCTCTGTACCATCGTCGTAGTTAGCCAAAATATTCGATCTGAGTTTAATTCTCTGCCTTGCGCATGGCTGTAAGTATTAGTATTATTAATTATGCAAAACTAGTATTATTTTTATTATCTCTTTAGACGCGAATAGTCTGATCCATTGAGATGATGGATTAAAGGTTCCATGCCACTAAATATTGCTATGGAAGTCTATAGCTGCTGACGTATTATCGCGATTAGTTATAAGCTACAGTGCAGTATCATCTTTTAGGAATGCAAAAAAGATTTATCATGCTTAAAATAGGCGAATGATGAAACGGGCATTGTGGTCGGATCTCCCATGACTTATACGTATAAAGCAACCCAAAAATTTATTAAACAGTGTTGTCCAAATTGCTAGTTTGCCATATACGCAAGTAACCAGCTGAGGGATGAAAATGCGAAATGGAAACGGTGGAAAGGATATCCTGTACAGAAGCAGATTCCTTGTTGATGGTTCCATGGATAGCACTATTGAGTTATTTAATCCTTTAGTTACAACCGCGTTTGTCATTTTTCCAGTTGTTAGTTTCTCTAATGTCAATTAGATTCAAACAAGATTGACTGGATTCGTTGTATCAGTCTCAAAATCTCAGATAACCGTGCTAGTTAGTTTCCTCTATAAAACCTATGTAAAATATGAGTTAGAATCCGTCGAATAGATACCACACCTTTATCAACATTGTTATTCAAATGCATCATTATATTTCTCTATTCCATTGTTGGACTCGAATGTACCCCTCCTCGGAGGTGGCAGAGTGAAGCTTCCCATGTAGGCAATGAACCCGTGTTGGGCGAGTTGACAGAGACCATTTGGGGAGTAACTTAAGTTCCAGGTTCGAAAACGTTTGAAGCTCTAACGAGCTGAATATATTAAATAAGTAAATAAAACATTGGGTTACTTCTTTATGGTAGTCCATGTTTCTCGATGCACAACAACAACTCTCAGGATAGTCCAATACAATGTCGGCTCCCCTAGTCTTATGCCACACTTTCACAAAATCAGTTGGAACATGGAAGTTCAGAACAGAAGGTTGCTAGGCTGCTCTGCATAGAAGGAGGTCCCTAGGAGATGATTCCATGAATAGTCTTATTACTTAACTTGAACTTATCAATAACCACATTTAACCTACTCTCATTGTCCTTCATTCTAACAATATTAAGCATCGAACTCCATTAACATCTATTTAGGAGCTTGGTTTTGTTGAACATATACCTATCCTTTGAGTTCCCTTTGTATCGGTTGATCACACCACCTCTTTGAATTGCATCTCGCACAGTCCGGAAAAATACTAGTTAAAAGTTTTATCACCTTATAACCCGTTTAAGATCCATTGTGTAAAAGGTGAACAACTACCTATTCTATGAGATGCATTGTACAAAATTATCATGTGGGCTGTGCCTCACAACTTCGAGGAATTCACCGTTTTATATAGTTAAGGATGCATATATTTAGTTGCTTTTCGGATAGATAGGTTAGCAAGCAAGCTCGTTTTCTGCGGTACCACGTCACGATCATACTACAAAAATGAATGACATAAAAACAAGTATCATACTGGAGAAAAGATCCAAGAGCTAAATATGTATGCATGATCAGGTCGATCAATGGTGTGTTCATATGTGTGAGGCTTTTTCCACATTGGCTGTCAGTGTTATTAGGTGCCAGAGTAGACCGATCGTCTGGACTCATTACTTATGTCGACCATTGCCTGATTCACGAAGCCAAATGACGATCGCTTCGGCAATTGTCAGTAGACTATATCTAAGGGACCGTGTGCTTCTTCTGGGTACGCGGTAAATGCGCTGGGAAGCCTCCTGTGCTTTGACCTGGTGGTTCGAATCGACAACATGTGAACGTACAGCGCTTGTCATTGATCCAGTCAAGCCGCCATACAGCCAAGCTGGACAGTGCTTCCTGGCTCTATCAGAGAGTCCACTGGACATTATTTCAATATATATTAATGGACAGAAGGGTGGGGTTGTAATGGGTTCTATTTAGAACCGCAGCTAGAGGTTGTGTTTATGCGTATGTTGCTGAACATATAGCTGAACTGCGTTATAGGCAACGTAGTTGACTATATACGGTACTTAAATGATTCTACATCTAAACCGGTCAGCAGACTATGAAAGAAATAGTGAAGTAATCTTTTAGTGTATTCATCTCATTAGTTCACCAGCTACATAGCAAAGACTAGTCCGGAAAAGTACTAGACACGTTTCGCCCTCTTGGGGCTTCTCAGTGGTGCGCATTCTCTCCGTCCCCCACTGGGGATCGAACCCGTGACCGCTAGAAGCAGATGCCAACTAGTCAGCAGCTTATGCCACTGAGCCACGGGGGAGGTTGGTTGAGCTACATAATTAGCAAACTAACTGGGCTATTGCACCACCTATTTTTCACTGTCACTGACAGTGGCTAGCCTGCGAGGTGAGGAGGTCCTCTCGCAAGACGATATACCTATAAAATTTGAAACTAGGAGAGACTATTTGTATTTCTATATTACTGGTAAGTAGCAGGATTTTTCATGCAATCTTTTATGGTATTCCTCCTATTACTTCTCTGTCTGTGACAGTGGAAGATTTGTGGTGTTATATGCCAGGTAGCTTGCAAATTAGGTAGCATAGCCAAACTCCCCCATGGCTCAGTGGCTTAAGATGCTGGCTAGTTAGCATCTGCATCTAGTGGTCATGCGTCCCATCCCCAGTAGGAGACCGAGAGAATGCGCACCACTGAGGAGTCCCAAGAGGGCGTAACGCGTCCGGTGCTTTTCCGGAGTAATCTGTGCTTTGTAGCTTGTGGAATAATGGGAGGAATACCTTGGCAGATTACATCTCAAAATCTTGCTACTTACGAGTAATATAAATTATTGAAGTAGTTTAACCTAGTACACCTCAACATAGTATGAATGGTGAGATTGTATGCAACAACGCAATGGACATCTTGAATATGCGAATGAAGCGATGGTCTAACATGCCGGTCCAACGCAGAGTACATATGCAGACAATGTAGACAGGGCAATATACTCATTCTGCCAGCTTCGCTCGACTTATCAGGAACTTATAACTAGTTAGTTGCCAAACCTAGCAAACAAGATGTATATGTAGCGAGGACAGGACTCCGGACAGGTTAGAATTCACACGGAACATATTAGTATGACGTAACCATTCGAAGGCATTCGCTCAGAAGAGTGTGGATTCTAGGGACTCATAGCAAAATTTGCTTCCTTAGGAAAGAAACCGGTCTACGTAGCGCTGTTTTTCAAAGTGAACATGATAGCGGAATTGATGTCTATGATGTTTGATGAAAGTAATGCCCGAAAATACTGTGCAACAAGCTTACGTTTGGGTTTCAAACCAGCGCCGATTATGAAGAAACAACTTAGAACAAAATTCTAAGTTTCGGTACTTCTTTGTTTGTGTACTACTTCTCTTGCTCATATTTGTTACTTGCTTCCCTTGAAAGCGATATCGGATTAATTATGCAAGATAAAATTGGATACTCAAAACAGGTCGCAAAAGCCCCAGCAAAGATAGCCAACATCTTTGCTTGCCGCAGAGGTGATCACGAAGTTTGAGTTATCAGTCTTACCACGAAAGCTGTAGGCTGAGACCCATTGTGGAGCACGCGATCAAACCTAGCTTCCATGGCACAAATACATTCCTGATGCGCTTGGCGAATTTAGTGCCGAGATTATTCCAGCCCCTTACCAAATCAGACTCGCTATTAAAGCATTGAATATCGGCGTCAGTGAGGGGATACCATCACGGCTTTTTAATAATGACCAACACAACTCAAAGCTGTTATGCTGCAACTCTGTCGCATTACTAATATGATAAAGCCAATAGCTCAAGAGCGTCACCTGTAACAGTCAATGTGTTTGTCGTTGAAAGTATTTTCCATCGGAGCTACCAAGCATTGAAGGCTTTCCTAACTACTGCCATATTATAAATGTATTCGCAAGGGACAGAATTGGTCTAGTGGGAGGTTCACGCATCGTGAAGTTTAGAAATATTCTTTTCGAGCCCTTAGGCTGTCGTATCTTCTGAAAGGAATTTGTTCGCTCATTTGCCAAACGCTTTAGATACCGGAATACTCAATTCATTTACAGTTCATGACTCGCAACGGTAAAAATGACAAATAATTTCGCCAATCAGCCAACAAAAAGTTTATTCTTTGACTATGCCTCGTGTTATATTCCTTTTCATTTGTATCTTTTGTACTGAATGTTTCCATATATGTTCCATACCCAGATGGACAACTTCCTTGAATTATCGTGCCATACAGAAAACTTGAAAATTAATGTGTTGGACATGCGTATCAGAAATAACGTGTGCGATTCACTTTGATGCCCCTTAATTTTAATAATGTATTACTACCATTCAAACGAAGATTCATATGCAATTGAGACAGATGGTCATTTATGATCAGGTACTGCTACAATATAACTATTTGGTCATATATAATGGGGACTCACATTTTGCCATGGAACTGGATTTCCAGTACACTTCATCTGACCCTGGTATATATGAGCACGCTTGGTACGAAGCTGACGTCGTAAAATGAGTCTCATTTTGAACCCAATAGCATATACTCAGTATCCACTTAAACATAATTAGGTCAAGTCTCCCATGCCTACACTGAAGCTAACAATTATGGATAAACAAAATCGTTCCTACCAATTCTGCCACAACTGTCAACTAAATAACTGGTTTATTGCTAGACGGTGCGAGAGAGTGTTCCTTGCAGATTCCATCCGCCTTCCGTTGTTCCCATTCTAAAGAACACATGGATGCGTGGTGGCTTCCGAACAACCATCGACGGAGTATACTTCATACCGCTTAATTCGCCTCACTAAACTTGTCCCTTTCGGGCATGCCAAAAATTAAGCGCGTAATTTCTAAGGAGTATGTGCCATGAGCACATCAGTTACGCCGTTGCCTTACACGCTTCCACTGTTATTATATGCGAATTCCTTTTCCTCCTGTTCTGAGACATCAACACTGCATAACAGCACCTATTGGCGTCTGAGTTTACGCATGTAATCTCGTAAATGCGCAGAAGACCAGATATGATATATACGCAGAGAGCCCTTGCTGATAGAAAGCACGGTCGCGCACTATAAAAACTATTACTTCAGGAAGGAAGCGTAATTTGTAGATGAGTCAACGACATAAGGAGATAATAGGAAAGAACATTTGAAACTATCAGACATAATGCTGTTAAAACGGAGTCACAATTTTCATATACACACATGATGCCTTGGGACATAACTGATTGTAATAAAACTACAACGTACAGAGGATGAACATTATAATGTTAAAACTGTTAGCATTAATAAGATATAAAACGGACCCATAAATACCCCGTTCTTAGGATTTGCGTCCAAGGCTCTGTTGTGTGTACACACTGACTCATTTGTTCAAATATGATCTCACAGCTAAGTAATGATGGGAAACGTCATGCTCAAATAATCCCGTTAAAATACCATTGCTATTACATAATATTAGGCTGCACCGTTATTGAATTGCATACTCCTCACTTGCCTTTCAAAACCAAATTAAATTCTGGTCACTTGGCTTAGCACTGGTTTCTTTGCAACGCAAAGTCACACAAGCGATTTGAGACGGTTGATCGTGTGATACTGGTGGGCATATTGCTGCAGTGCCACGGGTTCCACTGTCCTAGCGCTTACCAACTACTTGCTTCATTCTCTTCTGTGATTACACGCCATATCAGATTAACTTATCTAAGAACAGTGTAATATGCTGCTAGCTAGAGGCACTTATCATCCGGCTGCTTCGAGGTAGCTATGTCTGGGTGTACACGATTTCAGACAACCTTGGGATATATCTGCCATCTCAGCCTAACAGGAATTGTAAGAGGGGGCAGAAAGCGCAACCTCAGTTGCCACATACCTCATTGGTGCACTGCATCATCTGGGCTTGCTAGAATGGAAAAATAAGCACAGCATTTTCCTGCGTGCTGTGACGGAGACACAGGCCACTGGACTCTAGCTGACTTTGAGTAAAAGTTGCGAACATGCCAATTGCGTCGCAGTATTGGTTGTCCGACATACTACGTAGACATAAAAGTCTTCACATACTCTCAGTAAATAAACTTGAGAGACCTTTTTAGACGTGCTTATTTTCTGTGTTGTTGAATAAACTCGGCTTACCATAAAAAAGAAGCGCACTCTACCAGCCAGAAATAAGTAACAGAAAACGAGCTAAGTACTTGTTTGGATAAGAAGTGTGAACCGTTTCATTTCTGCTTTGAACTACGACCACAGTCGATTTGCACTTAAGGAGAAAAACGCGTCTGTTTGAGTATGCTGTAGCACAATTAGACGCCGTGTATCTTGACCACTGGACAAAATGCAGCCGTCAATTATTTCGCAACATTTCAACCTCAGGTTAGATATTGCCCTAAGAATTCATTATATAGTGCTTCTATTTTGCCTTTAACTTAGTCGGTTTTTCGTTTTGGAAATGTCGAATCTACAACAACGGTATGTTCCATATATTTTCCTTTGAAAAACTGTTCCGCAATCCCTTGAGTATATTTGTCTCTCTGGTTTACTGTAAACTTCAAACTAGCTACCCTAACGGCCTGCGCCTGCATTGCTACAAACTTTACCTTACAGATTTGGACGCACGCAGGTGTCGAATGATAGAGAAACGCAAGCAGTTTCCCTACATGTGTTCAGTTTGTTCGTCGGCAATGCCATGCAGCATAACAGGTCATCGATCCAGGCTCCGGATAACAGGTTAAAGTTAAAATCTACGCAATTCAATGATGTCCTTAATGACACGAATATATGCAGTTCACTTGGTATAGCGCACCTTGACGATAGACGATGCAAAGAACAAGTATATCCTCGACCTGGAGAACATGTGTCAATATCCTGACGATATCAATTACAAATGCGGCCTACAAGACTCAGCCCTGTCCTATTGGAAGCAAGTATTTAATCCGACCAAGCAAAGCTTAGTCACATACCACTTACCCCTTGTCAAATTCGCATTATTGTAGCTACACCCACTTTGAGCGATGCGGCTCTCGCAATGTTGGTCAAATGGAGTTTCATGTGACCCTTGAAAGCCATTTTCATTACATATTTAGTCAGTTTAGGTACTTCACATCAGTTGCGTTCTGACTAGTTTTAAATAGCCTAAATGCTGTACTACGGAATGTCATCTTCACATTCATTAAATGCTATTCTACCTTTGTCCAAAGAAACCCGTCAATCATAGAACTTCCGTTGCATTGATCACAGTATACGGATCCAAAGTAATACCATAGGAATCATTCAACCAAACTTTCGCTAAGCCCTTGTTGTTTCGGTTGTGATTGCTTGTCACCAGTCTATTATGTCATTCCTGTTATACTTACCTTTCCAGTGGGCTGTTCGAGTAAGCCTCATGCTTCAGCTCTCAGAAATCTGCCCAGAACGGGAAAAATTGGTAGACCGCATTCGTTCAAAGGATATCCGTAAACATCCTAGGTCGATAACTGCTTAATCTATTATTAGCAAGTGATTCCCATCAAAGATTGGACAAGAAAAATCCCATCAAGTATATTACACGGCGAATTAACAAGTTTATCAAAAAGCATGAACACACGAACAGACAACTCCACACGTAAAATGGATTCCAATTGGAGCACACAAATGCTCACAATTTTCGCAGTGTTTGCCAGAATTCTACAGAAACGGAAAGTTCGTTCTTTCCTGCGGTCGGTATAAGACCGCAGCTGGTAGCAGGATCCTGGTCTACCTAACGTCAAGAACTCTAAGTTATACGGAGAAGTAGTCTTGGCATCAAACTGAACAATAAATGCACACTACCTTGTTGGACCAAGGTTATCTAGGATG
>OX104070.1:34849329-34895416 GCA_944474145.2 Dicrocoelium dendriticum
ATCCCTGGTATATGTGGGCACGCTTAGTATGAAACTGACGTCGTAAAATGAGTCTTCATTTTGACCCCCCAATAGCATATATTCAGTCTCCACTCAATCTTTATTGCGTCAAATCTCCCATGCCGACACTGAAGCTAATAATTGTGGATAAACAAATTCTTTTCTAGCAATTCTGTCACCACTTTCAACTAAATAACTGGTTTATTGCTAGACGGTGCGAGAGAGTGTTCCTTGCAGATTCCATCCGCCTTCCGTTGTTCCCATTCTAAAGAACACATGGATGCGTGGTGGCTTCCGAACAACCATCGACGGAGTATACTTCATACCGCTTAATTCGCCTCACTAAACTTGTCCCTTTCGGGCATGCCAAAATTAAGCACGTAATTCTCTAAGGAGTATGTGCCATGAGCACATCAGTTTACGCCGTGTGCCTTACACGCTTCTTAGCTGTTATTATATGCGAATTCCTTTTCCTCCTGTTCTGAGACATCAACACTGCATAACAGGCACCTATTGGGCGTCTGAGTAGTTTACGCATGTAATCTCGTAAATGCGCAGAAGACCAGATATGATATATACGCATAGAGACCTTGCTGATAGAAAGCACGGTCCCGCACTATAAAACTATTACTTCAGGAAGGAAGCATAATTTGTAGATGAGTCAGCGACATAAGGAGATAATAGGGAAGAACATTTGAAACTATCAGACATAATGCTGTTAAAACGGAGTCACAATTTTCATATACACACATGATGCCTTGGGACATAACTGATTGTAATAAAACTACAACGTACAGAGGCTGAACATTATAATGTTAAAACTGTTAGCATTAATAAGATATAAAACGGACCCATAAATACCCCGTTCTTAGGATTTGCGTCTAAGGCTCTGTTGTGTGTACACACTGACTCATTTGTTCAAATATGATCTCACAGCTAAGTAATGATAGGAAACGTCATGCTCAAATAATCCCGTTAAAATACCATTGCTATTACATAATATTAGGCTGCACCGTTATTGAATTGCATACTCCTCACTTGCCTTTCAAAACCAAATTAAATTCTGGTCACTTGGCTTAGCACTGGTTTCTTTGCAACGCAAAGTCACACAAGCGATTTGAGACGGTTGATCGTGTGATACTGGTGGGCATATTGCTGCAGTGCCACGGGTTCCACTGTCCTAGCGCTTACCAACTACTTGCTTCATTCTCTTCTGTGATTACACGCCATATCAGATTAACTTATCTAAGAACAGTGTAATATGCTGCTAGCTAGAGGCACTTATCATCCGGCTGCTTCGAGGTAGCTATGTCTGGGTGTACACGATTTCAGACAACCTTGGGATATATCTGCCATCTCAGCCTAACAGGAATTGTAAGAGGGGGCAGAAAGCGCAACCTCAGTTGCCACATACCTCATTGGTGCACTGCATCATCTGGGCTTGCTAGAATGGAAAAATAAGCACAGCATTTTCCTGCGTGCTGTGACGGAGACGCAGGCCACTAGACTAGATGACTTTGCGTGAAAGTAGCGAACATGCCAATTGCGTCGCAGTATCGGTAGTATGACACACTACGTAGACATAAAAGTCTTCACATACTCTCAGTAAATAAACTTGAGAGACCTTTTTAGACGTGCTTATTTTCTGGTTCGTGTTGTTGAATAAACTCGGCTTACCATAAAAAAGAAGCGCACTCTACCAGCCAGAAATAAGTAACAGAAAGTGGGCTAAGTACTTGTTTGGATAAGAAGTGTGAACCGTTTCATTTCTGCTTTGAACTACGACCACAGTCGATTTGCACTTAAGGAGAAAAACGCGTCTGTTTGAGTATGCTGTAGCACAACTAGACGCCGTGTATCCTGACCACTGGACAAAATGCAGCCGTCAATTATTTCGCAACATTTCAACCTCAGGTTAGATATTGCCCTAAGAATTCATTATATAGTGCTTCTATTTTGCCTTTAACTTAGTCGGTTTTTCGTTTTGGAAATGTCGAATCTACAACAACGGTATGTTCCATATATTTTCCTTTGAAAAACTGTTCCGCAATCCCTTGAGTATATTTGTCTCTCTGGTTTACTGTAAACTTCAAACTAGCTACCCTAACGGCCTGCGCCTGCATTGCTACAAACTTTACCTTACAGATTTGGACGCACGCAGGTGTCGAATGATAGAGAAACGCAAGCAGTTTCCCGACATGTGTTCAGTTTGTTCGTCGGCAATGCCATGCAGCATAACAGGTCGTCGATCCAGGCTCCGGATAACAGGTTAAAGTTAAAATCTACGCAATTCAATGATGTCCTTAATGACACGAACATACGCAGTTCACTTGGTATAGCGCACCTTGACGATAGACGATGCAAAGAACAAGTATATCCTCGACCTTGAGAACATGTGTCAATATCCTGACGATATCAATTACAAATGCGGCCTACAAGACTCAGCCCTGTCCTATTGGAAGCAAGTATTTAATCAGACCAAGCAAAGCTTAGTCACATACCACTTACCCCTTGTCAAATTCGCATTATTGTAGCTACACCCACTTTGAGCGATGCGGCTCTCGCAATGTTGGTCAAATGGAGTTTCATGTGACCCTTGAAAGCCATTTCCATTACATATTTAGTCAGTTTAGGTACTTCACATCAGTTGCGTGCTGAATAGTTTTAAATAGCCTATATGCTGTACTACGGAATATCATCTTCACATTCATTAAATGCTATTCTACCTTTGTCAAAAGAAACCCGTCAAACATAGACCTTCCGTTGCATTGATCACAGTATACGGATCCAAAGAAATGTCATAGGAATCATTCAACCAAATCTTCACTAAGCCCTTGTTGTTTCGGTTGTGATTGCTTGTCACTAGTCTATTATGTCTTTCCTGTTATACTTACCTTTCCAGTGGGCTGTTCGAGTAAGCCTCATGATTCAGCTCTCAGAAATATGCCCAGAACGTGAAAAATTGGCAGAATGCATTCATTTAAACAATATCTGTAAACATCCTAGTTCGATAACTGCTTAATCTATTATTAGCAAGTGATTCCCATCAAAGACTGGACAAGAAAAATCCCATAAGGAATATTACACGGCGAATTAACAACTTTCTCCAAAAGCATGAACACACGAACAGACAACTCCACACATCATATAGATTCCATTTTGAGCACACAAATTCTCACAATTTTCGCACTGTATTTGCCAGAATTCTACAGAAACGGAAAGCTCCTTCTTTCCTGCGGTCGGTATAAAATGGCAGCTGGTAGCAGGATCCTGGTCTATCTAGCATCAAGTACTCTAAGTTATACGGAGAAGTAGTCTTGGCATCAAACTGAACAATAATTGCACACTACCTTGTTGGACCAAGGTTATCTAGGGGGCAACTGTAAACTCGAGGAACAGGCAATCAGCAATGCAGAGGTTAATTATCCAAGCAGAAGCAGAAATTTGCTGTCCTGACGTCTGATCCTTGTCTACTTAGTTCTCTCTCCAGATGCCTATTTTTTAGGCTAGTCCAACCTATGTATTTATCGTTAGAACAGTGTTTATAACAGCCAGTCTGCTCCTGATTCCATCCAATACACGGTCTATTTTTATCAAAAATAGTATTGGAGTAAAACTCATACTTTGTTAGGGAATACACATGCTATACGACTAATGGCTGAACATCCTGACATTATATACCAGTAAAGAACTGTGTTTATGATTCCACCTGCTCCATATGCGCAACACCTTCGTCTAACTGCTTCATGCAGCAACAAATTGCAATATCGCAGAATCGCTATTCCAGACGCAGTGACGCGTAAGGCAACTTTGGGAATCTCAACGGACCACCAAAATTAGACCAAGCTCACTCAACAACAAACCGACGTTGGTTTGCAATATGTAACAACTTACTTGTTTCGACCGTAGTGATGTAGCTGTTTTAGGTTATAAGATTTCTTCAATGAACAATGAAAAATGATTTAGCACGGGTAAAATATCATTTGCTTGGCAAGTCCCGCAGGATGAAGGGATAAAGCTATAATAGCAAAAGATACGTGAGTTGTCTGGTTGGGCTTTTATCTGGCAGAAACGCTGCTGAACAGTAAGGTAAGTGCGAATCGAATGCAAACAACGACGCAACATGGGGACAGTTATGGCTGATGTACTCCGAAGGAAAGGGAGAAACGAGAATACTCAATTCTGTACGGTCTCCTTACCTTCAGGTGGCACGGCAATCCGTTTTAAAGGGATAATTACTATGTTCCAAATTAGCACAGTTTAGGCAACGAAGTGCTAAGTGCCAAGAGCAACACCCAATCGGATTTTAAAATTTTCCAAGGTGAGGGAGAAAACAACTAAGTTTCGGAAAGTGTTCCAGTGACTTCAGGCTCCGTAGACCCTTTATGTTCTTTGTGGCCCTACGTTGTGGTATTTCCACACTTTTAAGTCGCGCTTCAAGCATGTTTGCCAAGCTTGAACAGCGTGTGCAAGGTAAGGGCGCAAGTAAGAATTGTGCATCGTCTGGAAGATGGGTGAGTTGAAACTTCCGAATACTCTCCTTGATGCTGAACGTTACAAGTATATTTCCAATCGCGGTAAGAAGACAAAAATCAGCATATGCTTGTATTTCTTATCATCTCCTCGGTACAATAAACAACAACTGATTTTCAAATAAACGTTTCAGCCTTTGGCTGCGACCAGACAAGCAGTTCAGCCTAAGGCTAATAAATTGTCATTTTTGAATGCATAAAACCGGCTTTAGTCAGTTTATTACGACATTCTCGGAAAACCGAATGATGTTGTGATTATGGTGTATCAACACAATGGAAACGCTGAGCTGAACGACATCCGGCGATCCGAGAATAGTATGCTTTATCTGTCGAAGAAGCCAGCGGTCTACGCGATCACGGAACTTGAACCCATTTTTTGCATATTATTCATCCTGGTATTAAGAATGCTATCGGTTCTACCTACGTAACTGGTTCAGAATAATATGATATGGTATAAAAAGTGTAAGCTGAGCCCGACAGGCTGAGCTTCCTTGGTTGGTGTCAAGCGAAAATTCGGATCCTGTTAGCGACAGCAAATTTCGCAACTCCGTAGCTTCCCTGCATAACCCCGATTATGCACTTGGCTTTATTAACCTGGCCAGATCTCTATTTGCACGTAACTAGATATATACCCCTTTTACCGAATGCTCTGTGCACCAAGTCGTTCACCCCTAGAAGTTGCCTCTCTTTCTGGATAAATCTTTGGGATTGGCCGTTCACGGTATTTGCTGTTATGATTAACACTGTCCACAGATCGAACAGTTCACCAAGCATATTCCTTGTGTATGATTTAATAGTGTCTCCATAAGTGCCTACTTGCGTCGCATTGGTGTAAAGCTGATGAAGTGCAAGTATTGGCTGACATTATTTGTTTATTGCTAAACGGACCATTTAATGTAGCTGGCCTCGTTGCGACTAATGAGGATGCCTATCAATGGCGGACAAAATTCCTGTTTCCTTTAAAGCTGATCCATAATTTGGAATGTGCTCAATTAAGGTTGGTTACAAACTACTGAGTCGCTACTCGGATTGAGGAGTGTTCAAAGCATTAACTACACAGCCCCTTTAATAACCGGGCTGCTTCTGTCGAAACGCTTATATCTTCCATTAGCTTAAAGTAGTAAGTACCTTGAGGACGTTGTGGACTGCCCACTGATGCTATGCCGAGTTGGTGTTACGGTTTATTCTGGTAATGAAACGAACATAGTTCATACACAATGACCAAGTTTTTTTGGTTGTTCTATCTGAATCGGTACTAAAATGCTAGAATGTCCGGCTAGTATTCGCATGTAACCACCAACAGTCTGTTATAGTTGGAAATAAACGAAGAAGTATTCTATGTCATATGAACATATATCACTGCAAGATATATTTATATCATATGAGTCCTTAACGAATCAAAACCCGCCCCCAAAACTACGGGATTTAACAACTAGCTTCAGCAACGGGTGCGCATTCAGCAGACAGCAGATCGGTAAGTGGTGGTGCGAATGTAAACTCATCAAGCCCACCAGTTTGATTTAAATTTGGAATCACTGAATTAATTTCCTCTAGCATCCCTATGAAGGTCGCTAATTGGCTTCGCGAGCCAAATGTATTTGCCACTGGAACATCTTCCATTAAACGCTGGTTTTCGTAAACTCACACAGATCATCTAAATAATGGCGAAAGAATAAGCTTTCATCAGTTTGATTGAGGTCAACTAAATTTTTGCGTGTAATCCTTTGGTCAGAAAACATCAACATATGAGTGCATCAAAATGAAGTCATGTCGACAATTCCCATGTATAAAAGAATGGCAGTGCGGTCTAAACTGATGAAAGGAAATACATGCCAAGTTTCTTCCACTAATTGCAGCATGGTTGCTACGTGCGCTTTGTAGCACAGCGGGTTTTGAGTAAAAACCTTAAAAGTGCATTGTTTTCCAACATGTTGTTAAGCCAGTGTCTGCAGATCGTATCACTAATCAAATAATAAATGTCACAGTTTCTGTAATACTAATTGTAGTAATGGGTCATCTACTTATTATGTGGGAAAACGCAATGTCAAATTGAGCGATTATGGGAAGATTGGAGTTTAATGTACATGCGTGAAGAAAACGCAGCGAGCTGAACATTCGTTGGCAGAACAGTTTAATTGTGAAGGCTCTAGTGTTCCCAAATAAAGCTAGTGAAATGTTCTTTGTTTCACAATATCCATGCAAGTTAATGAATCTCAACCTGGCTTTCTTGCTCTGTTCGACAGGCCAATTTGTATCTATCATTACTTTGTGCAGAGCAGTTTTGTCGTGTTTATTCTCGTCAACTTCAGTCTCTTTGGCACTTCTGAATTTGTTTCTTGTGTATCAGTGTCGCGTCCGTTTATTTTACTGTGGCATTTGTATCGTGTATGTATCGTTCAATTTAGCACTTTTATCCTCATATATGCTAAGCTATCCGTAATGAGGAGGCGGAATCCCTGTGGCACTTATTACAAAATATTTGAGCATACAAGCAATGCTGTTACGTGCCTTATGTGTCATATGAATTTGCACATTCAGATCATTTGATACTACTGCGTGACATTCAGCATGACTTTATATAAATATTGCGCAAGAAATGCCAAGCCACTGTTTAGTCACAAACAGTCGAAAAGTCGCATGAGGCCACAATACAGGTGAAACCTTCCATAAAGAGGGGCTCCGTGGGTTCGTCCAAGCAAGCGGAAACCCAGTCACCTCTTTGTTTGAGTGAGCCCCCCATTCCGCTGACTACAGACTCTCCTGAGTGATGTCCACCAGTTGCTGGAGTCGCAACTGGCTTGCCTATGTTGCGTACTACGGACACTGACATACCGATGGGCAACAGCTCAGATGATGAAGGCCGAAAGAGAATGCAACGAAGCAAAAATGAAGGGAAAATTGCCAGCAACCAGCAGCGCTTTAATCTTTTGAGGTTACAGGGTCGTGAATCGACGAATGCTAGTCCTCAGGCTCATTATAACTTTCTTGCAGAGCCTGATTGATAGGCTTCAGAACCTGAAAGAACAGGGGTTGCGGATCGAGCAAATCACCCGTCTTTGGAAAGAGAGAGGAGAGGAAGTCCCGGCTTCTGTGAGTCACGTTTGCTGACGACGCTATTCGGAATACGATACTATTCCGCCTCGGTAGGCTAAGAGGTTGAAAAATCCATATTCGTACAGACTTAGATCGGTTGGACAGCGAGAAGCTAAAGTCCGCTATTGTGAAGTTGAAACAACTAGCGGCTGGTGGAGAAACAAATAAGTACGTTGTAAATTTTCGGATATTCCCCGGGTCCGCCAAACACGTTGATGACGCTTTGTGCGCACCCGTAGGTTCCTAATGCTGCCTGCGCGCAGCCTTCACGAACCACTGTAATTCAATGAACAAACGTGACAATGTACATCACCTCATTGCCACTCGTCGTCCGAATGTACTAGGACTGGTTACATCCTGGTTAAATCCCGAGATAACTACCAAGGACTTCCGGATCATTGATTACCCGTGCTTCCGGTGCGACAGACTATGAAACGATCAAGGTGGCGCGCAATTATATAGTCGGTCCACGCTGTGCAGCAGAATGGTACACACCTATTGCAGCAACATGGTCTGTGCGAACAGTTATGATGCTCGATCCGCCCGAGACATGGTGAACTGTTGTTGGGTGCAGCTTGTCGAAGCCCGGGAATTCGATGCGTGGATTGGTTGCCACAGGTCAGAACTACATGAGGCGGCCCCGCTTCCTGCTTATGGGGGATTATAACTTCCCTCGAATACCGTGGCTTAAAGGTTTAACTTATCCCCAAGCACTGTGAAAGCGAGGCATAGTTTGCGGAAGTGGTATTTGGAACTGGAGTAGCGCAACATGTCAACTAACCGACGCGTGTTACATCGCATTCCACTCCACCGTGCCTGGACCTACTAATAACGTGTTGCGAGGACCGTGTACATGAAAATCCGGTCCTGGATCCTCTGACAGATAGTGACAACTCGATGGTGTTTGCTAGCCTAGAGCTGCCGCTGCCCTACACACGTCCGCCGGGGCCGCCCTACAATTACGGGATAACTGACTTCGATGGTCGCCATCGGGCCGCTAGTGAAGTAGCCTGGTCGCTGCTGCAGGATTTATCCGTTGAAGCCTATTGGTCTGTTATAGAAGAGGGTATGCAAGCTTTGTGCACTGGTTTCCTACCTCTCAAGTATGGAAAAGCTGGACCACTGGAGCCTCATTGGTTCGATAGAGAATATGGCCAACATGCTCGAAAGCGATGCTTACTGTGGCATAAACTTCTCGTGTTTGGTTGTGTCGTTGATTATTAGTCATATAAAAGGTAGCAGAATTTATGCAACAAGTTAGAAGCGCTAAAGTGTCGGCAGTTAGAAGTGGGGCTCGCAATCTAAGCGAAGAAGAATTTTACTTACGTGAAGCGGCGTCTGACGCCTGCAAGTGACGTAGGGGTGTTAGAGGGCGATGCCAGACAGTCTGACCTCCAACACTAAACGTGCGTCCGCATTGGCGGACACTTTGTTTCCGTATATACAAGTAGGTATGCGCGTATGCCGAGCTCGACGTGTGCAGCCCCTACTGAACTCGAGGCCCTGGATTATGGTATAGCTGATGTCCGCAGTTTACTCACCAGCCTTAACGACGTGAAACCTGCGGGACCCGATGGTCTTAAAACGCCAACTTTAAATCCTTATCAGCCATCATCTCACGTACTGTGATGGATCTGTTTAACAGATCGCTGGCCGTGGGTGTATTGCCGAGCGACTGGAAATGCTCGGTAGTGAAGCTGATTCCAAAAGGCGGTGATCTACGTTGTGGACACATATCGGCCGAATTGCCTCACCTCTGTTTTGGTTAAGATGCTCGAAAATATGGTGACAAAGGGTCTTCTCCAGCTGCTGGAGTTAAAAGATCTCCTAGCGCTGACAAAGTATGGCTTCATGAATGGCCGCCCATGCATCACCAACGGGGCAGGAATGGTTGCAAGTGTTGTACTGGGGGACGTCATTGGATGTTATAAACATTACTCTCATGAAAGTTTTCGATAAAGGAAACCACCGGTTTCTGCTCCACAAGCTGTGGATGTGCAGTGTTGCTGGTACACTGCACCAGTAGATAAGTGACTTCCTAATTGGGAGAAGCTGGAGCGTACAGGTGGATGACCACCTAACGGACTGGTACACCTCCAACAGCTGTGTATCCAAAGGCACATTGCTGGTTCCCATTTTATTCCTGATCCACATAAACGGATTCCCTCAGCTTCTTTGGTCATTTGTGCATTGTGTGCAGACAACTTGATTTGAAGGGTTATTGATCCCCCGACTACCGTGGCGTCCTTCAGCAGGACTTCGACCGCCTATCCCGGTGGTCTGCATGCATGCAGATGTACGGCGTGAGGTGCCAAGCGTGATTTCAGCTTAACTTTCGTCAACGAAGACGGTTCAAACGGGAGATATTTTGGCTACAAATTTAGGTCAAAGGCCTAAGAAAACTAGCCAAACGGAATCGTCATGCGCAAGCAGCTTGCTTGGAAAACAACACAAGATATTTTCAGGATTTATAAATGACCTCGCAAAGCAATTGCTTTAAATATCCTACGTTGCGACGACGACATAAATATTTCTTGCAAGGTTTAACTAATGCCTACCAGCAATTGCTTCTGTGTGACCTAGACACGATACATCGGTGATCAAGCCAACATTTACTGTAATTTAACGTGAGTGAATGCAAGGTACTCTCTATACGACATCATAGAAACTACTCGTACCGACTAGGAACAAACGTACTGCAACAATCTATTGTGGAACCTCATTTGTGGGTGTTGGTTCAAGAAGGCTTGGGTTGCTCCGGGCAAACCGGAATGACATCGAGAGCTGTAAACCAACACGTCGAGCAATTGTGACGTATGTTCGGACAAATAAACAGCTCTACATTTTGAAAAGGCTCCATGAGTAAGTTCGCGCCCTGTCGAATACGTAATTCAAGCCTGACATCCTGGCTGTAACACGACCTTGATACACAGTAACAGTCTCGACGTCGAGCATTTAAGCACGTAACTGGAACGCGCAAACTTTTATACGAGTAGAGCCTGGAAAGATTGTTGGCATTCAGCGGACGGTAGTGCAGATTGCGGGACGACATGATAATAGACTACTTAATTCTGCTATACACGTATCATGTGTCACTCATTGCAACTCAGAGCAGTACCAATCTGAGTGGTCGTTCACTGAAACCAGCAGAACCGTATAGCTATCTGGATTGTCGCAGAGATTTCTGTTGCATTCGTGTATGTCACCCGAAGGATGCTCTCCTTTTAACGGTCGTCTCTTCACTGACAGCAATAATCGATAAAAGGCGGTTGGATGACTCATTCATCCACTTACACTTTGTTACTGAGTACAACCTCCTCATCCTACTCCTGGAGAGTACCTAGGATTTGCTTGATGTTAACTGCGAGTGCAATGAATGTGGGCGGACTGCACAAAAACGACGGAGCAAATACTAACTTGTATTATTGTTATTTCCATATTCCTACCCAATTGTGCAACGGGACTTGTAAATCAGCGCATCCTAATTCGTATAAACTCATAGTTCATTGCCTGACGAGCCAAGACAACAAGGTAATGGAGACAGAGACCAGACCACTTAGATTAGTTGTAGTAGGATATATTAGGCAGTATTTATGAAATTGATCAATGCAACGCCAAAGCACAGCAAATTTCTCACCAAAAGCTATTAGTCTCCGGCCATTCACAGAATAGCAGTTTCCTACGCACTGCTGAAATACGAGAAACCTTCATGTTTGTGGACCAATGGCTGAGGGCTCCTCAGTAAAACTACTAAAATCCGCATGCGTCAGATCGTGAAGGCATGGGACCTACTATTCTTTATTGAGACGTGGTTGTACAAAGAAATACTGATGTTTAGGTCGAGAAAGCAAAATTGTCGCTCATCCGAAACGACCGTCCCATTAGGAAAGGTGAGTTTCTTTGTATCACCGCAGTAGCTTGAAATGCGACAAATGATAAATGAACAATGAATTTATACGGGCTAAGAAGTGTTGCTTTACAAATCCCGTTGGATAGTTGGTAAAGATATCAACATAACACCTAATGATAATAATGATAGTAAAACAGTTAAACCTGCAAATATAATAATAAGGAATTATCGTTTGCTTCGCTGTAGTCCTGCAATCAGCTTAGATTCACAGCATCTACAGTTAACATCAAATAATTCCATCGTAAACTCCAGGTGTAGGATAAGAGACGTGCTAAGTGACAAAGTGTAAGTGGATGAGTGCCTCATCCAACCGTCTATTAAATATTGTTAGTGTTGGTGCAGAGACGACCGATACTGGAAGATCATTTCACGGGTGACAGAGGCGAACAGAAAAGAAGTTGCTGCGACACTCCAGACGGCTATTCTGTTCTTCGAGCATCAGTAAGTGGCCGCTGAGTTTTGTATTGGGGTTGAGTGGCAGTAAATGGCGGCACTCATTATGTGCGTCTCGCAGAATCAAGTCTGCCAGAAATAGGTCACCTCGTAGTCTGCAATAGCTTACACTCAATACCCCAATGACTGCAGCCTCTCCTGGTTTGAAACATTGCGCAATCCAATTACGTTCTTAGCTGCCTGACGTTGTGGCTGCTCCAGTGCATTAAAGTCGTGTTTCAACCATGTAAGCCAGGCTTGAATTGCGTATTCCATATGGGCCCAATATACGCACTGAGCATTTGTCGAAATTTGGAGCTGTTTATCTGTCCAAACGCCAGTAGCAACAGCCAGACGTTTTGGTTCCCAGTCTAGGAGGCATTTTCGGATTGCCTGGAGCAACGCAAGTCATCTTGAACCAGGAGACCCAAGTCAAGTTCGACAGCAGACTATTGTAATACATTACTTTCGAGTCGGTACGAGTGGCTGTTCTGATATCGGATAGAAAGTAACTTGCAATTACACACTTTGAAACGCAGTAAATTTAGGCTTAACCATTGATGTACCTTATTAATTTATCGCTGGTCGGCGTTCTCCAGGATTCTGCGCCAAAACATGATACAGTCGGTAACGCTGAGGACGTTTGGAGCGATTCCTTTCGCAAGGTCAATAAACACTGAAAACTAACGTGGACCTATAACTGAGCGTTGCGGTACACCAAATTGAGTTGTAGGGGGCCGTTAAAGAGCTCCGAACTCTGACCACTAATTAACGTGGAAGTAGAAAGTTGGCAATCCATCTTAAACGACAGTCGACGATTCCGAAATGCTAGAGTTAGTGAGTGGTATCTGATAGTTTAGACGATCGAACGCTTTCGAAAAGTCTAGGTAGATCACATCAAGGCCTCCTTCATTGTCAGCAGACTCGGTACAACCACTGCGTGCAATCCGTAAATTAGTTGCCTATGACCGCTATCGATGGAAACTGCGCTGCTCTGGAGTGAGGATTTCACCGTTTTCTAGATTACACACCAGTGCATCGTCAAATATGAATTCCATGATCTTGGAGAATATAGGAAGTAAGGATACTGAGTCGTGGTTAGAAGGCGCAATTCTGCTTTTATCTCTGTGGAACAGGATTATCGTCCCGAAATTTCACATAGCGGAAACTTGATTCTGGTATAAGTAGCGCTGGAAAAACAGCCAAAGATCCTGCTAGTATGCTTCCTGTTGCTTTTAGTGTCTCTGGACGAATGGTCTCGACACCCGGCGAGCTGTGTTTGGGCAGAGAACTCAGATTTTGCACTACAGCCTCCGCGGTAAAATTACTGTGGGTTATTCCTGGCGAGAAGACGACAATTTTGGAAGATCGCATGGTGGCAAGACTATCTGGAACGTGGGCGCATACTGCATTCCCAGCGCGTTTGCTGATTCTAAAGCCGTTCAGTATTCCCGAGTGGAAAAATCCCTGCCTCATATTTCGTGCGCTATTTACGTGCTTGAACAGCTGTTGGTGGTTAGCACTGAAGGTACTTGCGATGTTCTGCTGAAATGTGGCTTTGACTTCTCTTAGCAGTTGAGTGTAGTGGTTACGTTGGGCTACCTAGTTGTTCCAGGTTTGTGGTGCTGGAGCTTATCCGTTCACTCGCCATGCTGCGGTGCGTACTGTCATCCATTTTAGAGTTCGGCTCTTTACGATAGAAACTGATGTACACTTGTTGCAAACTCTTAGTTCTGAAGCCTCTGCAATCAGCTGACTAAATTCGTTGACGAACTCAAGCCAGTCTACTTCCGGGGTTCCTTCGGCAATTAACAACCAGGTTGTAGCGCTGCCAATCAGGGCTACTCCCTCGTAGTTTGTAATGGTTCGCACAGTCTCATCGCTCTCATTCCGATATTTCGCATAGCAGACGAAATTGAAACTGATCACTGCGTGATAACTGCAACCCAATGGACAGTCTAAAATCAACACATCAATCATTTACTCTCCGTTGGTAAGCACAAGATCCAGCACAGATGGCCTGTTACTTGTTCTGAACCGAGTGGTCAAAGTGATGTGATTGTGAAGAGTAACAGTGGTTTCGAGATCTTGTAGATGGGCTTTGATTTTTTCTCCGATATTTGCAAGTGTCTCCAAACAATGTGCCTTGAAATCACCCATGCTAAGTATCTGCGTGTACTTTCGCTGTAAGCTGCATCTTAAAGCAGCCGTTAGTTGGCAGTCGGTTTCGGGTGTATAGGGGGACGGTATGCCAAGACAATAAGGCAAGCGTCTCTACTTTGTAACTGCAAGCGGCATCAAAGAGATTCGGGGAACTGCGAGTCTGAAATCGCCCAGGATTCGCATTGTATTAACTGATGTCACCGTCACGCTGTAGTCGTCTCCGATTCCGATGGATTGTCGTATGTCTCATAGCTGTCGCACAACCCATACCAGCATCAACTCAGGAAATTAACTCTCGCCTCACACATTCTTTCAACAGGGCAACACGCTATTTGTTCCGCCATATCCTCATTTCAATGGAGTTCCGCGTGAACAGCCTGGAGGTATCGACATCCTCCAACAAAGAGTTCAGTACATTTTGGCATGAATTTTTTCTTTTTTATGCTCATATGCAACCATGACATCTCTGTTCCAAGATTTCGGACAGGTGACAACTCGTCCATGCTGCATAATGTGTTCACAAATTTATGGCTCATGGTCGACCGGATATTAACGGAAAGCACATTAGGTCTCAGCGACCATGTAGCTGCAACATTAATCTATGATCGCTATACAAGGTATCCACGTGTATATCCTGATTTAATTCACATAGGCACACCGCATGTCTTAATATAATTTGTCAAGGCGTCATCTTAGTGGTTTTTGTACAAGAATCCACTTGAGGCGTTTGGACAAACTTTGTTAAATGACTCAGCTACATTGCCAACAGAGGAGCGGAAAGCAAGCCACTTCGTTCGACTGAAGTTTTATCAATACCAAAAAACAAAACTTACAAATGCTTGGCGATAATGGATGCAGCATGGCGTACCTGACAGACTAACCTCTCCAGAGACGTAGAGCAAATGCTCGCCCTGCTGTAACTATTGTTCCACATTTATCCATGAGACAAAGTTGCTTATGAACAGTTCCTTACAAATCACTTCAGGCAATCATCAATCTGTTGTACAAACATGTCAGCAGCCTAAGCAAAATAAATTCCGTCATTTTCTCAAATTAAAACAATAGAAGGCAAGGCATAAAGCGAAGATGAGGTAGCCCATGCCATACGCTTATAATACACTCAGATTTCCGAACTAGTGGCTTATTCCTGTCACACACCATCATCCGCAATATTACTCAAGGGTTCACACAAGCAATCTTTATTCCCGCAAATGTGCTAAGCTGCTAATTTGCTCGCATTGCTCGATCATAGCTTTCGAAAGGCGACAACAGTTGTCCAAAAACACTGAATGATACTGCCACTAAGTCATCTGAACCGCTCTCACGGTTCTCCGAAAGATGTTTATTTGAATACCACAAGTCCGCACTAGATGGCGGATGGCATCAACCCTGAATATTTTGGAGGCGGTATTCGTTTACACCTTGCGAAATACCGCCCAGGGACTCTCCTTGTTTTACCGAAGTTGATGGAATTGGTCGTCGCTGAGCGTTTGGTGGACTAGCTGGAAAAATACAACGTCTCGGCGCCGGAGCCCCATGCATTCTTTCAACACTAGTCATGCTTTGCCACGCTTTGAATGGCATGCAGTAGTTAGAGCAAAACGATCAGTTGTGCAGCCAAGATTGAAATAATCTACCTGGACTCGACCGCCTGGAGCACCACATCTTAATCTACTGTCTACAGTGCTATGGAATCAGGATCCGGTTTTTAGTTGAGCCCACAGCTCCATTTCAAACGAAAAAGATAACTGTGTGTTAAGAGATAGGTATCCAGTTTGAGTAAGATAAAATGCTGCAATCTACACGGATCGGTATTTTTACTGCACATATTTCTAGTGTTTAGCAACAACTTTACAAGGGTTGTCGACTCACATTCCTTACTTTTTGCCGATTAATTTAGGATATAGCAAGAGATTAATAGCCCTGACGATCATGATGTTCCCCGAGGTGAGTTATATTGCCTTCCCTACTTGGCGACGGAGAACTTATTCCAGTCCAACACCGCGACCAGCAAAGTGACTCCTCTGCGTTGTCTTCGTCGGTGAACAAATCTAAGGAAAACACATTTTAGTTGGCTTCTCAGAATAAAACGCGGCTGGTCCATGAGAGAATAGTAGTCACCGAGAATAGGTACTAAATATGTCGACCTTCTATGCATTGCGTTCTTCCAGTTTTATGCATCGATTTTCCCACAAACGTTTAACACCTACTTGTGGTCGCAGGAATAATGCGCCATCAAGGCGTCGCATCTGTGACAGAAAAATGATTTGCTGCTCATGATACTCGTAAAAGCATGGCGTCCAAAAACGATCGAGGAATTGTTCATTTGACATAGCAGCGTAGACTGGAGCCACCAAGGAATGAACAGTGGTCGCTATGAGCGACTGCGTGGGCAAAATGGTTTACTATATGCTGAAGAACTCAAACTGCATTTGCTGTCCATTACTGGAAATAAACCACGACACTACACGAATGTTCATCATGCAAATCATCCAATAAAGTACAGCCAGTTGGAATGTTATCGAATCTTTTCTCCCTCCGACTGTGTCAACCATGGAACGTGCTCTCAATTGTTGTTGTCCCATCCCATTAAAACGATTTAGATAAAAGACGACGACGAAGCATCTCAGGCCAATCTTATTTTAACATTTTGCAGCCAGAGTCCACATGACGCAAAAATGAGTGGGACTCCAGCATTATACCCAGCTGAATGTGTACCTAGTATCATGTGGACTTCTAGGCTGTTTTACGCAAGTGGAAATGCGAACATTATGATGAGTCGAGCACAACACATTTCATTCCATTATCATTAGTTTGCTTGCTTAAATGATTTCCATTTCACAGGAAATGTTAAGACTTACTTATTTAGCAGTAAAAATCCATTGGTAAATTGTACCCTTGGTCCTGATCCAAAAACACTCAGCTCTTAACCAGGCTCTGCCTTTCGATCATGAGTACCAAACAAATGAGTTCGGTTTGGAAGTTATAAATTCCATCACCATAAAACTGGGTCTCAGATTTCAAATGGTACGACTTGAATTATTAACCTATCGTGTGGTACGCAATCAAACGCCTTTTGCACATCTAGGAAAAGCACATCTGATTAGTTGCTGCACTCTAAGGACAGATGGAAGTAGTTGGGAAGGGTAGGTGACCTGTCACATGAGCGCTGCTTAAAAAATCTATCTGCAGGAAATCTAACATTATCAGGATAATTACCCTTCCCAACATCCAGCAAAATGATTTTTTTAAAATTTCTAACCACGTATATGGATTCCGCTTTTTAGCATGGCAAAACAGCGGATGTGTGCCTCTGCGTAGGTACCCTGCCAGCACACTAGAAAAAGATTAACACCTTATGTGGCGAAAACCCTGTAACTCGTTTCCTTTGCAACGCAACTTTCAATATCACATTTTCCTTCAGTGCCGATGTTGTGATTTTTAGACATACATTTGGCTCCCTCCGAAGGACAGTTCGCCGTACTTTGCATTTGATTTAAAGCTACAACTTCTTAAATCTAGTGAGTGTGAACGGGGTTTTGACGTGAATTTCTGTTCGTAATTGCGAGTTTTATCAAACTAGTTGTAAGTTACTCAGAATCAAAAATATTTACTCCCTTATTATTCATTGATATTACCACCTTCCAAAATGAGTGATCTGAGATGGAAAGTTTAGAAGTTAATAGTAATTTTAAAGTGTGTGCCTACAAACGGCACCATTAGTAGCATGTGAAAGCTGCCGTTCTTTAAGTGCATCGTCCTATAAATGGAATTCCTGTGTATGGATTTTAGTTTCAAATTTCCTATCAACACCAATTGTTAGCAGTTGATGAACATAAGCTACCATTTAACCAGAGGTACAGACTGAAGCAATGTTTGCCCAGGAAACCATACAAATGGGGATACGAGAACTTTGTGTTTTGCGATACAAAAGAACTTGTTCATTCATTTGATATATTCACCGGGAAATGAGCCTGTTCCTGGTGTACCTGACTTGGGTGAAAGTGGAAACCTTATTATACAACTCACATAAATTCTGCGGGTTAATGTCAGCATTTTACCAGATTTTGAAAACATTTTTCCTCACTGATTCTATTGGTTACGCTTGAAAAGAACGGAAAACCAGCCTTTGGAACAGTGCGGCGAAATCGCTCACAAGAGTGCAGTTTCAGTTAGGACAGGGACACAAAGAAGAAGGGTAGAGGGTCATTTAAATAAAAGACTTCAATTCTGAACAATGTAGAAGCTAATTGGCAAAATGTTTGACAACAGAGCAGTTTTGTTGTCAGCACTTTTGGTAGTGCTCAACCAATTTGTCAAATTCAACAATGGGACAACAAATAGTAAGTAGAATTATCCGTGGAGTGTCCAAGCGTCGGATACTAAGTTCATGAATGTCAGTGATGCCCTGTATGCTATGGATGCTTATTGTCTGATCCATTTACCAGGTCCCGAATAGACTACCACGGATTATGACATTTTGTTGACGTGGTATCAGTCAACGACGTGCTTGCGAGTCACTGGCTGTGTCTACAGAAACAGAACGGCTTATTTGCAGAGACACTCCTCATAAAATCGAAGCAAGTTCGAATAGGAAGAGAGGATGGCCTTCAACATAAATTTAATTGGAGTTAGAATTAAACAAATGCCGGGGTCCAGCTAGGGCGCCTATTTCACCCTTGCAAATCCGATCAGATTCTGTGGGTCATTGAACACTGGTTAATAGTACAGCCCAACGATGCCAAATCCCATACTGTAAGAGAGCCGGGCAGTGATCAAAAGCACAAGGTGCAAAACTCATCACTGCCTCAGCAAGAAGAAAAACTACTTTAGGGAAGGTCATGAATAACACTGTTTCTCCTGATTAGACTTTCTAGGATTGTTACGAAATATGTGTTGTAATCCGGATGGCATACAGAGAGAATTGCCTGACCGCTGCATCAATAAAACAAGTTTACAACCAGGAGGGGAAAATTTGTTCAGTAACCATTTTGCTCTTGTGCCGGATTTCGCGGTTTTCCATCATAAGCAAATGTACAACTAAGCATGTTGTACGTACAAAGTAACTACTGCCACCTAATTTATCATTTACATGTAAGTGAAATCACATTTACTTAAGTGTTTAAACATGCTAAAAATGAATTCGGCTAGAAGGGAGTAAGCAGAAATAGCGTGAGGTACCACTCATTTTTTCACACAAAGGAAGAAAGAGCATAAGCGCCTTCGTGGTTAGACTGGTATATAGATCCCAATTGCGTTTTTATTCATCTGAGTAAAAAGTCAATGCTAGAGTGTTGGACTTAAGTTATGGTGGGTGTATCAAGCAAAGATGAATAAGCAGCTTCGATGAAGCCTGAACAAGATTTGGTAATGGAGATGGCGTCAAGCAAGACAGGACCATTGGGAAGTGTGCTGAAGGTTATTTCCTTCTTCGTATTTTTCCGTTGTCTTTGAAAGAAATTAAATTTTGCTTCTCTGTTAACGGAAAGTGGGTGCCTTTCCTCTGCCAACTGCCTTGAGTGGTGACAGTAGTATCACCTGGCTGTGGATTGTTGAAGCTGTAGAACCAGTGAGAAATCCTGAGTTTATCTGTACAGTCTGTGGCGAAGTTCCACCTTTTTGGAACTCATTCCATGGGACCATATAAAGAGGGGTTAAGATGTTTTCATAGAGTCAATCTACATTGATTTGAATGTCAGCAGTTAGCGAAAACTGTCCCAGTCGGTGTAGGCTTAAATGTTACGCCGTGTTATTGGTTTTCACAAGTTAAAGAGATTTGGCGACAGTTAACTGAGCAAAAAATGATTGGCATATATTCACTACCGAGAATTCGCTTAGTACATGTATAGATTTATCTAGTACTTCTTGTGGACACCTGATTGACAGGCCTATGTCAACCTTTCGAGTGCTGGTTATCAGCAACTCTGTCGTACCTATCTCATATTGAAGCTGCATTTTTTGACGGCTACTGTGCTTTGTTCTAGTAGTCTGGATGTGCGGTGCGTTTGCCGCACTACGCATTGGGGGGATGACGGATTCTGTTGCATTGATGGATGGGGTGGTATTTACATTTTCAATAATATAATTTGTTTAGTTTTTCTCAATGGATTTGTTTTGAAGAATATGGATGGTATCCTTACAGCATCCTTATGCTGTTTATCACAAAAAGTAGTGGTTTTGGTTAGTGATTCCACAGGAATATTTTACAAACAACCGTAGAGAGGAGTTCCTCCAACTAGTTTAACTTTTGATTATGTAGTATATTTTACTTTAGGACTGACTGCATTACATGTGCTGATGTGTAATTCAAAGTAAAATCGGTACTCATGATAGCGACCATGTCGGAACTAGTATTTCAAATTTCGTTCAACTGCTGCCATAGCTGATTTCGCCAAATATTCTTTTACTGGTCTGTTTTTACGATCGTTAACCTCAGCGTTTTATAGGTGGTGCTTCCTCCGATCTGATTTTCTTATTTCGATGAAATCGTTTTGTACTAATGAATAGCTGAATTGCAAACATACGGGAAGGTTTATTCACTGATCTCACTTCCGCAGCCTTACAAACTTGTATCATTCCTTATTTTATCTACCTTAGGCAGGACCCTTGTAGTTATGTCGTAGACAGACTATCAAACAAACTATATACAACCTCATAGCTGGGGCTCAGTGTAGGCAGCAGCGACACCAGAGTACCCCTTTTTCGAATACGGTCCTCTTGATAAGTATGACTGAGGACTACTTCAAAGTGAAACGAAGTCTCAATCACACGGCTGATCCTTCAAACGCAAATTTTATGCCACTGCATTTTTTGAACATCGTCCCCTAGTATACACTTATGTGCAATCGTTCAAGGAAGAGGATGGCGGGTTCAAGCTTACTGATTTTGTGTTTACCATCGCTTGCCGTATGACCGTCAAATATGCACTTGTCTTCACGGTTAGTTACAAATAAAATAACGATGCCATTTTTACTTCGAGTTCCTCCAGTTTAACTTGGATAGACTTAATTTCGGTACGTGCGTCGGTCAAAGGATCAACCATTTTACCCTATTGCTTTCGTAGTCCAGTTGGATTAGTTAGTTTTTGGCGGTGTTGGAGCCATTGCAGGTGCCCTATATTTGTGGGAAACCTGGTATAACATGTACGTTATACCCATCGCAAACGAGAGTTATATACATTCAAGGCTAAAGAATGACGCTGGATAAGTAAGAATGATAAACGACTTTTTCTGCAAGTACTTCAAATACGGAATACTAGAGTAACAACCGACATTTCCTGATAATACGCTGTTCGGAGCGTACATGTTTCCTCACCGATATGCGCTTTTAATGTCGTCACTGGGCATTACTTCACATACAGTGCCCAACCAGTGTCAGATATGTTAGGCTGCAAGAGTCCAATTTGCTACGGGCGTTGTATGCGCAGGTTTTTGCATACGATTGAACACAGTTTAGCGAGCGGTTCTCCGCAATGGCCAAATCCAAGTGGGTTACAAGCATAATGTCTGGCGGATTTCACGCAAATCAACCATGTCAGTGTATTGATACATAGCTTTTGCAATAGCTGCCGAGCGCAACAACTGATTGGGAGGGCTTGATTATTTTGAGTTATCACATTAGACTTGTGCTTCATACCAACAATGGCCACGTCGATCTCGACAAGGAGGAAGTTGTGCGCTTCCGATTAAGCATGGAAATCATCACTATTGTAAATTGTCTAGGGGAGATTATCCGTTGAGATTATACGCATATGAAAAGGTAAACGAAAAGCCCCAGTTAGGCACATTCCAGTAAGTGTTACCGCTTAAGTGTGGGACAAGAGTTTGTAATGCAAAATGACGAATAGCAGCAGTGTAAAAATGATGCTGCCTCACACGATGTGTCGGACAATTTGGAATGTAAGTGCTGTAGGTCCAGCTTCCTATTTCAGACTTCTGATGAACAGGCACGTTAAAATTTGTCCATTTTCGCAAAACCTTTGCAATACGAATAACCTAGCTTCTTACTATTGTATTCATCTTGGGATTAGCAAGAAAATGAGTAGCTTTATAATCAGAAAAAGCTCTATGTAATGCATTTCAAAAGTCATCTTTCTAGAAAATATTTGAAGCTCAACTTTTGAACATTTAGATATCTCTCCATAGTTCCGATATAGCGATACCATTCCGATAGTTTCCTAGAATTCTAAGCAATGAAATGTTTGCCACGTTGTCTGACCCTTCACGTAATTCCAAACTCATTAGTTAGAAAAAAGCTGTGGATATTTGAAGAAAGATGCGACTTCAGTAAGACAAAAGGACGGCTGTATCTAACGGAGCGGAGAGCGAAATTTCAATGCGTTACCAGTATGATAGAAGTCGTCAACTTTTTTCACCAAAATGATAAGTACAACTGCTATGGATCTCGCCATTAGATACAACAAACTACAGGTATGTTGACCAAACAAACCAACGGATACTGCTCTGAAAATAATCATTTAACAAAGGTACGGAACCAGCTAATTGATTTGCATCAAGTCTGGAAGCCATGAGTCGTGAGCGCAAAATAATATACAAAATCTGAATAGAACAGCTGTAGTAAATACGTAAGGTAAACATATGAGTATTGCTTTCAATCTTAAATGGACGATGAACTATATATATGCTAAGAAAATATTCCACTTTTCCACAACTAAAGGCTTGTATAGAAACTGAATCCTACCTGCTTTCAATATTTTGCGACATTACATTTTATTATAGTGCATACCTTCAAGGGGTCTATTTGTTTAAGTTATGGTAAATAACGATCAATGGGTCTCCTCCTAATTCGTGCTTACATTAATGTCGGCTTTTGCTTAACTGCTATGGATTCCATTTAGTTTTTGTCAATAATTTCGGGGTCCAATCCATCTTACTTTTCCCCTGGTTCCCTACCGGACACACCTCACCCGTGCCACCTCTTACAACTAGTACTTGTGTAGCAAACCAAAACTGATGTCCCCGACTTCCAGCACCTTTCGGCCATCACTCAAATTATTGTGGGTGAGTTCGTTCATTTTCGCCTCTAAATTAAATTTCTAACTACTATTTGGTAATATTCTATGGCTTCCAGAGATACAATAATTTTCGGTTCCTCTATTATTACTACCGCTATATCTGTCGTCTTAACCTGCTTGACGACTCACCTTTATGATTGTCTTATTCGCGTTTAAGCCTTTGTGGCAATATCTTATTTCCAACCAGTCTAAATGTCATACAAGCATTTCCCTTCACTAATTTCAAAAAAAGCAAGAAGAGACCTCATTTTAACTGGGATCTACTGAATTTCAGGTGTTCTCAGCTGCTAGGTTAACTTTCAAGGAACTTTGCACTACTGCTCAGAGACACACTTTCAAACCATAAAACAGGTCGTACTTCTGAGTCTCTTAAGCAGGAGATCGTGATCTGATTGGAACAGCTAGAGACTAGGAGGCAAATCCATCCGCCCTGTCTGGTGACATGATTAGATTAAACGACTTTTCACACTATAGCTGAGCAACTACCCTAAATATCCAAACTTATTGTCAAATACGCCAAACTCTCCATCTTTATTCTAACCCCGTGCGTAAATGATGCAATCACAGATCATCTGCTTAAACGAAGTAGATTGCGCAAAACCAACCGCTGCATATCCGCCGAATATCCCTAACGCGTCTCAGCACTATCTATTTCATGCAGTTATGATGTAACCCATCCTTTGTCATCCCACTGGGCTTACCGTAGTACTTAGTGAACTAGAAGCACTAAAATTCTCTCGATTTCACTTCAGCACTCGTACACTAAGTGGTACATAAAACAGGTCTGCCAAAGCCTACAACCTACCATGCAACAAGTATGCTGGTATCACCACAGCTTTGTCCTCAAGGAAGTGATGTACTATGCGTTAAGAGTAGGGGTGACTTATAGAGTTATGGCGAAGAGTCGTCGCAAGCAGACCAAGGCAAGCAGCCACCACATATCACGGAAGGCGCTAGACGGCCGGTTAGTCTTATTGGATCTCATCAGTAGTACACAAGCACTGCATACTGCCGGATTCGAACCCACGACCTTACTCTTAAGAGCCAGCGACTTATGCCACTGAGCCATGGGTTACATCAGCAAACCGGCTGCAACTCATATCTAACTGGGAAGTTGCGTGGCTTATTCTCCACTGTCTTACCCGTTATGGTAAACTTGGCCGCCAGTGCAATGAATACCCTTGTAAGCCGCCAACATTCGAGGTGGTACGTAAGCTGCCAAGGCGAGTGCCGATAAGTAGACAGTAGTGGCGCTTTTCTGGACATGTGGTGGCTGTTTGCCTGAGTCTAATTAAGGAAAGTCTTCACAAAAACCCAGGAAATTACATACTGCCTACTGATTTTTACTATCCGCCTTAGTAGCTTACATGCTACGATGATTAGGGCAGCTTACAAAGAAATTCGTTACTCTTGATTCAGGCCCTGTCCTCTGTACGTTCTTAAGATACATGACAGTGAAGGATGAGCAGCGCTATTTCGCAATTAGATATCAGTCCTGGTGGTTCGCGGATGTCAAGCACGGTTCAGTGATATAATTCGCTGGCTCGTATTGTCATGGTTGTAGGTTCGAACGCGGCAGACTTCGGCGGGCGTGCGCTACTGGTGAGTCCCGTAGGACGAAACAGCCAACTGTACTTTCCTGGATATGTGCATATGTGATAGCTGTCTGCCCGAGTGTAGCTTCAACGTTTCTTTATCAAAATGTACTGCGCAGTGCTTTTTCCTTTCAAATCTATCGGGGAAAATTTCACTTCGGAAATCGCTTCCCAAAACATCAATGGCCAAGGCTCCCACAGTTAACTCCTTTACATTACGAGTACAATTATGGAACCACCTTCTGATTTCTAGCGGGCCTAAAGCACGCATGGTTCCTCTTGAACTCAGGAAGGCGATTCAGCCGTCTACTCCTAGTCTTTTTCTGCCAAAGGCACAGTCGTCCCTACTTATAATCAACGCGCTTTAACTCTTAACTTCGGTCACCCAGAACATTTCGTCTGGTGTTTATTATTGCTGCTATTCCGTTTGTCATCCCTGGCATTTATTTCCTTAGACATTTTGACCTATTAGCCAATGCCATGCAAATGAGTATAATCGACTCTTCAACGACAATCAGCGTCACTGGCACCAGTGACTGCATTCTGCGTTCGCCCACAGACTATTCCCACCACCAACAAAATTTTCGCTAAATAACCTAAACTAGTTCGGCTAATAAACGCAGCTCTGCGCTACTCTTCTCTGCTCGTGGTATCTCAAGCCATACATCCGGTTTGGACTAACCGTGCACTCGTTTCATCCAGCCGGTGCCGAATTTCGCCGGAGAACCTCAAGCAATCTAAGACAGCGACTGAGCAGAATTTCAAACTTTGATTACTCTATCTTTCAGATGGTCCTTGCTACTTCCACCTCAAATAACCCCAACGAAATCTGAAGACTAGCGTTCTTGCGGTGACTGCAAGACACTAAATAAAATTATGGATCTTGTAAGGTACCCTAGCCAACACACGGCGGATCTTACCGTTTATTTCACAGGTGAGGCGATCTTTAACTAGATCGCTTTTGTTCGTGCCTATCACCAGATACCTGTCGAGGAACATGACATACTTAAAACATTCTTCCTCACTTCCTTCGACTAGTTCAAATCTTTAAGAGTGCCTTTTGATTGTGCATCGCTTCATCCATGATGTTAATCATGGCCTAGAATTTGCTTACCACTACCACGACGGCATCATTTTAGCCAGTTCACCCGACAAAAACGCCATGTCGTTAATCTTCAGGCACTCTTCCAAGGGCTGGCCCAACACGGTGTCATTGCTGTTGTGCCGGACACTGCTAAAGTTGTGCGTCCGCCAGTCCCAGCAATGAAGAAACTGTGGAGCGAATACACGAAAAAACGGAGTTAATTCTGTGAACCGATCGTGAACCAAGGCGGGTCAACTACGCACATTGTACACCCGGCAATTCTAGAATGCGCGTTTGATCAGGAGTCTTGATTCAAATCAACACTGAGCTGTTGATCGATATCTTTCCGGTGCGTTAGACATCAGGCGGGTTGACCTTGGGCTCAGTCCGTTCTGGTATTTGAGGCAGATGTTTCAGTGCACGCGGTTCAACTGCTCCGCTGGTTTGCGCTCGAGAAAACGCACGGCTAAAGCACCCTCCTCCTTTGGTTGTTTGATGTACGATCTCCGTCTTGGATAGAGCTATAACGAAATTACTGGCTTACGACTGGATTTGCGTCTTTGCTGGGGCAGGTCATTTGTCGTCGGTTGTAGGTTAAATACCGTTCCGGCCTCAGTAGGCCTTTCCGTTCCGAACGTCTACATTAGAAGATCAAGACTAAGTGATCCATCAACACTGTGGATGGCGACAAAACGTTTGACGGAGTTGCTTAACGTAGCGCCTCCATAGTAACGGATTCACCTGGACATCCTGCAAGGCACGCCCAATACGCCCGTTAATGATTCCCACAGCCCACTTTTGATAACCACAGCGATAATCTCTAACAAACACATGATCCCCTGGTCGCAGCGTACGTTTTTCTTGCGTTACAACTGACAGCTTGTCAGAAACCGGTTAGATAATACCATGTGTTGGAAGTAATTTCCTGTTCATCAGGAGGCGCTTTAATGAGAGCGATTTCACATTTTTTGTTAAAGAAACGAACAGCTGCGAAGTGAACTGTGTACCGTTGTCGGACACGATTGACTCCGGGAATCTAAAAATTAAAAATAGTTGTCGTAGTTTCGCAATCGTTGCAGTTGCAGTGGCTGAATCCATGAAGCAAATTTTTGGCAACTTGCTGTTGGCATCCAGAACGACTAGGAAAATTGGTATTTAATTGGTCCGGCAAAATCACTGTGGTCTCTCTGGTTTTGCTCAGGGCTGTACCAGATGTCGCTTGGGTAGTTTTTGCAATGGCACAGTTTAAACAACTTTGGTACAGGCGCACCAATTGTTCATTCATACCGAGCCAGTAAACGTAACTCCTTGCCAAAGTCTTCATTCGGCTTATACCCTTGTGTTCCAAATGACTGCGTCAAAACTCTACTGCAGATTTTCGAATGAGTGACGATGCGGTCAGCGAAAAGGAGGTAAACATCTCAAATAGATAGTGCATTACATCGCTGGTAAAACTGTCAGAGTTCACCAATTGGGCAATGTGATGGTCAGGCGGTCCGGTGATACGTCATCGCCTGTTGCAGTGTCGTCCTATTCAGTTGCCGTGTGGACCATATCAAATGTCACTGGTAATTGGTCTATGTTCTCCACAACCGTGGCTCTGAATTCGGGTGCCATAGCAACATTTGCGATAACCATTTCCTCCGCTTTCGAATTGTTATCACGTATTGGTCGTGAAAGTTCATCTGCTTTTTCTATGTTACTAGTAGAGACGTACTGTGAAGATCGTCCAAACACTGCTATTTTCATCCACGCACACGTGGTAAGTGCGTGCTCCTGGTTCATTTGGATTATTACTCTCTTTCCTCTCTCCATCTGCTCACAGCGTTGTCACTGTACACTTATTCGAACCAGTTACCAGCCATACAGTGATCTATCATACGTGGAATTATCTTCTACGATTAAAGTCCTTGCCATCACTAATCGTTATCACTGTCATCCGTGATTAAGCTCAAACGGATAACTCAAGCACAGTGAGCCAATTGCCTTTCTGTGTGACATCATTGGATACAGAATCCTCGAGGCAGTCCGAAAAGCCCGTTTATTCCAATCTGGCATTTCTCAAAACAACTATAAAAGAATTTGTGATCTCGTAAGTTATACCCATGGAAATGCAAGAACACAATTTTGCGCATGGTACCCTTTTCGACAAAACTTCTCAGTCATTTACAATTAAAATGAAAGCGCAGAGCACAAATAGCTGATGAAGCCAGAGGTGGGAATAGTGGAACCATGACAAACAGAAAAAAGTATTGTTCAATAAAGTGGACTAACAACACGTGACAGAGCACCAGTTGATCGATCGAAAGTGCTTCAATCTGTGTTCAGCGCTGTGGCCAGATTCAGTTAGCAGGTTCCAGCCACTCGTTATTCCTTTTGACCTTGCCAGCCAGTGCGCCTGCATAACCCATCACATGGACCGCACGATCACGCCGACTGCTCAACTGACTTTGCAACCAGTACGCTCGACTGACCGATGTGCGCCGCTCTCAAAACTGGAAAAGTACAGAACGTCAACCAACCTACAGGGTCAAATAACGATACCACGTTGAGTGGCAGAAATGTGAAACCGAAAATGCTCCAATCAAAAGGTATTTGCGGGTTATGAGAATGTCATCGTTTAGTTAAAATATGCTTGACTTTCTCGCACTGTTCGGAATAGTATCACCCGAAAGGTGCAAACTGTCGTGTAGCCCTCCGGAAAGCAAGAAGACGGGTCTGCGACCACGAATTCATTCATTAAGATTACGCACGAATGTTTATAGAGTATATACACTATTTACAATAGTCCGTCTCAGTGGCTCATCCCTGTTGTTTGCGTTGTGTCGCTGGCTCCCTTGCCATTGGTTTATGCTTGCTCGTCACGTTCACTCTGTCTAAAATCACCTTGACTTTCTTAGTGGATATACGACTGGCGGGATTGGGCCGCGCGTCTTTCCTCGGTCCAATGCCACAAACATTTGCTTCATGGTGCATGAGTATGCGCTCCATCGCCTGCTGGCGCCTGGTTGGTCACTTGCACATTCAGTGGATATTTGCAGGCTGGACGCGATTACGGGCCAACTATTTCTGATTAGCAAACCAATCTGCTTCCGGCAACATGCTCACTCCTTATCGGTCTGACTTGTGACGTTCGATCGGTATTACAGCATTTCCAATCACTAGGATTTCCAGCCCCCATCACACAAACGTGTCCCAACGACAGGAACGAGAGAGATATAGATCACAAGATACACTTTGGTTCTGTACTGCGCGCGTGACCAACCCACTCAATAAGTGTTTGCTCATCCTAGTTCCGAAGTGCGACCGCTTAACTGCAGAAGCAGAGCAGAGGGTAAATGTTAAGATTAATTCAATGGAAGCGCATATGCGCCAGGGAAGCTTAGCGGCCTCTAACCAAAGGAATGCTGTCATCAGTATCGCTAAAAGTTTGTTTGCACACGGGAATGACTTATACTGTAGTTTCGCTCCCAGGTATCTAGCTGATCCGGAACGACAGGCTCACACAGGAAGAGGGGTAATTCTTGATTACCGAAGACTTGGAGGATTCAGAATTGCAGTTCCCCGAATCTCTTTGGTGCCGTTCGCAATTAAAAGACCGAGAAGCTTGAATTATTGTCATGGTGTAACGCCCCTCATACAACCGAAACCGACTGCCAACTAGCGGCTGCTTTAAGATGCAGCTTACAGCGAAAGTACACTCACATACTTATCATGGGTGATTTCGAGGCACATTGTTTGGAGACTCCTGCCAATATCGGAGAACAATTCAAAGCCGATCTACAATATCTCGGAGCCACTGTTACTCTTTACAATCACATTACTTTGCCCACTCGGTTCAGAACAGGTAACGGGACATCTGTGCTGAATCTTGGGCTTGCCAACAAAAAGTAAAGGATTCATGTGTTGGTTTTGGACTGTCCATTGGGTCGCAGTGATCACGCAGTGATTAGTTTCAATTTCGTCTGCTATGCGAAATAACGGAATGAGAGCGATGAGACTGTGCGAACCATTACAAGCTACGATGGAGTAGCCCAGCTCGTCAGCGCTACAACATGGTTGTTAATTGCCGAAGAACCCCCGGAATTAGCCTGGCTTGAGTTCGTCAACGAATTTAGTCAGCTGATTGCAGAGGCTTCAGAACTAAGAGATTGCAACAAGTTCATATCAGTTTGTATCGTAAGGAGCAGAACTTGAGAATGGATGACACTGCGAACCGCAGCATGGCGCGTGTACGGAGTAGCTCCAGCGCCATAAACCTGGAACAACTACGTAACCAAACGTAACCACTACACTCAACTGCTAAGAGAAGTCAAAGCCACATTTCAGCAGAACATTGCAAGTACCTTCATTGCTAACCACCAACAGCTGTTCAAGCACGTAAATAGCGCACGAAATATGAGGCAGGGATTTTTCCACTCAGGAATACTGAACGGCTTTAGAATCAGCAAACGCGCTGCGGATGCGGTATGCGCCCACGTTCCAGAGGGTCTTGCCACCATGCGATCTTCCAAAATTGTCGTCTTCTCGCCAGGACTAACCCACGGAAATTTTACCGCAGAGGCTGTAGTGCAAAATCTGAGGTCTCTGCCCAAACACAGCTCGCCAGGTTTCGACACCATTCGTCCAGAGACACTAAAAGCAACAGCAAGCAAACTAGCAGGACCTTTGGCTGTTTCACCAGCGCTACTTATACCAGAATCACGTTTCCGCTATGTGAAATTTCGGAACGATATTCCTGTTCAACACATATAGAAGCAGAATTGAGCCTTCTAACTACCACCCAATATCCTTACTTTTTATACTCTCCAAGATCATGGAATTCATAGTTGACGATGCACTAGTGTGTAATCTAGAAAACAGTAAAAGCCTCACTTCAGAGCAGCACAGTTTCCATCGATAGCAGTCATGCGCAACGAATTTACTAATTTCACGCAGTGGTTGTACCGAGTCAACTGACAATGAAAGAGGCCTTGATGTGATCTACCTAGATTTTTCGAAAGCTTTCGATCGTCTAGACTATCGGATACCACTCACTAAGCTCTAGTATTTCGGGATCGTCCACTCTCCTTTAAGGTGGATTGCCAATTATCTACTTCCACGTCAATTAGTGTTCAGAGTTCGGAGCTCTCTATCCGGCCCCCTACAACTCTTGTTTGGTGTACCGCAAGGCTCAGTTATAGGTCCACGTATTATTTTAGTGTTTATTGTTCTTGCAAATGGAATCGCTTCAAATGTCCTCAGGGTTATCGACTATATCAAGTTTTCGCGCAGAATCCAGGAGAACGCCGGCCAGAGATAACTTAATACGGTATATCAATGGTTAAGCCTAAATTTACTGCGTTTCAACGTGTGTAAATGCAAGGTACTTTCCATCCGACATCAGAACAGCCACTCGTACTGACTCGAAAGTAATGTATTGCAATAGTCTGCTGTCGACCTTGAGTTGGATCTCCTGGTTCAAGATGACTTGCATTGTTCCAGGCAATCCGAAAATGCCTCCTAGACTGGGAACCAAAACGTCGGGTTGTTGCTACTGGCGTTTGGACAGATAAACAGCTCCAAATTTCGACAAATGCTCAGTGCGTATATTGGACCCATGTCGAATACGCAATTCAAGCCTGGCATCCATGGCTGAAACACGACTTTAATGCACTGGAACAGCCACAACTTCAGACATCTAAGAACGTAATTGGATTGCACAATGTTTCAAACCTGGAAAGGCTGCAGCCGTTGGGGTATTGTGTGTAAGCTATCGCAGATTGCGAGGTGACCTGTTTCTGGCATACTTGATTCTGCGAGACGCACATAATGAGTGCAGCCATTTACTGCCACTCAACCCCAATACAAAACTGAGCGGCCACTCATTGATGCTCGCAGAACAGAATAGCCGTCTGTAGTGTCGTAGCAATTTTTTCCATTCGTGTCTGTCACCCGTGGAATGATCTCCTAGGATCGGTCTTCTCTGTACCGACACTATCAGCATTTAAAAGACAGTTGGATGAGGCACTCATCCACTTACACTTTGTCACTTAGCACGTCTCTTATCCTACACCTGGAGTTTACGATGGAATTAGTTGATGTTAACTGTGGGTGCTGTGAATCTAAGCTGATTGCAGGACTACAGCGGAGCAAACGATAATTCCTTATTATTATATTTGAAGTATTCACTGTTTTACCTTCATTATTATCAGTAGTGTTATTTTGATATCTTTACCAACTATCCAACGGGATCTGTAAAGCAACGCTTCTTAACCGGTATAAATTCCTTGTTTTTTGTCTATTCATAATGAAATTGTAGTTCAGCAATACTGTGACCCAGCATTTAGCCTATTTGCTGTGTAGACTGGTATGTCTTTCCTGTAGCCAAAATGGCCAACAGCTACTTGCGATCGGTGACAAGTGTGAAATGTCACCCATATCGCAATTTACGGCACTACTTTACGGAAATTATGTTATTCATAGCTTCTTTTTCAATTTGTTCGTAATTGCGCTCCCCTAGGTAATGCATCGAGCAATATGAGGTAGCGCCTTGTCCGTCCCATCAGGAAATTTGTGGGTTACGACTGCTTCTACTACACGACTCGATGCATCAATTTTTAGTATGATTAGAAACTTTGGATCAGAGTGCATCAACAGAATTTCTGAATGCAACTAAATCTTTACCTGCTCCAAAGCAGTTTTACGTTCACTAGACCACGCCCATTTATATCCATTTGAAAGCAGCTGGTTCAATGGTTTCCATACTTGGTACATATCTTGAAGCAGTGCGCTATACTAGCTGATCAATCCGAGGAATGACTTAAGTTCAACAATATTTGTAGAAAGGGGCATTTTTCATGATTGGCTCAATGTTTATCTGGTCGGGTCGTCGGGCATCTTTGTCACTGATGAACCCAAACTACTTAACTTAATTTAAAAAGAACTCACCTTTTTCCTTTTTAGTCTGATTCTATATTCAAGCATTCCTTGCAAGACAGCATCTACACGGATGATCAGTCCTAATCTCGTTCGTCCAATGATTATGATATCATCAAGGTAGGCAGCAACTCCTTCCAATCTGCTAAGCGTGGTATCCATAAACCGTAGAAAAATTGCTGGGGCCATCTTAACGCCAATGCGTAAATGAATGTATTGAAACAGACCGCGGTGGGTGTTGATAATGAGCAGAGTCCTAAACTCCTATGAAACCTCAACCTATAGGTAAGCATCCGATGGGTCACGTATAGCAAAATACGTGCCGCCGTTTTTCTAAGGAAAAAAGTCCTCTGGCAATGATATAGGATAATGCTGGTCCTAGAGGGTATCATTCAGTCCTGTAGCATAGTCGGCACAAATTCGGACAATCCCATTTGACTTTTTTACATTGACAATTGGTCCTGCCCAAGAATTGTGGTTAATCGGCTTCAGGACTCCGATTTGTTTCAGGCGTTTAATTTTGAGATAATCTATCAGCAAAGCTGCAAGATGACTGGTCTTTTTGGCGTGAAAATTGGTTTGGCATCAGAGCGCAAATGAAGCTTTGCTCTTGCTTTCTAGCAGCCTCCAAGTGCATGTGTAAAAACTTTACTGAAATTATTAAGAGGGCCTGACATATCTCCATTTATCTCAGGCAACTTCGACACTCTCATGATTTGGTCAGGGATTGATGTGCACAACTGGTTGGTGGGCATGTCGAAAAATTCCAAACGATCAGTCCAATCAATACCAGGAAGGCTGAGCTTGCAAAAATAGTGTAAATGATACCATGATCGCGCTTGCCTAATTTTTCCAGCTCGCAAGCAAATTCACCAATCCCTTTGATTTTACCGCCGGATGTATTTCTGGCCGCGTTATTAGTGCGATGATATCTTGGCGTACCCACTTTCTTCCAGGTGGTTTTTGACGATCGTTATATCGGACACCGTAACAAGTTTCAAACGAACCGTTCTTCCGTTTATTATCGCAGTCACATATTTGCGGTGTCGTTTAGTATCAGTCGTTGCAAGCACGACGTTGAATTTGGGCACGGTCCCATGTGATTGATTGACCGATCGTTTTTGGCTACGTGTGGGGATAAGTTCCCTGGTTCAGCAACTAATTCCCTTGTGGCCGCGTCGGTTAAACTGTGAGCAACTGTGTAACTTATGGGGGCAGAACTTTAAGAAATGTCATTCGCTACACTGCCAGCACCAGGATGGTGATTTCGCTACATTTGTTGCTGTGCCGGCGGGCTGTCTTAAGCATGTCTTTGTGACACTGAAAGTGGAGTTGCATAATGAACGCTCCAACATGGCTGTATGGTACTTGAGGTTTGCCAAATGCTGATACTCATGCGTTATCTTCGGTAGCGTAATATCTGTGGACAGTTCAAGCTTGCTCCATAACCTTGTCCTTGTGGGAGTGTGACTGGAGACCGCAAAGCAAATTTAGACACTTGAAGTGATTTTCTGTCATAGTAGACAGTTTGAACTTTTCACACTTGAAATTGATTCTACCAGCATATGTGGTGAAATCTTCATCCTCCTGTTTGGCTATTTTCCTTCATTGCTATCGGTATTAAACAAGGAAGAACCCCCACCGCAAATTTCCGACAGCTGGCGTACGGTTTCGTCAAAAGTGAGATCTCTGGTGTTCCTTGGCGGGAAAAATTGTGTATCGTGTGTGATCAGTTGTACCAAGCTTCCTCAGCAACAGTCTGACTCGCCATGCATTGTCTTTGTGCTTCAGCTCCATTTTGTAAATGTCCTCATATCGCTTGAACCATGATTCGAAAATCAGCCCAGCGTCAGGTTCATAATAGAACTCCGTGCTGCTACAATTGCAATTCTTTCGGCTGCCTTTCCTTCCCGGACAGGAATTGATGACTAATGCTGAATTGCCTCATCAAACTTTCCGTTATTCGCATCTGGGCTGCCTCGAACTGAGTTTGCTGTTGGTTAAGGATTGCCTTTAATTCCTCTGCAGTTCTTGACATGCTGCGTGAGTTGCCGTCGCAAAATCTGTTGTGTCGGACACTGCTAGAGTAGAGGGTAGCCTAATCCTCAGCAATGAAGAACAAGCAAGGTGAGGACACAAAGAAATGGAGTTCATTCTGTGAACCGATGGTGAAAAACGCGGGTGATCTAATCACCCTGTGCAGCCTACACTTGCCGAATACGCCTTCGATCATGAGTCCTGATTCCAATGAACACTGACCTGTTTATCGAGAATTTTCCGGTGCGTTAGGCATCACTCGGGTTGACTTTGGGCTCAGCTCGTTCTGTGCAAACTAGGCAAGCCCACGATAAAATTCCTAGGCCACTTAGTCTCAATGTCTAGTACCGAGGTCTTTGCGGACAACTTCCAGGATATCAAAGATTTTGTAGCTCCAACTTCATTTAAATATCTGTGTCGAGTTTGTGGTCTAGTCAGCTATTACAGACGCCTCATATGCGGCTGCGCTAGTCTCAGGCAAAAGCTGAATGACCTACTCATAAGAAATGAGCTTAAGTTTATTATATTAGATAGGTACACATGGTTTTTACCGAGCTAAACTGTTAAATGTCTGACAGCACCCCTAGCTCACTCCGGAGCATCTGATTCCCTTTCTCTTACAACTTACGCATCAGACGTTGCGGAAAAGGCTGTCTTCAAACAACACGTATGTGTACATCGGTAACAACTTGGTTTCTTCTCCAAAAGCCTGCAATCAGTGGAATCCAACCCAGCACGTCTGGTAGACAAATGCCCGCGATCTATTTAGCTATCGCTCACTTCAAACACACATTAGAATGTCGTGATTTTACTGTCTACATTGCTCACAAGCCTCACATATTCATCTTTAACTCATCTTCTGATAAATATTCACCACGAAAAACTAGTTATCTACAATTTTTCTCGCGATTCACGACTGAAATACGCCATGTCCAGGTGTCATTAATCTCGTCACTGACGCAGTCCATTGCGTCAACCTCATACTTGATTTGTTTACATACTGTCGACTTAGCCGCTAGGTCACCGACTAAAGCCTAAAATGAAGACCAACACGCCTAACAGCCCACTCCACTGCATATGTAACCCATTTTTCTTCATAATAAGGTGGGAAATATTCTTCGCAACACTTCCACATGTCGCCCTGGACTCGTCGTGCACTTATCGTTCACACACAAATGATTCGAAACTCTGTATTCACTGCTTCATCCTGGTAATGGTTTATCTTTGAGAATGGTTACCGAACGCTTCATTTGGCCAAGCGTAACATTGATTTTCCTAATTGGGCTCGCACATGCCTTCATTGACATCGATAACCAACCGGAGTCCTCTCCACACGTCCCCTGCTCCGGATTCCCGGTTCTTTCACCTACACATTAACCTAACAGGCTATTCGCCTCCTTCTCTCGGATTCGTACACATACTGACATATGTCATCCGATTCACTAGATGGCCAAAAGCAATCCTTACATCGTACTGAACGGCCGAAACTACAGTCGGTGCATACCCGTGGATTCTCACTCACCATCACACGCGACGGCGGAAAACCTTTCGAATCTTCGCAATTCGTGACGTTCTGCACCTTCTTACGCTGCGACCCTATTTACACGACGGCATATTACCCAATAGCTAATGGCTTAATCGAACGCTTTCATCGACAACTTAAGTCATCTCGCTGTGTCACCTCAAAACCTGACTAGAACGAAAACATTTCGCCTGTAATTGTAGGTATTAGCAGGAGAATCAAAGCAGACCTGCAGTGCGCACCAGCAGAGCTGATCTACGGCACAAGGTCTAAGCTGCCAGGAGAGTTCGTTTCGCCTCCCTCGCCATCGTGTATGCCAACGTCAAACTTCGCAGCCTTCCTTTCTCAACGCTTACCTTAGCTGCGCTAGACTGCTCCTCGTGAACAGACCATACATGCTTAAAAGCACAGTGTGCTCTCTATCTGCACTCACCTCTTCGTCCGTAAAGACATGATTCGTGGCGCATTTCAACCTCAACACACCGGCCACTTCAGAGTTCCCCAACGAACTTCATAGCACTTTAAGTTAGACCAGGAGGCAACCTGAACAACGTTATCTAACGACTGTATCAAGGTAGTATTCTTCGAAGATCCGCTTCAACTCTCATCTGGTACAGCCGCAGAAGTAAACTTACCCGCAGCTGTTTCCCTCGCACCATACAGCCTAGACCTTTCTGCTACCCTAGAACCTCCATCAACCTAGCCCCAACCACAGGCAACTGACCGACGCCGTAGACAACTTAATCGTCCGGACCGCCTTGCAGATTTTATTAACATTTGCAATATTCCTTGATTTGAGGGTTATCCAATTTTATGCCAGTCATGTGTGTTATTCATGAACCATTTACAAAACGACAAAACTCAAAGGTTTAGAAGACCAAACGTGTCCTAATTTTCGTTTTATATACTTGCATCCTTTTCCTTATGGCGTCATGTTGCCTGTTCCAACTACATCTCACGCTTCCTGAATTTTATGCTACCATACCCTAGTCCCCAGACAAATCGCAGATCACTTGGCTCGCCTGTCCGAAGACTGAGGCCCGATCACCTTGGTTCCAAGCGACCACCACTTCTCGCTTTACCGGGGCTGACAACCGCTAGCCTAGCCCGCTTCTTCTAGGACATGCTCCTCTAAAGACAACATCCAGGATGATTGGTGGGTAGAGGATCGTAATTAAAGTGGACTGGAGCGCGGCAGGAAAGTAATAACACTCAAGCACACCTTCAGCCTGCAGCGGAGAAATATCCTGTCTTATTTTCTGGACTAGCTAGGATTTTTGCAGATCGTCGGATCCGTCACAATGGCCCTTTCGATGATGCAGTTTAGTCTACATCCAAACGATAAACAGCAAACAAGCCTGGACTCAGCGAATTTCAGGCGCCACCTTTCAGTAATCGTGCGCTTAATACAATTGCTGCCCTGCTCACGTATCCTCACTTTGTCTCGGCACCCGACATCTCTGTCCATGGCTTCCTTTATTCAACCGCCTGCAGGAGACCGCGTAGAGAGCATGAATCATACCATTTCAGTATTTTGAGATATTGCATTGTATTCTTGTTACTATCTTCCGATTTCCATTTGTTAAACCGGGTACATACCCGTCAGTTGCTATAATCGTGAGTCACACTGTACTCTACCGTGTACCTCTGCTTACGTGCCCTCCACTGTTTGTAGTGTTTGGCGATGCTCCATGGGCCCAGAGGATCTAAACATTCCCCCGTTTCCATACAAGGCACACCTGTTGCATGCAGCTGCTTGCGACTAGCATCTCAGTGGCCCCCGACGGGCTATAAAATTAATTCCGGCTAATTTTATTTATCTCACTCAGCAAACCACTTTTGTTAGAAAACAATTTCAGCGTTGATCTTAATATACGGTTACAAGATAAACAACATTCTTATTAGTTATAACAAGTAATAGTTACGACAAGGCCGATGGTGTGAAATGCCCAATATTTGGCATAACCAACAGGTGTAGTAACTGACGGATACAAGGACATCTGTTTATGAAAAGCTCAATATGCCAACTAACAGCTGACGCACATGGATCTCATGCGAGTTATATCCAGCCACACAAAAAATGACCAGATATTCCGTCCACTGCAGTTGCTAGATGGGGATGGATAGACACCACATATTCTTGAGATTATTAATATTCACTAATAATACAAAATGTAGCCATAGGCATTCGCTAAAGAAGTCTTAGATGAGTTAAATTTCAGTTGTAAGGAAAATGAAATAGAAATGAGGAAGTTCCCCTTAGAAACTAGAAAAGCACAATTGGAAGACGAAGTTCGGTAAATGCACACAGTTCGCATCGTCTCATCAGTGCCGACAACCATCACCGGTAACGTTATACAGTAGTTTGTGGGTACAAACATGCATACAAACGCACGAGAGAAAAAGCCGGGCGTCTTTCTCCTAAAACCAGAGCAACCTGAGGCTGACCGATAACCGTTTTCGCACACAAAGCAATAACTTAATCCGGGTAATGGAATTACCCTCGGGAAACCGGAGGAGCCAGTAATTGATATGGCGAAGCAGGATCATAAACATCTTTTTGACCTCATTTCGATGACCCGATGTCAATAAGTGTCTGCCAGTCGAAGGTAACACAGGTCTGCATACACATGTAGTCTGCTTTGGGCTTGCTTGCAGAATAATCCTGCATTGCTCCAATTTTTGTACATGCTCCGTTATTTAGGAACAGTGTTCTACTGGTTCTGTCTATGGAATTATCTCCGTAGTTACATTTGAATTGAAATACGTAGTGGGAGTTGGCCCCAATAGACGGAGTTTCCTTCAGTGGAAGCAACGGTAGCTTATGAGTTTGGTCGATGACTGCAACTTCGTCAGTACAGAAAGTGTTCTGTGTGGTGAAAATCAGAAGACTTGTAGTCTTCAAAGAAGCAACGTCACCCTTAAAGCGCAGCTCTAAGAATACCGTTTTCTTAGGCACAGTAGGAACAGTGTCTGCATAGTACTAGCTTTACACCAATGCGGCACAGGCGAAAACTAGTGAGGACCCTAACTAGTCGCACCAGACGTTTATGTTAGACCGATTTTCTAGGCGATGAATTAGAACTAATTGCCAACACACTAAATGGTAATGGCTTTTCTCGAAAATTTATCCGAAGCACAGCCAAATCCGAGAAATGAAAGTTGCTGTACCGAATCTACCTAAGAAAACGGTATTCTTAGAGCTGCGCTTTAAGGGTGACGTTGCTTCTTTGAAGACTACAAGTCTTCTGATTTTCACCACACAGAACACTTTCTGTGCTGACGAAGTTGCAGTCATCGACCAAACTCATAAGCTACCGTTGCTTCCACTGAAGGAAACTCCGTCTATTAGGACCAACTCCCACTGCGTATTTCAATTCAAATGTAACTGCGGAGATAATTCCATAGACAGAACTAGTAGCACACTGAGTTCCTAAATAACGGAGCATGTACCAAAATTGGAGCAATGCAGGATTATTCTGCAAGCAAGCCCAAATCAGACTAGGTTTGTGCGCAGCCCTCTGACACCTTCGATTGGCAGACACTTATTGACATCGGGTCATCGAAATGAGGTCAAAAAGGCTTTTAGGATCCTACTTCGCCATATCAATTCCTGGCTCCTCCGGTTTCCCGAGGCTATTTCCATTACTCGGATTAAGTTATTGCTTTGTGTGCGAAAACGGTTATCGGTCAGCCTCAGGTTGCTCTGGTTTTAGGAGAAAGACACCCGACTTTTTCTCTCGTGCGTTTGTATGCATGTTCGTACCCACAAACAGCTGTATAAAGTTACCGGTGATGGTTGTCAGCAATGATGAGACGATGCAAACTGCGTGATCTACCAAACTTCGTCTTGGAAGTGTGATTTTTAAAAATAAGTTACTTCCAAAAACAAACGAAACATCGTGTCATTATTTGTCATTTGGAAATCAGATGGGACGATTTTATTTAACGTGATAGTAGGAAGAAACGGGGGTGAGTACTGTGTAAGTCAAAAGCATTTTTTAGCAGACGAGTTAAGATGATCGACGACAATCTGATACTGTGATCGCGAAAGGTAAATCTACCGATTCCATCGGCTACAAGCGAAACAAAGTTTGCTTATATGATGATGTTGATACCCTAATACAGAAGATGTTTCAAGCAACTCCATCACGACTACATTTGTTCATTAAACGGATAGAAATCGGAAAAGTATATTGTTTTACTGTCCTACTGGAGCAAGCAAAGTTGCACTTTAACACGCACTCCAATCATTTCGGACTCGAAATCGATAATTTTGCAACTGTTATACAGTAGCAAATGCCAATTTGTCTCGGGTTCCGGAAAAACTCCAAGTGACTCAGCCGTTAAATCACATCTACAACTTTGCTGTTAAACGAGTAGTACATTTCGGCAATGACACTCCTCAAAACACTTCAAATCCCTTCAAGAAGTTTACTGATTGCCAACAGCATGGCTGTGGACTTAAATTCTGGAAGATGTGATGCTACTGCCCACTTGAGTGATGCGCAAATGGGACAAGAATTTTGGTAGCCGCGTGACTAGAATTAGATGTGGCTAACCTGTCTGAAACTGTGAAAATTCGCTGCTTGGTTATTAGGTTGATTTGCTTGTACTCAGTCAACACTATCTGATACTCCCTGCTGTAAATTGGAAAGGGAATCTATGCTCAGAAAACCGAAATACATGTGTCAACTCCGCAGGGTCATGTTGCGGTTGGGGTCTATCGGCCAACACAATTAAGCCATTAATTTTATAGCACGTAAAACTGCAACGCAGGGCGTCAGTTATAGACATCGAACCACTACACCAGATCACTGGTATGCGAGTATTATCAATAAACGTTTAGCCGTCATGTCTCTTCTAAATATGGAATCCGTGTACGTGCACAAATGTCAGATAGCTAACAAGGAAACTTGCTGATCTTTAACTACCTCAGGTCATGAACGCTTGGGACCTTGGTTACAATACTCCGTCCTGATTGCACCAGAAGTTAGCTGCTTCTGACGTCCAGATAGCAAGGATATCACTCTTCCAGAAACACCGATCCAGTATGGCAGGTCGGGTGCTTATGTTCTGCTGCCGCGATGTGGAATCTGCGATAGCGGACAATCCGGAAACACGTGTTGTCGACCCGCTCAGGCGCCGTATTCGATTGAGACACAACCACGTGTTCATCTTGGCTATGACTTATCGCCCCAGGATATCCACTTCGGTGATAGAATCCCGCTTGATACTCCCCTTGGGTGATGCAACACGCTCTAGGTACAGCGACGTCATGTGTCCGTCTGCATGATGTAGAAGTACCGACGTCGCCAGTTAAAAGTTCAAAGCCAACATACAAAAGCTCATCACACAATTTCCTGCGTACAAATATATTACATCCCTCGCTAGCTTAGGAGCAGAGATTAAACCTTCCGTAGTGGACCGCGTGAAGGTGCGTTTTTGACAAACTCTTTATTTGGGGTCCCAAACGTCGCAGCGACCATTTAGTCATAGGATTCATATGCGTTTGTTGCTCAGATATGCAACTGTACACACGGAACTGCGTTATAAAACTTCAAGTTACCAGGTCTTAACAGAGCTCAAGAAAGCATTCACTTGGAAGTTCTCGAACGGCCGTCCCCTGCTGAGCGTATGGAAAGAGTTTTAGCAGATTAAGCAACATTAGCTCAAGAGCATCGGAAATTAAGCCACTTCTTCACACCATGGCGTGATCATTCATCCAAATGTAGGCTAAGGTGCATGACACTAAGGTATGCAGTCTAACATTCCTACAAAGCCAACGCTGATTCTGAAAGCTGAGGAAACTTCCTGAGCTGGAGCAAACATTTTGTAGGATTTATTCTCCAGGACAAAATTATTCCTCAACAGTGTCCAAGCAAAAGTAGCATGCTAAGAATATGCCACTGTACAGGCATGCCAACAGCCTTCGTAAAGTAGCGTACTGCTTCCCTCAAATTATCCCAACGGGCGTTAAAGCTAACATCGCCTTCAAAGCGACCAACGCTCTGCGGCTACAATACGCCCCGAACTTCGGTTGTCATGACTGTTGGTGTCCCACACCATTATTCAGCTTACCTACTCAAGGAATTATCCATATCTTCTTAAAAGTAACAGTTGTGCTAAAGTAGGTGCTTTTACTGCGCTCTCATAAGTTACTGTGAATAGATAATATCTGTCCTAGTGCACTTACTTTTGCAGCTATGAGGCCAACCGAGCACATATCACGACTTCTCCGAACATGCTTAGATAGGCTTCAAGTTCGGATTGTCAAGTATGTAAGGTGTTATTACCCAAAGCTTGATAGTTGCAGTAGTTCAGGCCCCTGTAATGCTCGTCCATTGACATTCCTCACTGTTGTGTAGTAGGTGTTAGAAGCAGTCATCGCGGAACCTATGGTGACTAACTGGATACATGCATCCTGACACAAGCGCGGCGTGGCTTCCGTCAAAACCAGTCACACACAAGCAACCTGCTGATGTCATGAAGTAGCTAGACAGAAGAGGTAGAGGGTGCGGCCGGAATCGACTACATATACCTGGATATCTAAATCTTTCGAGCAATCGGATTACCACCTCATGCCTCACAGCCTGTAGAGACTAGGATTTGAGAATGCGGTTCTTGTGTGGGTCCGCAACATCTTCATCAGCGAAGGTTGCCTAGATAACCTGCCTACGCACATACCCCAAATGATGTTACAGTCTAGCAACTCACTATTCTCCGAGTGACCTAACTGGGTTATTTACTACCCCTCGCGATCGAGCTGTATGCATTGCTAGCCGCCTTCAGTTGCAGAGTTTGAGCCCTTTGCCTACTCATCCCACGTTGCTCCTCGCCTGCCCCTATACTAGTCCTCACACACGCTATCAAGCGACCGAGGTTATAACTGAAGATTATATTATTATCACCCCACACCACACCAACGGACTTAAACAGATGGTACAGACCTCACACGCGCCTTACTATTGAAAGTAACACTGTGTCTGACTCACTGTTGTTTATCGCTCCAGTACGTACTGAACGTTTGTGATGACCACGCCTCCCTGACGACCCAAACACCCTCCATCCCCGACGATGCACGTGTTATAGAGTCAAGTCTCCACACACTCCCAAGCGTCTCTGCTAACACCCTTGATACCATTCCTCAAATCCTAAAATGGCGTTGATCGGAAGTACTCTCACAGGTGACTATGTGACTCGGATTGCTCCAATATCGTGCGAGCTCTATATATCCCCGATATGTCCAATAACTGGTATAGAAGTCTCGAATAAACGTAGAAGTACGTCCGCCGTTGACTCATACTCCTAATAATCCTGAAGACCAACACAGTAGAGATAATCTCTTCCACCGTGACGAGTGCGCTCAGGGCCCTCAGACCCCCCCCTCGCGATATCGGTGAAATACACCAGACGCCGTGTCTTCTAAGTTGCTTTACCTGGAATCTCCACTCCACTCACCGCCCGCGTATATCGGATGTCTTGAGTGACTCCGCTCTTGCCCATCACATATCAGAACCACCACTCCCTACTAGACTACGAAGGTTTGTCCTACTCCAGTAGGTATCCTGCACGAACACCCCCCCACCTCCACACAGTCGGCTAGAGATACGTACTGAGTAATTGACGCGCCGAGAGAGTCCCGCTCAATGAGAGAACCTGACGTACTGCCAATGCGTCCAGAAACCCTCCTCCGTGACCGCCACTAGCCTACAGCCCTAGAGTGCTCGCCAGCGCATAGCAAGCCCGGCGAAACAAGCGTCACTCTCCACCAGTGAGTTTACGAAGTTGTGTTTGATATGAACATCGGGTTTACGCCTCGCGCAGCCTCTCCTCAAGGGTCACCTAATCAAAACCCCATACCAACCACAAAAACCCTACCACCCCCCCAAAACCAATACACCCCACCCTACCCTCCCCCGTACCACCCAACAACCATCACCCCCCCCCCTCCTCGTTGTCTACATGCATACCACCGCCCCACTTCTCCGACAAGGAGCCCCCGCGGTCCACGGTGAATCTTTTGTGTCGAGAGGTAACTCCAATCTTGCTTCCAAGCCCCTGATTGATCGCCACCATGTCATACATCGGAATTCAAATACATCACACCCCCACCCTATAACTCCACAAGCTGCTCCGCTCCCTAGCCACGAAGATAATTCCCCCCTACGTCGCCGCACACTGAAGCCCCAGCGCTGAGATATTCTGAGCAACGTCATTAATACCCCATCAAATACACAGCTGTCCTCACCGCTCTACTATGTCCTCCCTCACTACACCCCAACGACATATGCCGACTCTCATCTAAGATACACCCATAAGTACGAGATTTCTCAGCTCCATCTTTGACAGCGAGCTATATCTGTAAAGCTGTAGCCCTCACGCCACTTCATTACATCCGCGTCATTTGCTGCTTTACTAATCTATGCGCTCCCCCCCCTATGTTGTAATTATTTACCACTAAGCACGCCTCTGCCACAACGGCTCGCCCACAGTCCCGTCCGCTATCACCATGCCCGTCGACTCTTGCTTAGATCAGTGCAGACTCTTGTAGTAAGATCCTCCCTAGTTGCTACCACGAGTTTGTACTACACTTAAGACATCACTACTCACGCAAACCGTGCACGTGCCCACAGTCCACCGTGCGTCAGTGTCTGGTTTGACGCTGCAGTTTGTCATGAGACAGGCTCCGAAATCCACCAAACGCAGATTCCGCACTCTAGTCGTGTCGCCCCCTTTGCAAGTATACTCACTCAACCACACCATCCCCGCCTAACTTGCGACTTGTCACCCCTGGCGCAGAATTAAGCAAGAAATATCGATGAAATGATTACACATGACCGCCACGAACTCTCAAGCTTAACCGTGATTGACCACCCATAGGAGAAGATATAGCATTATCAACCCCGAACTTTAACTCGCAGGCTCTCACCAGCGAGAGTGGTTAGTGTACGCTAAAGTAACCTCCACCCCTGTAACACACCAGACACTCGTGATGTAGCCCAGAGCTTGGCATGGTCGCGAGAGCTAGATACATCTTTCGTAAAGGCGATAACTATACTACCCAAGACGCAATCGCGAAGAGCTTCGCTCGCCTCAGTATCATTTTTGTCTTTAGCAACTCTAAACGCGTATGTGTTGTGTCTCTGATCACTCTCAACCGCGTCGGGTGTGTGCACTCCCCCCCTCCGCCGCAGCTCGCAAAGATTTCTGATGTGAAACCTACGTGCCACACTCTCCCGCAAGCACACCCAGTGGGAGCTAGCCAGAAGTGGACTACCAAGTGAAGCGCCGATGCCGATCGCTTAAGTTTCGCCCGTGAACTGAACAAGCAGACGATATGACAGTTCGTCAGAGGATAAGACAGAGTGAAAGACAATTGTGGCTTGAGGTATTTTGCGTTGCAGATGGTGCGCGTTGAGGCAGTCTCGCTCGATATGGCTATGGTTATATCGGAGGAAGAGCGAGTGTGAATAGAAATGGGAGACTGGAAACACCCTGCTCTCAGAGAGGGGGCTAGCCGCCTGAGCTGTACAGCTATGAGAAGTTTGGGCGCGCGGTTAACACGCTCAGCGATTTGTAAAATATAGTTATAAGTACTGTAGTCGCGTGAGCGCAGAGGAAGATGAGTACCGTGTGATGTGCCTCCGCTTTAGCGTGTAATAAAGAGAGCGTGAATCATGTAATTTTGGCCAGGCAATATATGTGAAAAAGATATTTGTCTAGAATCTGTTGTTCAGTCGTTATCCATCATGAATTCGGCGTTA
>OX104070.1:34895908-34908408 GCA_944474145.2 Dicrocoelium dendriticum
CCTCATAGGGGTGCAAACTGAATCGAATGAACCGCAGCCGAAGTACCTTTAAATATCAGAGCCTTCAAAGCAAAATTTCTGGTCAAACCTACTCTAAGGATTTTTGGTCCACATGCACCTACACATAGTCAGCTTAAATTGAGGAACACAACTAGGTGCTAAAATCTCAGGCGCTTCTTGGACATAACGTATAAATTACTTCAGTTTGTAAATATGGTGATACAGATATTTGGCAAACGAGAAGGAAACAGGCGCTGCAAAACTAAGCTGCTTTATCAGGGTTAATCGTCAACAAGTTAAGGGCCTAGTTTAATAACACTGTCAGCTTTGGGACAAAGTGGGCAAGCCAAACATTATCTCGTCATCTTACAGCAATTGATCCGCCTTGCCCCTTTCTAGTTAACATACCCTTCTCCGTGCAAGCAATTGTGTGCGATGGACACAGTGCTCATGTGGTTCAACAAATCGGAAACCAGTGGCGCCTTGAGTCGGTAGGTTACAGTTTCCCAAATCGCTTGGTTAAATCGCATGTATCCCAGTGGAATTAGGCAAATCCACTGATACGGTGACCGCAGTGTGAGATTGCGATTAGTCATAGATGAAGCCGCTCAGTAAGACATTATTGCGAGTAATAATACGACAGTCTTAGTTTATATTCCACAAATAGCACCAGTTGCTTTTCAAACTATAGTGTGATACATACAATGGAGAACCTCATATCCAGTCACTAATGTGTTTATGCACTCATGAAGGGTGAATTTACAGCTTCAAGCACTTAGCACGGTCAAGCAAATGAGTGCTTAACAAGCCCCCTATTTGGTTAGGGTGTGAACCAGAATTAGCCAAGCAATGGTGATTTGTTGATGTGCTGTGTGAGAGACGTCGTAATGAAGTAGGTAGCTGCTAGTGGAATATCAGCAAAGGGAACAGATTTCTTCATCACTAGGTATCTTCAGCATATTTCTCTTCAGTAACTTAGTTACGAATGTGAACCAATGTTTCTTCAAACCACAATTGTATCGGGAAGACGAACTATATATAGTTATTTGATTAGACCAATGAGATAGGTATTTTCTGGAGCAATATTCGAAACAGGCAACGGTACGGATGGTATGGCAAAGAGGGTACGGCAACGAAGGGAATAATGATTGCTATCTACCCCCTAGTAACTCAGAAAGTATCCGATTAGAAATGTAAAGTTCAAGTACAATATACATACATTCCTTGCTCATAGCATCACTAAAATGATGCTAAGAATTTGATACCTGACTGGTCTTTTGCATCAAACGTTGATACGCCATGCCGTAAATACCTGGAAGACGACGCAACAACCGGGTCTATTAACAAACATGGTCAAGGCTAAAAGCAACAAAAGCATGAACTCACATAACACAATAGAAATGGAAGTTTTAAAACCCTAGGTGATTGGAACCGAACTCTGCGTTAACCCAGCGTTTCGATGCCACGATTTTACTAAAAAAATCTCAGTTGTACTTACTGTACTAGGGTAGCTTGAGGTTGGCACCAGACGTCAATCTCTTCATATTCATTGTAGGCGGCCGAAGTGCTTAAAAGCTCACATAAAACTGCACCGACGGTACAAAATATATCAGCTATTGTATCAACAAGACTCCTTGTCCTGAAACCTTATCACGGGAACCGCTCTATATAAGAAAGATGTATACATTGACTCCATGCTGCATTACAGGAAGTATCCACCTGCACAACAATCGTCCAAGAAGGTGAGCCGAAGTAATTGCGCGCCATTATTGGGGTCAATATTTTCAGCTCAGCGACGTCACTGAATTTCAAACTGTTGCTCGCTCACGTGCCGTTCAAGTCTACGGAATAGCCGCACACGTCGGGTACCGTCTCTTATATTAACTTTCTGCGAGAATCATATCCAGCTTCCCATTTGCAGGACGAGCTGTCACGATATTTTACAGTTCTTCCAGCTGAAGCTTTTGAACTACACGTCAGGTAATACCCAGTCCCACTTAATGATTACCTCAAGACTAATTTGCTAGTTCACTGGTTGCTAACTCCGCCTTTTGGCGCTTAAGCGACAGTACTCCAAAGATGAGCAGACCCGACATTCTACACCCCGTATTCATCAACCAGGCAACCACAATAGATTCTGCAATGGCCAATGGTCAAGGGAGCTGCGGGGTTCGCGCGACACTAATGAAGTTCATTAGATCACGTAATAAGACCCTCACTTGAACAACAACAAATCAATGTATTTGTCTTTCCCAGCAAAACCCTGCAATACTGTATAAATGGAGTTATTATTGATAAGCTCCTTGAAAAAGGAAATCCTCTGCTTAAACAAGGCGCAATCGTACCTAAAAAGCATGTTGCGGAAACCCATGGCCATTATGGACATATGTAGGCAGTTTTCATGATGTATCCAAGCGCCGAAACTTGGGATACATAAGCAACCAAACGGTGAGATTGCATCAGTTTAGTTCTGGCTGACACTTTGATTCATAACTAATTGAAAACATTCTCCGGAACTAACCACCAGATTATTTGGATGCTACACAGCTCATCAAGACACTTCGACGAACTCCGCAGAGAGCACCGCGAAGTTCCTGTATTACACACAGTGGGAGGACAAAGGCGAATAAGACGAGAAACACATTGGCTTCTCTTGTGCATCTCATGCAATGAGCACAGTCGTCAAGGTTGACCCGCAAGCCTTACGGATGAGACGAGTAGAACGACAACACAATCATCAAAGAAAAATCCCCGCAGAATTATCAGCAATGGCTTCGAAAGAACACACAATTGTTACAGTTTGGCATTTGTTTTTCAATAATGTGGCGGCGTGGAAAACTTAATCCCGCTTACAAAGCACAAAACTGATGTCCACAATTGTCGCATCCGGCTACTCAAGGTTGTGCGTCTTCTAAGTTTATCGGAGTGACCGTTGGGCAGGTCTCACTTCATTGCGCCGGAGCATTACGGACTCTGTCACAGTAGGTCATGCAACATGCACCTTCGACTGACCCAACAAACTAGGCTGAAGCTGATGACTTTAAGATAGTAATTTCTTCACCTATATATACTTACCCAAGCTATCTGAACAGCTAAACTATGGCAATCCATTTCACAGTATCATAGCTATCGAATGGACTTCCTTGTCTCAGTTAGATAGAAAATCTATTGCACACTCGGTCATATACTAGAACCAAAGTAGACTTTTCCAGCTGTATATACGTTCCGTTTAGCCTTCCACGACACTTAGTCCTGAGTTGCGTCCGTTCCAGATAGGTACATGATTTTGTACAAGTGACTTTTCCATGTTTCGTTCCGCAAATCGTTATACCCTAATGAACTAACATTCTATCACACTTAACCGCAAAGAAAACTTTTTAGAATTTATACGTGGAATGATCAGCGTATGCTCGGTTTCAGTGCAACCAAACACCAAGGATTGAGCATTTATGTCATCTCAGTACTCGCACGTGTCGACTTGAGCAGCGGAATACACAATAACTACTAGGGATGAGGACTAGTATTGGGTAAGCTCGATTACTTGAAACAGGCCAAGGTTATCTGGAGCTACGCTAGAAAAATCCATAGAATCGCTTCTTTAACAACTGAGCACATATGTATGGAGTCATTACGAATACATTGTCCGAGTTTAGCTACATATAAAGAATCCTTATACTTTCTCAGCTGAGGCAGTCAGATGTGAGCCAGACTTGCACTGTCTTGACTTGGCTTGAGGCGGAAAGCGCGCCTTTCTCCATTCAAACATCAGTGCTTAACGAGCATCTTCTAGTAGAAACATTTTAGTAAAAATATGAGAAAGAATTCATGGACACGAGGCTTACACTTTTCTCGTCACAGCAGTAAGGTAGAATGTAACATCCCTAAGAACTCAATGCCGTACGACTTACGGCATTGCTTTTGGCCGGACACTAAAAGCCTCAGACCGTATGATCTACCTTCATGTGTAAAACTTCTAAGGGATTCAATGAAATATGCCTTACAAACGAGTCCCACTTGGATGATCTTACCATCCAGCTCTCTCGTGGATTTGTGGTAGTGACCTGAATGGGTTTGGCCATGTGATGATACGTTTCAGAGCATTTAATTCTTTAAATACCAACAAATACTGGGACATTTGTGCGTCTTGATAGTGATCTTTACGTGTAGAGAAAATTTGCCTACTAATTCTGTTGGCTTAAATGACTTAGTGTATTTTGAAAAGCTTTACTCTCGAGCAGCTTGGTCAAGTTAAAACAGGTGGCCAGTAGTAACAATAGCGTAAATCCCAATAGAAAATGCTGCCCAGTGTTTGAAGCACAATTACTGTTGCCTGCGGAGTTATTTTTGATAGAAATGAATTCAAGTCATTTGGTAAAACGGTTTGTTTATGTAAACAAGCCACAATGCGTTCTGAGAGTTGGAGGGCCGATAATGTTAGAAAGGAGCGGCTCACGTACATATTCAGGTAAACCAAAAAACTCCGACAGCAGCGCTGCTGGGCTGAGTTAGTTAACTAGGTTGATAATAAACATGTGCTTATAAGCCCAGTAGCACATTCCGTTGCCCACCTTCTGCCAAACGAAGCACCACAAGCTCAATTTGTCTGCTCAGTGCATGCCTGGGTGAAGCATTTAATTTCACTGTCTTGTTGAGAAAATTTTTAGCTGCTTTGTGGAAGCTTAAAGATCGCCCTCACTTGTTATATTAGTCTGGTTAGGATGAGGTTGAATGTTCAGAGCGTCTTCCGGATATAGTGAAAGTAACTGCAATCCGCATATCCGAGGTATACTGCGCACCGATCGTGGAAGTGGCTTAAGACAAAGGCTAACAGGAAGCTGTCGCGGATGACTACCTTCATTCTGGAAGTGTATGCTTGTAGTATGCATTCAACTGCAGACAGCGCTAGAAAATGGACGTTAGCATTTAGTAACTTTCCCGGCGGGGATTTCTATGAGCAGTAGAAGTGAAAACATCATTCGGTTACCCTAGCAAAGGATAGTACTTTGAGCTCCAGAACGTGAAACAGCTTTCACATTCATGGTTTTTACCCTGCGGGTATGGGGGGCCAGTTTTGGTCTAATCGGTATTGCTAGACCAAGAACCGCAGCTTTGTAAACCACACTCACGACGATTTGATTCATTAGCCAGCTTAGGGCAAACCAACAAATTCAGATACGGCCTGCTACTCAAAGTGGGTAAGTGACTTACCAAAAGGCTGTTTGACTTGTTTACCGCCAAAATGACCTGGCATGAAACCCACTGTATACGTAATTGGGTTTCTTATTAAAATGTTTAAAGGGAAATGTATGCTAAACCTATTTGTTTTTGTCCAGACGGACTGGTAGAATTACAGAACAAAAATCAAAAGAATGGATCAAGTAGCGATGTAACTTTTAAACCGAAGCAACAAACTATTTTGAACTCTATGGCTGCGCCTACGCCATCATTTTACTATTGCTCAAGGTTAAAATTTATTTTCTGCCGCCAAAGAAACCACTGATGGTTACCATCAAACAGTTAACCTCTCTTACAAGCTCCCTCTTCTCTTGACTCCTTTATGGGTTAGTGTCTTCAAGTTGTGTCGGCGATTGGTGACCTGCTACTCAGATTCTATTGAATATTTGTAGTGTTTTGGTGGCCAAGTCAATGGGGTGCGTTACTATAGCACAAGCAGATGAACCTACAGTCAACAGCACATCAAAGTTAACCAAGGGATGATATTTAGTGGTTGATAGTGATAGTGATAATGATTGATAAATGCTACAGCTGTAAAACACATCAATACAGTAATGTGAATTCACATCTACTGAAACGAGTCACGTATTTCGAGAAATAAAACGTATTTTTATCCATATTTAAACACGCTCTCAAACTACATGGTCAAGCTACGCCGCATATTTGCTCAGACCATGCCGAAAACTATAAGTTGTAGCGTTCCGTAGAGCGATTGTAGTTTACGGATAGGAATCAACACGACGGATCACGTTCGATATTTTTGCATGCTCCATCCCTGTTTCACTTTCGCAATATGTGTGCACAGCTTTGACTACCTTGGAAAGTTACCAGGGTGCGCGCCTAGCGTTTATCCTTTTGAACAGTAGTTTATAACTCCCAAGGCATCCGGCATCGGCATAGAATGGCTATCATACTATCAGCGAAATTCATGTCGTAAACAAGTTTAAGACTCGGAAATTATATCCACGGAATTGCAAAAACACAAGCTTGCAAAAAGCACTCTATTTGATAAATTTCAACAGACGTTTACAAACATACAGTGAAAAGTTGGAACAAGATAAGTTGGTGAAGCGCCGTAGAGGTTGTTGGAATTAGAATGAGACAGACATTGTGCTCTCTCATTCGCTAAATTGGTCGATCTGCTCAGGCAAAGTTATACGTAAACGAGCATAGACACACACATACACCCACGAGATATGGCACGTGTTTCTCCACTGCTTGTGTGTCTCACCTATCACTACACATTGAGAGTGGTCTGGGGATGGTTCAAAGATCAACAGTCAGAATTATTCAGTTCTTAGCACTCCAGGTTGCGTTTGAGAATGTAATATTACTTACTTTAGCAAAACACATTTTTTCTGTCAGGCCTGTAATTCAAAGACTTTTGTTGAGGATTTAGTCGTCCTCCTGTCCAATCTTAGGAATCCTAGAAATATCATGCTCTCAAAGTACGTACAAGCGCGAATGATTGAATTTAGTATCAACGTCCAAAATCATCTTGCGTCGGCCGTCGCGCAGTTTAAAATGTATCACCTTATGCACTGCATACAGGAGGGCAAGGGATAACATGCAACTGCTGCTTCCGCATTAGCGCTGTTTTCAGCTTTCCCTCTATTATGCTTATTTCAACTGATAAAGACTACAACACAATTGACGTTTGGCGATTTGCAGTCATTTTCTAGCAACGCTCTTTTGACAAGTTCTTTAGACAGTCGAATATCAATCAACATTTTCATGTTTCGCTGATTATGTCCAAGGTATAAATCCTTAGATGGGTCACTTACTAAAGCTTGGTGCTGTCATTCTAAACCTAGGATTTATGACCGTCACTAGACTATCCATCTAACAGCGCCCAGTCTGATCTTCTGATAGTGGTTAAACTCATATGGAGACATCGGCGCAGCGACTACAAGTTGATTGGCATGCACCAAACAGTAAGGCGTTACAAGGCAAGGATTTTTATGTAGACCACCAAGCTACCTATGTCTATCCCGTCGATCTGCGCTCTTTCAGCGGCCAACCTGAAAATCTGGAGCGTACTTCATGCGCTTGGTGGCTGCGGCATAAATCTCTGGACGTCACGTTGCCGTACGGCCGCGGTCTATCCGCGTTCCCATTCAATCGTTGTTGTCATTCTAATCCTCCTCCCATAAGCTTGTGCTTAAACTCATACGAACCAGTTCGACTCAGTAGCTATCACATGTTGGATCTATGTTTCTTGGATACTATTGTAAGTTCAATCCACAATATTTATGCATTGTGTACAGTGACATAGACGTGCACGCGCTTCACTTTCTGGGTATACAACCAAAGGATTACTCTCATTTGAAAGGACTTTCGCGGGTCTTCCACCAATCAAGTTAACATCCCTATCTGATATTATGTGCGTCAGATGCACAAACGTTTGCAATTGATAGCTGTGCGTCCGGTTCCAGGTTCGTTCCCACTGTCAGAACCATAAGTAAGGTCAAGGCACCCATCAGCCGGCTGACGTAGTTCGTCGGATTCACAGTGATCGATATACTCTTCTTATGTCATGACCACGTCTGGCGTTTTTAATCCTCCGATCGTCACCCAATTCAAGTTGTGAGGTTTGACGTGTTCCTGTACAGCAGTATATAGTCATTTCCCCGAGTAGCCCACAGAATATTTATCCAAAATATGTGTGGGTCAGTAACACAGTGACTGAGAACGACGGATTTAGCCTGCTCGGATAGAGCCTACGGCAAAAGATGCTTCCGGTAACGCCAATGAATTGGCGATCATCACGGCACGCACTGCTCACCCACGAAGAGCTTTGCCAAAAGCAATGTAAATAAACGCCAATTATGAAAGCCGTTTGTAGAACGCACAAGCTATAGTAGAGTGCATTGTTACAAATTTTATCCTGTCTTCTCTCACTTTAGCGCAAGCAAGGTAAAGATTCGTAATAGCATGACGGATTTAGTTTGGTTCTGTCCATTATTCCAATTGTCAGCTTGGTAATAACGCTTGTGCAAAAGTGCAATTGACTGTCAAAGATTAAGAGCGAGTAACTGCCGTAAGATTTACCCTACTAGACCCAGACGAATCAGAGCAGCAAAATATTCGTATGACATCAAACTAAAATATGAAACACTGCTAACAAGTCTGGTGTGAGTGTAGTGATCACAAGTTAGACACTCAAAACAAGCTGACTACGCTCCAATACGAGGCACCCTACTAACGATCCGCTCAAACAGCATAATTCATCAAAGCCTCGCGGTGCATTAAACTTTGTTATGAGTCCAAAAAATACGCGTCCTTTGTGTCTACTCCCATGACAGAGGAACTGTCCACCATAGCTTCCAACAGTACCATACTGGAAGAAATCAGAGCCACTAATACTACCACAGGAATTAATATGTCATCTGTTGTCCGACAAAAGATGGTATCCACAGTCTTTCATAAAGTCGAACGCTAGAAGTTGACAGAATTCTTCTCCTGTTGTGTGCTCAAACGTGCCTGAATACGAGGCCATATCTATCAAAGGAAATGTAATAGACGACCAGAAACAGTAGGATGCCGTGCGTCAATTTAGTGGGGTTCAAGCAACGCTGGCCACTGTAATGTTCCTGATCTGTCATTCAAGCTCAACACACTACGGTGAACCACGCTTTCTCCTTAGCAAATTTTCAATCAGGAGCGGATGCAGAGACCGTTATTTTGTCATTCTCGTGCATCCGAACCACCTCATGCAATGTCTGTAATTTTCAGGCGTTCCTTGGAGCAAACACCAGCATCGCAAAATAAACTCGAACGAGTACGGCAAACAAACTCCATCTATTCCGACGGCTTTTCCGAGATTTACACTCTAAGCAAGCTAGATGCTCAAGCACACGTTGGGATAAATGGCGTTTTATCCGTGAACTACTGGCACTCAGAAAAGTGAACGTCGATTCATCATCAATGTTACATCCTGGCTTAGCAAAAAGGGGCCGTCCAAGTGTTAAAAATAACTGGAAACCAAACTTTTACGGAAAAATTTAAGGGAACGTGGTTCAAAGTGCGCATGAATCTGTAATCCGAAATGCATAAAATGTCGATGAACATCCGGCCAAAATCAAGAGGTAACAGTAAACTTGCAGCCCGTGTGTGCAACCGTCAGCGTACTGCTCAGAACATCAAAGTACGCTGTCATGCGAGTTGAATAAACGCTCACTGGATGCAATTGAAGCTCACTGGTCTCATATTTACCAGACCTTATTAGCAGCAGGAAAATCCTCATGTGGTATGTCTAATCGCCAACATGGACATTGGGTCTCTTCACAGTCTCTGGAACTTATAGATGCTTGTCGGCATATTCCTGCTAGAAGCGAACAGAATGAAACTAGAAAAGTGTTCCGGGCAAAACTCTGTGCTAGCATGAAGAAAGACCGCGAATCTTGGTTGTCTCATCTTGCTTCAGAGATGGAAATAGCTGCTGCCCTTGGTAACCATCCTAAGTTATTCCGGCTGATAGGGAAACGGGCAGCAGAAGACCTGGTGTTAGTGAAACTATACGTAACAAGAGTGGACAGCCTATCCACAAATAGCCAAAACGCTTGGAGTATTGGGCTGAGCATTTTGAAAGGCAATTTAATAGGCCGGAATTGTTATATTTATTGCTTGCCACTGATCGCCCCGCTCCGTGGGCTCTCAGTATGGATCCACCCTTTTGCTCATAATTCAAAGGTGAGATCAGACTGCTGAAGTTAAATAAAGCCCCGGGACGAGCGCATCTTCCTCCAGCCCTCTTCAAATTCGGGTGACCAGTTCTTTTGGATAATTTACATGAGTTACTAGTGAAACTGTCCCCACGGACTGGAGCCTCTTCTTCCTGGTCCCAATTTTCAAGTGAGGCTCACGGTCAGAATGTAGCAGCCATAGAGAAATCAGTCTGATCTCCATCGTCTCCAAATTGCTTGCCTCTGTCATCTTTCACCGACTGACTGACACTGGTGATAGCCAACTTCGTGAAGAGTAAGCCGGGTTTCGTCGAGGTCGTGGCTGCTTGTACCATATCTTTGCGCCAGTTGTTAGAGCACCGTCACATATATTGCCTGCCCACCGTTGTGCTCCTCGATATAAAAAGTGTAATCGATTCGGTGGATAGACGTGTACTTTGGGACTGTCTACTCAGGACAGGTGTACCTGAGAAATATGTAAATATTATCCGAGCATTATACTCGCGTAGCTGGGGCGGATTGACGGCTTACAGCAAGTTGTCATCGCCCATTATTATGTCCAGCGGTGTGAGACAAGGATGCCCACTGTCTCCTTTCCTCTTCAACTTCGCTATTGATGAAGTCATGGAAACCGCGTTTAAAGGACACAACTTAGAAGGTGTGGAGCTACTCCCAGGTGAACGACTTCTTGACTTAGAGTATGCTGATGATATTGCCCTAATCTGTGATACCTCACAAACAAGCCAAGCGGCAATAGACAGATTAGCACTGGCCATCCGTCACTTCGGGCTTCGCTTCGCACCCTCTAAGTGCAAAGCGTTCCTTCAAGGTTGGTCTGGACTGCCTCCTTCGCTAACCCCTGGTGGTGATCAGCTAGAAGTACTTCAACAATTTAATTACCTGGAAAGTTGTATCAGCGTCCGTGGGATTGTAGATGAGACCACGAACGGTATAGCAAAATCTCAAGGCGCTTTTGCTAACCTACGTCACTTATGGCGGCGACGCGACATCAATCTTGCCCTGAAGGGTAGAGTGTATAATGCACTGTTGCGAAACCTGGCCCCTTAAATCAGCGGACATAAAGAGGCTAGTTGCGTTCGACCGCCGGTGCCTTCGCAATTTAGCTCACATTTGGTGGGAACACCGCGTGAGCAACGAGCGTGTTCGACGCCTTGTTTACGGCACAGGAAAAGGAACTGAACCGCACAGCGCCGTTATTTCACGCACCAAGCCCCGATGACTCGGCCACGTGTTACGCATGCCAGTCCACCGACTCCCTTGACGTGCGTTGCTTGCGCTCCGTGGGGTGTGGACGGAATAAGAGAAGGGGTGGCCAAGCGATTACTTGGTCAAGAGGAATGAAGCCCCTCACTTCGAAGCTGGCTTACGTTGGAGCGTCTCGGCTCTCTGGTTGGGGTGGGAAATAAGATGAACACGTTTGGCTAGATACACTTGCTGATATGGTTAGGAGCGGACCTCATTGGCGTTCGTGCTGTGAGTTTCTTTGTCCCTGGCTGGCTTGCCGAACTACCTCCTCGTGGTGCCAGCTGGGTGGTTCGGGTGTACCCCGTTCCAGCAAAGTGTTCGGCGACAATGTTCCACCTCGGTGGGACATTGTATTCCAGCAATTGTGCTGACTTCATGGGAAGTATTGGGCCCCTGTTTGGTAATCTACCAAACAAAGACGCATGAACTGAACATTCAGTCAACGCCTCCCAATGGGCGCGATTCCCTAAATTCGTCCCGCTGCCTTGCGGGTAGGTTATTTAGCCAAAGGCTCGGGTGGAGTCCCCTAAGTCAACTCCCTACTTCGGCTTGGGCAACCGGGTAGTATCACGCCCTCTCGCAAAACCATGGACTGTATTACAACGTGCTCATCAGCTACTGTTTCTGCTAGTCACTTTCACGCTACTTCATCACACGCCAATTGTTTGTTTGTTAACAATCCTCACTTTCCGTTACCCGATTCATGTGTTCAACAATCTGGCTGCGATTCCGGTTGCGCCGCAGACCAAGGAGTTCAACCTATGGCTCTCCTTCGTCCCCGATCCTCGTTCCGTCTGGCGTGCTTCAACGTTCGGACACTCATGCAGATTGGACAGCAAGCCGGTCTAGCGCGCACCCTAGATTCCCTAGACATTGATGTCTGCTGCCTTTCAGAAACCCGATTGCAAGATCCCAGCACTGTGCTTACATTGACATCCCCCACTGACCACGAAGCCAGATATCACCTGCGTCTTTCTGGAGATCCAGAAGCAGCCTCAGCGGCTTTGGCTGGCGTAGGTATAGCACTAAGTGGCAAGGCCGAGGCGGCACTACTGGACTGGTTCCCTATTAACAGCCGACTATGTGCAGTTCGGCTTCGGGATTCATGTAGAATCAACAGGCACCGCGAAGAGAGACACAACTTGTTTGTGATCTCCGTGTACGCTCCAAATGACTGCAGTGGCGACTCGGTCAAGGACGAATTCTACCGGGATCTACAACAGCTCTTGACTAATGCTAAAAAGTCGGATGTCGTTGTCCTTGCTGGGGATTTTAATGCACGGGTTGGCCGCCTGTTACCATACAAACGCCACC
>OX104070.1:34913408-34923516 GCA_944474145.2 Dicrocoelium dendriticum
AGCACACTCCGCCCCAGGATTAAGCAACGTATCATCCACTGCAGCAACTGAGGCGAGAAGACAATTGTCTTTGAGCGTGTATTACTCTCGTGTTGTAGAAATGGTTAGTCTGAAGTCGTAAAAACCACCGGTGTGTACCTAGCCCAACCTTTGGTTAGGCTTTTCAACACAGCCTTGCGGAATTGCATGTTCTCACAATTTGGTAACAGGGAATAGTCTGTACTATTTTCAAGATTCAGCATCATGCGGATCCCGTCAACTACTGTCTAATCACTCGCCTACTGGTTCTATCCAAAGTTATGGCATGTATAATCACAGAGGTGCTAATAGGATACCTCGTGAGTAACCACCTATTACATTCATAGCAACATGGTTTCCGCCAAATTCTGTCATGCACTCCCAACTTGCTGTTAGCCAGAGCAAGTTGGACGGAGTCAGTCCAAGTCAGACAAGGATTCCAAGTTTTATATTTATACTTCACTAAAGCGTTCGGTGGCCATGACCATCGCCTACACCTTCATAAGTTCGAAATCGGTGGCCCGGTGCTAGGCTGCATTTTCAAATTTCCTATGCAATGTCAGCGGAATGCATTTTGCAGCTTTATCTCCTACCAAATTTCAGCTCAGTGTTGTGTCTCAATGATCCGTACTGGGACCAAGTTTATTCCTAGTAATCATCAACGATATTACTAGCGTTGTCTAGTCAGACTTCTTTCTGTTCACAAAATATATATGAACTAGCATGAGATTAAGGCGGTAGACGACCAGACAGCACCACAGAGTGATTTCGACAGACCTAAACATGGTTATCTCAAAATTGGCTACTGTTTAACTTGAGGATATACAAAATGCTAAGAATACTCCACCAATTTACTCATGAATATTAAGCAGTTGCTGCAACATGCTGCACAGGAAAGCGACCCAGGGATAATGGTGAAAGGCGACTTTGGCTGCTTGAAACAGGCCGAAAAATCATCGAGAATAGTCAGACAGCACCTTCGCCTCTTAAGGACAGCGTTAGGGAAGTTCGTGCAATCAACCTTTTCACAAATGCTGTACGCTTACGGCATGCCCTATCTGGAAGATGCGATCAAAGTCTTGCGACATTGACGCAAATACGATGTGGTTGCGCTTGGAATACCAAGAAGTAGGCTGACGAAGATCGCTACAGGAAAGTTTTACCTCACCTACCAATGCAAACTGTAAGTCCTAGTAATGAACAGTGGGGAGAATACTGTAACACGGTGTGCCAAGTACTGAATAACCAAAGCACACCTGCCGCGATCTGCTGCAAGTCAGCTACAACAGCACTTTGTGAGGTCACCAGCTCAAACTGGCCACAACTCACTGTAGATTTGATAGCTGATGCAAAGTTTTTTCTTTCGAAAATCCGGGACCTAAAACACTCCTTCTCACATTATTTCCCCACCCCCACATTAACGCTTAAAAGCAATTGTTCTCCACTCTATCCCACTTACATTACGTGACATTGTCCGTTACAATCAAAAGACGAATTAACGCAAAACAAACTGTGCGCTTACCAGCTTTCTTTGTTAAGTAGCTGTGATGGGAACAGCATTTGTGTTCATGTGAATAAATCGATGAGTCACATTAAACGCTAATGTTGATTCTTATCTATCGTTTTAGAATCTACAATTTTAACGCTCACTGTGCTCTTCCTACGGGACCTGTCATACAATTGCATTTTGACAGTCATAAATCATTATTAGTGGTCCATAGAGATGCCAACCACTTCTCCATGTGGTCTACAAAGCTCCACCTTCCAGATAACCCAAGTAAGTCGGTATTTATGAAGCAGAGGAAACGTGGAAGCACCTGTACATATGCTATCCACGGTCAGCTGTTACATTCCACACTTTCAGTGAAGAATCTACATGTACACTTACAAGATAAATGGAGTCTCTCGGATAGCAAATATACGAACTGCGCATACTTGGGGTGCGGGCACGCCACAACTTTACTCTGTCTGGAGCGGTCGTCATTCACATCCACCGTTCCACCAATGAACAAATGTTAATTTTGAATGCCCCACCTACTGCACGATCACTGGATGCCAGACTCAGAAATTCGAACGGGTGCAGCAACTCACCACCAAGTGCATCACTTGTTAACGGGATTAACAAAAATACTAATCCCAGAGGCTAATCCTGTACATCATGTCCTATCGTCGTTCGATGCCTCGGCCAGGTATTGCGCATGCCAGCCCACCGGTTCTCGCCACGTGCGTTGTTTGAGCGCCGGGAGTGCGGATGTCCAATGGTCAATGGCATCATGTGGAGAAAAACCCGAAGCTTGACCTGACACACCGGATGATCGGTTATGGGTGAGCAAAATGAAGGCAAATATCACAATAGGAGATAGTGCAAAACTGCAAATTGCGAGCTTGCCGATTAGAGCGTTCGCGTCTGTACAGTTCACACTTGGTGTTATGTATTATCCAAGCTTATCGTCTGTGGTTTCTAGACAAAAATGGAGATGGGTTGGTTTGCTTTTGTTTTCCTGCTGTTTGTATGGATCGTTTGGATTCCGTGATATGGTGTAGTATGGCCAGTGCACTGTCGATAGGTGCTTTGAACACTGCTAACGGGGGGCTGAAATAACAGCTTCTGAGAGTGTATTCTACGTGTGGCAAACACGCAGCGAGAAGAATTTTTTCGACACTTCAACTGAGTCTATTGTTCTGCCAATTACATCTGATAACGTCTCAGTTTCAACAGGTGATGGCATGCGTGATTAGTTTTGTTTATAATCTGGTAAGCCATGATTAGGATACCAGGCATTCGGCGACCACGTCCGCTGAAAATGTCCAGCACTCTGAGGCGCTGTTCGCATGACAAGTGGTGCATCCCCTTGACAATTTTGGTCGTTCACGGTTGCGGAATCTTCAAGGCTATGAAATCCCGCTTAAGCTATGGATACCATGGTTGAAGGGCATATTCAAAATGAGGGCATATGTAAGCGGGAATTATTTGGCAGAAAATCGACGTTTCGGATTGCCAGGAAGCTCTCCGTATAAGCCCAAGATTTGGATCCCTTCTTCAATGCATTTTTGAACTGCTCCAAGCAGCCGTGCTCTTCCTGGACCAGCATGCCGAGATCCTATTCGAGAGAACAGTGTGGCAGATCCTGGTCTCTAAGCTTATATGTGTGAACCATTCGGTGTTGTAAATATATCGCTCGACATTTGGCCACATTGAATAAAAGGCCATTTTTGACTGATCATCCATAAATCCTGTCAAGGTCGTTTTGAAGGTGGCTACGGCCTTCTGGAGCTCTGATCACCCGCCAAGCTTTGATATCATCGGCGTAGCGTAAACAGCTTGACTTAATTTGGCTCACTAGATCGTTTATCATAACCAAGAATGGACGGGACCTCAGTACCGAACCATGTGGCACACCGTATTCGAAGTGAATAAAGTCTGACATGGATTCACGTGCTGTCACATACATACGCCTGTGCGAGAGAAAATTGCAGAGCCACATGAGGATAGGGTCCCCAGTGCCACCTATTTGAAGTTTGGTGAGAAGGATACGATGGTCCGACCGGTCGGATATCTTATAGAAAGCAATGTGCGCCACATCAACTCCTGCACCAGCATCCACAGTTTCGGTCCATCTGTTTCCTGCTAACAATAGATTGGTTGTGCACGACAGAATCTGGCAAAAGCCGTGTTGCTGCTGAGCAATGTGACCAAGACCGTCCAGATAAGACATGAGTACGTCAGCAACGATAGCCTCCATCACTTTAGAAAGAACCTGCAGAAGAGTCACTAGTTGATAATTAACTGGGTCGGAAGGACTACCCCTTTTGCAAATAGGAGTTATTAGCCAGTGTTTCCACATTGCAGGAATGTGTCACTTGGCAAGGCCGTGCTGGAACAACCGCGCCAATTGTTCGGCCAAAACGTTAGGCGTTACAACCAGCGTCCTTGAGCAGATGTCACCAATTCATGGACAGGCGTGCAGGCGCAGGGATAGCATCTTTTTCATTACTGTGTCTGCCATAAAATCTATATGGGTAAGTTCTGGTGGAAGCACCATAGATTCCAACAATTCAGGAGACCACGGAAGCCAATGAAACGTAGTACATATTGCTGTTGTGGAACGTTCGACGCTTCCTTATCAGTCCGAGTTTGACTATCCGCAGTTTGAAGAGGTGGAAATCCACTTTTCTTCTTATGGTGGCTATTCACCGGCTTGTACAGAAGCCTTGGGTTTGAAAGTAATCGTTCGGCTAAGGTATGTTGATAAGTTACCTTAGCCTCGCGTACTAATTGGGCACAGTGCTTATGGTGGGCGCATTGAGTATCACCGTGCATTTGCGTGTCCTTCTCCGTATAAACTACGCCTGGTTTCTCCAGCACACAACTTGGTTTCCGATGCTCCGCCACCCAAGTTGTTAAACTTACTAACAGAAGGTTCCCAGGCCATGTCTTTTGCATAATCCGTTAGGAAATCCCGGTCGGTCGCCTCAACGAGTTGAATTAGGGTGTCGTACCTGTTTATGGCTTGAGTCGTTTGAATTCTGTCCTAGGGATATCCAACAAAGCAAGTGTACTTGAAATGTGAAATCAGATGTTACGTGTGGCCTGGAGGAGTCTCCAATGTTACGCTCTCGAGCAACAGTTCTTTGTTAGTGAATATTTGATCCAACATGGGTGACCTGTTATTTCCCCTGAATCTGGGGGGTCAAGTGACGTGTCCATAAAGCGGAAACTCTGAGCCATGATCTTGCAGGTCTGCTTTGAATTGCTCTACTGGTGTGGCCTGGGATTTTAGAGCATGAAGGGTGAAATCGCCGGCGACTAGAATGTGACTATTCTTCCCGTTTATCACCTGGCTCAATGCATCTACCAAGTTGAAGTCCATCTCAGGTGTAGACAAGGATGGGCGGTAAACAACAGTCACTAGGCCAAGGTTGTTCCCTCTTAGCCGTAAGCCGCACCAAATGAAGTCGGGTACTTCGGTTTCCGAATTGTGTATTGGTTCGCACTGCATGTTGTTATGAAAGTAGTGGGTTACTTCACCACCTTTGCTGGCTCGATCATTTCGGACAATGGATATACGTTAGCGCGATTTCGGCATCCTTTATCCCAGTGCCCAACTAAGTTTCCGTGATAGCGATCAGGTCCCAAGCTGCTGACGCGCGTCGAAGCGATGGCTCAGATAATTTGCTGAGTAGGCCTTCGGTATTTGTGTACATGCATGGCAGCTTCTCGGAGACCAAAGTTGTTTTGGATGTGATGGATGCAGCAATTGGGTTTGCGCCGACCGACAGAAGGTCGGCTGCTAATCGATTTTTGGATCGGGTACGGGCACCCGGGAAGGATTTTGGTGTATATTCAAGTTACAGATGCCGCGGATCCCGGTGGTCGCTCGTGCTCTGCTGTGTCCCTTCGGGTGTTATGGCTACTGTTGAAGTCGACACCGAGTCAGGTCCTGGAGTTGGCGTTTTCACTGAGATTTGCGACCCACAGGTTTTTAGGTAGAAGACGGTTGTGTCCCAGCTGATTTCAGACGAATTTTTGTTTGCAAATTGCTGCGCAACTTAGTTTAATTCTCTATAACGGTTTGTATCCTTAGTTCTGATTGTAATTCTAGTTTTAATAGCACGGGACCGCACCCATTTAGTGCGGTGATCCGGGGATTCTGCTCAACGAGGTGGCGACATCTTCGTGAGAAAGAGCCTCACGGATTTAAATCCATCTATCCCGGTCGGGTAGTTGAGCATGGTCGGAAGAAAAATCTGTAAGCTCAGGAATACCGTGAGTAATCACAGTTTTCTTATGTTGACCTCTTATGTTCCTATCTCTGTTAGTGGGATCCACTGAACATTCTTTCCACGGGATTTCAGGTAGTATGCACACTCTACTTCAGACGTTGCGAAGTTGATTCGCGGACAGCAGAACGGCTTCTATCTCATCCACCGAGTTTAATGTTACCCGAAGTAAGCGGGATTCACCGTAGTGCGGTGCGTTTAGGTGGAGCAAGAGGCGTTTTAATGTCGTGGGATCAGCATGGACACCGATTGCAGTACGGATGAAACTACATTGAATTCGATCGCCTTTCAGCGTACCCTTAATTGTATTGAATTTGTATTCTAAGCTATTAATGAACCCAAGTGTTAAGGTACCATGTATTTGCCTGATGGCTAATAGTTTTTGAGCCTTTATTTCCCGTGCTTTTGATGAATTCATGAACGGCACTAATGGAGGCCATCTGTGATGCGACACTTCAGTTTTGTCTAGTCCGGCCATCAAGTTTATCGATGCGCTTTCCTGTGTGTGCTTGGTGGCAACCGATAGGTATGTTGCCTGCTTCCTCGCTATGGCTGGCTGAATGCAGCTTGGGATCTGCTGTATAGCGAAAAAACTACTAAGTATAACACACTGTAGAGAAGTTGAAGCGGGCACGCTGTAGTCGGTGTTTTTACTTATATGAGTGAGAGAGAGAGAGTGAAGGGAGTTGATACTAGTGAAGACTGGGACATTGGAGTAAGGTTGGGACACCTGGCTCTCTTCTACGCTTTGCAAGGGTAATTCGGGGTGTTGTTTTCACGTAGAAGTGCCGGTCCGTTTTCTTCCATTGGTGTAACCCTGTCGCTCACCAGTTCGACTACTACTGTTAGTCTTTTACACTCCTTCAGTAGCACAGGTAGAGCTAACCACTGCATAATTGACAGAACCAAACCGACTTTGTCGTGCTGTTGCACCGTCTCGTTTTAATCGGCCTCTATTCCAAGGTACATAATGGGATAAGATTTTATTCAGATAGTGCACACGTGCGCACTCTTCACCACTTTAACACATAATTCACACTTGCTCTTAGCATTGAACATGTTCGCAGTGGGGGGGTGCAGTTTTAATGTTCACACGTTTGTCAGATGAGCAGTTAGTGAAGCTTCTTGCGTCAACGATAAGCGTGAGTCAGCGTGGGGCGCGCGCTGTCACCAGCGCACCCTTGTAAACGTACGTCTCAGTGTTGGTCGGTTAATCGATTGAGGTTAGTCCCGGTTGGTGTGGGACCTAGTAATTGAAGCTAAACATAATGCTAAACACAGATGTAGAGATCAAAAATTCCTTCACAGCTGTGCTGAGAAACACCGGATTGAAAGAAGCTTAGACTTTTCGGACTACCCCGAGAATTCTGTATCCAATTGTGTCACTCAGAAGGGCAATTGACCCAAGGTGATTGAGTTACCCTCTTGGCCTTAATCACGGATGACAGTTACAACCGTTAATGTTGGTACGGACTTCAATTGTAAAAGATAATTCCACGTATGATGGATCACTCTGTAGGGCTGGTAAATCCGGTTTGAATGAGCAACGGTGACTAGGCTACGAGAAGATGGAGAGAGGATAGAGGGGAATAATCCGAATGATCCAGGAGCACACGCGTCACGCTTGAAGGAAGATACGGTGGTTTTGCCAAATTGATGATTTGCTCAAGTGGAATGAAGGCCCTTATTTCGAATTTGGTCTCGGTTGGAGCCTCTCAGCTTTCTGGTTGGGTTCCAAAAAACGATGAACACTTTTGGCTGGATACACATGCTGATCCATCTAGGAGCCGACCTTAGTGGTGTTTGTGTTGTGCGCTTCTTTGTCCTTCTCCATTCCGCTTAGCCTCCCACTGCAACCATGATCTCCTTGCTTAGCATAATACAAAGTTTGTGGAGCATACATTTTTCCCTGCACATTAGCCGATCGGTAGCTTTCCGGAATGATGCCGATCCATTACTTGTAGCTCAGCTGGCTTGCATCTGTCCCATGTTTCCTTTTCTCTATTTCCTCACGTATTGCGGCACAATAGCTGAAGTGTTTTCCACCTCTAGCTATCCTGTCTAACGATGATACAGATCCTCCTACCTTTCGGTGACCTTCGCATGCTGAGGCCGCGGCTCTGCTAGCCTACCTCACGCAACACAAGCGGGTACAAATGCAAGATTGTAGCTCCAACGCCGTGCCCCAAAAGGATGGTGGTCGATATTCGAAACAGTCCCCTATAGCACTTGTTGTTAAGCACAATCTATGCAGCAGTTCAAAAAATCACTGGAACTGCATCTGGGGACTATAAGTTTCACGGAACAGTTGCCTATTGATATTGGCATCTCACATTCACCAGACTCATATCACTGTGACGCAAACAATTTATTCTATCAGGTGAGAAATCGGCAAACCGTTAGGACACTGACAAGTTATACCTAGTTTTAGTGTAAATTTCCGCCTGCTCCCACGCCACAGTGCTCAGGAGAAGAAAGCATGCACATCAACTAAATTAACCAAGATGGCATTAGTCGAACGCCAGTAGTAACAACATAACTTCTCCTTATCCTCGTTCACCGCCACACTGCAGAATAGAAATCTTTACTTAGAAAAGAGCATGCAGATTCCCCAACAGAGTTTAGCTTCATGTATCACATATTAACTCTGCGGTGTGTCAGAACAGCGTCACGCGTATCACAGGCCGAAAGCAGCTGTTGCTTGATCTCGGAAGGAGGGCTCCGAATCAGTCGATTACTTCATCCCGACCACGAATCACTCGTTTATAATCGTCTTCTCGTCAAGTATGGGAAGATTTGATGTTGCACTCACTCAAACGCCACATGTAGAGTAAATCTCAAAGGCGAATTGCCAGACGCCTCTTTGAATACAAGAGGCCTTAGTGCAGGTTTTCTAATGCCTCTATCTTCGGTTTGTATTGTAATTAATCCACCCATGGAGTATTTCTCTGCAAAAACTCACGAGATGCTGTCTGGTGAAAAATTATTTGTTGTCGTTTAGGTGGACAGAGTTGTCATGCTTATCGACAGCCCAGTGGTTACACAGTCAGTCCCGTACAAAGGATCTAGAGCAGTGCATCATTTAGCATGCAATTCATAGCTTCTAACTGTAAAATTTCTTTACGGCACCACCAGCCACTTGAATGTTGAGCCAAAAATTGTTGACCAGTTTGTCTGTTATCGTCATTACGATGGACGGATGACTGCTGAGGTTGCCAAAGCTGGAGCAGTCTTATTATACCTGGGACAGTTGTGGCGTTAGAAGGGTGATTAACTTGGTTTGAAAGGTTCTGTGTGCAAGGCCGCACTGAGAGCAGCCCTACACTAGCAGAGTTGGACTTCATCTCTTTGGTTGGTAAGCTGAAGGTGTTTCAAACCTTTAACCACCGTTGTTTGTAATGCATTTGCGGTGTTGGATGGAACAAGCGTTTCCAAATCCATAATCCGCGTCGTTGGGAACAAGGTGTTGATAGGCAAGTTAATTATATAGAACAACCCTTAGTGATGTACACTTTGCGCTGTCTTGTGGCATGTTATCTTTACCTGGTTTCCATACTTCATATCGATTGTTCAAGTACCTGTGCATTGTTTTTCTATGCACGCTAACGTCGCTCATGTGGGCAAGATATTTCTGTTGGATCAAATCCTGCAGCACCACCTATATCACGTGCTGAAATATCGCGAAGTGGTCACATTAAACGAACAACATAGTTTACAATTCGCACAAGACAAATGACACAGCGAATGTAATTATAGCTCGAAAGCAACCTATAAGCTATACTGGGCAGCAGCCAGCATCATGATTAACTCTGCTTGGAGATATCTTATCCACCAAATCGCAGAACAACTGACCGTTTCTATAGAGAAATAGCACGACGTGCCTACAACCACAAATACGATTTTACACTTCCTACCGCTACGTTTACGTTACAAACTTAGTCGTGAGTTCCACGTTGCCTTTTATTCATTTAATACTAACGACGGTTAGCGGGTCGTATTACACAGCCCAAAGCTCAAGATTTCTGCAAATATTGCGCGTCCATAACACGGTTATAATCGGTGGACACTAGATATATGATTGGCGGCATCTGGTTTCGCATTTGACTGTCGCTGTGGCTAGCCACAGGACGCCTGCGCTTACAGAGGGACCATGGGTGGCTTGCGCTGCACCACCCACAGCTTCAACCACACACCACATATCCAGTGTCAACCCGAAGGAATAAACCCGGGAGGCTCCTGGATGCGAGCCACGTTTCATCAGCGGAGCCGGCCCACACTCCTTCAGAGGCAAACACAAGCACGCTGTGAT
>OX104070.1:34924010-35012941 GCA_944474145.2 Dicrocoelium dendriticum
ATGAGTTGCTAGTAAGACTTTGGGAGCAGAAGACAGTCAAGACAGACTGGAACCGCTCCGTCATTGTCCCAATTTTCAAGGGAGGCTCTTGTTTGGAATGCGGCAATCATAGAGGGATCAGTCTGATTTCGATTGCCTTTAAATTGCTTGCCTCTGTCATTCTCCACAGATTGACTGGCACTCGTGAAAGCCAGATCCGTGAAGAGCAAGCCGGATTTAGTCGAGGTCGGGGCTGCATCGACCACATCTTCACATTGCGTCAATTGTTGGAGCACCGCCATTTTTATTGGCGACCCACCGTTGTCGTGTTTCTTGATATAAAAGGTGCCTTTGATTCGGTCGATCGATGTGCCCTTTACGACTGTCTGCAGAGGAAAGGTGTGTCTGATAAATATGTAAACATTATCAAAGCGCTGTACGCGCATAGTTCGGGCAGGGTGAGGGTTTATGGCAAACTCTCGCCACCCTTCAGTATCACCAGCGGCGTGAGACAAGAATGCCCGCTGTCACCTTTCCTCTTCAACTTCGCTATTGATGAAGTCATAGAAACAGCGTTCGCTGGACACGACCTAGATGGTGTGGAGCTACTTCCTGGTGAGCGACTTCTTGACTTGGAGTATGCGGACGATATTGCCCTAATCTGTGACAGCCCCCAAAATGCCAAAGAGCACTGGACCGATTAGCACTGGTTGTCAATCGTTTTGGGCTATGCTTTGCTCCATCGAAATGCAAAGTACTTCTCCAAGATTTGCAGTGACCCAACGCTGCGCTAACGCTTGGTGGTGGTCTGCTAGAATTCGTTCAGGAATTCAAGTACCTGGGCAGCTATATTAGCACTTGTGGGATTGAAGATGAGGTTACGAACTGCATATCAAAAGCTCGAAGTGCTTTTGCCAATCTCCGCCACCTGTGGCACAGACGCGACATTACTCTCGCCCTCAAGGGCAGAGTTTACAAAGCAGCCGTCCGTTCTACTCTCTTATTTGGTTGTGAAACCGGCCCATCAGGTCGATTGACATGAAGAGACTCGTCACATTCGATCATCGCTGCCTTCGCAGCTTAGCTCATGTCTGGTGGGAACACCGCGTGAGCAATGAGCGTGTTCGACGTCGCGTATTTGGTGTGGGAAGAGCGAGTAAACCGCTCAGCACCATTATATCACGCACCAGGCTCCGATGGCTGGGCCACGTGTTGCGCATGCCAGCACACCGACTCCCAAGACGTGCATTGTTTGCGCGTTGTGTGTGCGGTTGGAAGAGGAGGAGGGGAGGCCAAGTGATGACTTGGTCGAGAGAAATGAAAACCCTCACTTCGAAGTTGGCGTCGGTTGGTGCATCCCGACTGCCTGGCTGGGGTCCTAAGGACGGTGAACACGTTTGGTTGGACACACTTGCTGATATGGCTAGGAGCCGGCACCAATGGCGTTTGTGTTGTGATTTCCTTTGCCCATCCCCCTCCTGTTTAGTATCCCCCTCCAATCACGATCTCACCTGTTAGGCATAATATGATTCTCTTTTACGGCAGCCAGCTGTTAGCTCTCCGGAACGATGTCCATCCGTTACTGGGTACTCAGCGGGCGTGCCACTGTTTTCCTTTTCTTGTGTTTTGTATTGCGGCACAATAGCTGAGGTGTTTTCCACCTCCAGCTAACGTGTAATGATGATGATGATGATGAGATTGTTTGCGTTTCTATCGACTATATGCACTCAAGGCTGGTTACAGCACGTTTCGTCGATAACACAAAATGTCAACATACTAGATCTTGCCTTCACCTTGGGAATTCTCGGTGGTAATGTCATGATCTTGGACAAACTTACGGGCAGTGATAATAATGTGGTGTTATCCAATTGCCCTATACTCGCAAAAGCATTGAAGACGGAGTATATTGATATAGTCTTCTAGCCATACCGTTCGATCAACTGCGACCCGTTCGCAGCGCTAATAAGGTCAATGCAGTGGGATAGGTGCTTCCTCACATGCATGTTGCCGCTAAAATTTTATCACAATATTAACCAATGCCTAAACATTGTCACGCCAGTTTTGCAAAAAGGAACGCCGCAACACTATTGCAAATGTTCGCGTCGGCACTCTTCTAAAACGAAAAAGCAGAAAACTGATCAGTTGTTTTAAGAACTCCCATAAATTACCATAATCCATGGTCCACAATGTAATCTGCAAGTTAGAATCTGAACGACCTGAGAGGGGGTTAGGAAGAACATTGAGCTCTCGTAGACTCAAATAAGTCGAAGGAGCTTATAAAGTTTCTCAGGAGAAGGAAATGATGCAGAAATGACTGTATCATATCCGTTGCAATCACTACCTTTACCTCAACGGATGATCCTGCAGTTATAAGTAAACTTTTCAACAAGCATTTTCGTTCGTCCTTTAACTGCCATACAAATGACTAACATATCATACCATCAAAATGGATTACTGACGGCAAGCTCAGGACAGTTGACTTTCCTATAACAGAAATAAGAAAATCGCTTAGCGCCATGAATCCGTCCTATAATGGTGGTCCTGCCAGCACTTCATCAGCTTTACTGAACTACTGAGGTCCGGATATCCCTTTTATTTTGCAGAACATATTTACTCTGTCACTGAAGGCCAGCACTGTTCCGCATCACTGAAACATGCTGCTGTTGTACCAGGATATAAAAAAGGCTCAAACATGAGGTTGCAAAATGCCGTCCGATTCGCCATACTCCCATACCTCTTACAGCTACGGTGAGGCTACGAATTCTAAGTTTCTAATATCAAAGAACTCTATGAGCTAACCACAACATGGCTTTATTAATCAGTGCTAGTGCCAGTCTTGTCAACTGGACTTGTCAAACCACATCACCATCTCAGTCAAAGGTGGTTAACATTATATTATCATAGTCTTTAACATGCAAGGGCCGTTAGCCAGGGGCCACATTGCAGGATTTTGACAACATTAGCGGGGTTTGCCATTGCTAAACCTGTACTTCCTTGGTTCTCATCATTACTTACCGACAGAACTTAAGCAGTCAAGAGTAGAAATCACACATCAGGTCACACCTCTGTTCCAAATGGCGATATTGAAGGCAGTGTTCATGGACCACTTCTCTTCCTGATGTATATAAATGCGATTTTTAAGATAATGGTCTATGGTAGGCCTTATATGTTTGCGTATGATATAAAATGGTGTGCACTGTTGTTCCCAGAAAACAAGCGTCCATGTTTCGAAAATACAAACTGACCTAAATGCACATGAAGTTTGGTGTTGCATTTCAAAAATAAATATCTCTGTCGAAAAGAGTAATGACGTATCATAAAAATATGAATTGTAGGTGTAACCGCTAACTTTGTTCGGCAAACCCCTAATATACGGTAACCAAGTAATAGACTTAGCCTTCACTAATCCAACAGCCTTAACCTCTCCGAACATGTAAAATACACTGCCGCTAAGGCTAAGAAAAATAATGCACTTTTCGCAAAATCTTTGGCTCAGCAAATGCTAAGCTTACACTGAACAATACCTAGACACGCCCAATGATAAAATACCTAAGTATGGTATTGGGCAACGCAAAACAGTGACACAGCGACATTATACCGTTTTTACACGCATGTCAGCGCATTGTACCAAGCTTTTAGCGTGGCACATTTTCGATATCGCTTGCAGTGCTTTCAAGTTACCGAGGCCAAAAATGATGTTTTGGCTTCGTTGACACTCTCACTGGTCATGGGACGTTAGCCAATGGGACACCGGTTGGTAGCCCCGAGCATAAGCAACAAATAGTCCAATGAAAGTGGTCTAGCACCACCTACTGTTCTATTTTGGTGCCCATCTAAAGGAAAGCTCGATGCTTGGTCCGCAAAATGTAGCCGTCCAATGGACAACGCGTGGTGCCTCTCTAAGTAGGAGACCTAAGCTACCACATTATCCGAAGCCTTAACCCGTGACCATGCGGACAACCATACTAACCAGCACATGAAACGGTCTATATTTAGTGATCGCTAGCAGCTACATGGTGGTGGCTTATTCAGCGGCCTAACCATGGTGGCGTAGAAAGGCAATCTTCCAACTGGTATTCCGCAGTTCAGCTATGGCTGCTAGGCGGTTATACATTTTGTGCGATTGTAATTGCGACGATCATGGGGGATAACGTTCCCACTGAAGTTGGTAAAACAACCTAAAGCTGAACAACAAAAGTTCAATTTTTGCTTACTTCTATCATGGTGGACGACCAAAAACAAACTAAGAGTATTCCAAGTGTGACGTTGACAAGACGTTAGTGCTTGTTCGTTTGTCTCCACACCCATGGGCGACTTTGCTAATCAGCTATCATTCCAGTGTCTCCATGTATGGCGTTATATAAAGGTCATAGGAACTTACGTACTCATAACATAATTAGGCTTCAATTCTATATAGTAACCCATAAGTGTTGAGACGCATTGAAAAGTGGCTCCCCGAATGGCACCATTAGAGGCACAGTCAATGCAGTTGGAACCTCCCTATTACGTTCATGGACTGGAATGCTACCCTCATGAAATCCGCATTACTCAACAAAGAATCAACTAAAGAGGCTACAATGACTACGGTATTTATGCATGCCACGTCGTCCTGCCTGAAAAACGAAAGAGAGACAATTAGTGGCGACGCACGCATTTTGCTCTGCTAATTCAGGTGATTATTGGAACAGACCAACACGGTTGTCTCACCCACGGGTGTTCTTACATTGTGTTTGCAATCATTTACAAATGTAACCGCACCTACGAATCCTGATTTGGACCACTATTTGAGCCCGTCATAGAAGCAGTCATGTGTGCACGCTGTGAAACTGGTTGTCATCGACTTGGCAACTACTAGGAAACATTTTGTCATTTGCAAGTAGGGAATTCCGGAGGAATTGTTGTAGGAGGAAAATTGCTCCAAACCCTATGCTTATACTTGTTGGCATATCATATCAAGGACGTAGATTCACTTAGTATTTCAAGCTTATCAATCACTTGGAAGCGAAGTGCAGATATCACGTTGAAAGGCAGGATTGACATGCATCTTATGTCATTAAAGACCATGGGTTCTGTAACGGTAAGTGATTACCGAAGTGGCCCAAAGGTGTGGAAACAAACTAACACTCACTTATGTCATGTCACTGCCACACTAGGAACCCTCCTATTTGAAACAATGGCTACAGATCCACCGATGGTCTTACCTACCCAGCAAACTTGACCTTACTGTACAATGCGCCGACTACATCAGCAGTACGCAGCTACACTATTCACATGACTGTACGGTCATCTGAAAAACACAGCACGAGCACTTGGTAGCTGGAAAGGCTTTTAAAATTTCTATTTGCGAAGAAGTCTTAGCTTTACCTTCTTCATATGAGTTACTGCATTGTTGGATTACCGCACACTGCCTTAACAATCATACGCATATCATAAGCGAAATCACACACATATCTATTCTTCAGATTGCTCGCAGTTGCACGAGTACACTATGCATACCGTATCACGTGTCGCCAGATAGGCAAGCGAGCAAGGAAGGCAACAGTGCAGTCAAACCGTAAGCCTACAACGCTTCTCTTCCAACAGCATGTAAGGGTTGCAGCCGCAACCCAATCAACCAATCCACTTCTTGCCACCACTCAATTAGATGTCATCTCACTCGTGTAAGCCTTCAAAGCTTCTCTTCCAACAGCCTGCAAGTGTTGCAGCCTCAACAAAAACTACCAATCAGCTTATTACCACGCACTTAGATGTTGTCTTGCTCGCGTGGTAGTAAAACCTTACGCCCGATTGGCAGCATAACCAATCACGTATTACGTCTCCGATTGGCTAATCACCCTTGACATGACAACGGAACCGCTGGTGAACCAGTACTATCGATCGCTTCAGCTGGTAGTTGACCCGTTCCTTCGCAATCGTATTGCATTGATTTGCTTTGATTTGAAATCGTCTCCCACTCTCCATTAGCTCATGCACATCTCACTGGTTTGGTGTACAGATAGGTAAGTTTCACAATCTTAAAAGCCGTGCAAGCATTCATTTTGAATATCGCGGGGGGCAGAGGATTATCATAAGGGACGAAACGGCATGTAATACAGGTCTACGATACCTTTCCGTCATGCATAATATAGCTTCATTGACGTCACAGAAGCTAAAAAGAAAGAAAAAGGACCAACTTTTCATGCCCACTTTTCCAAAATGTAGAACTTTCACTCCTTACTTTGCTACATCAACTTCAAAGCCTTCAAATCAATATGGTGGGTAAAGAGGGGCGTTTGACCGAGTCCAACTCTTCATCCACCCGACCAATATTATGTTCTTTCGTCTCTTGGCCATGTCGACCTCAAAGCTTTTATGCCTACATGAAAGTCGACGATGGAAAGTAAACCGAGCCCTCGTTTTCACTCCTTGGCCTCCTGTTACGTCCCCTCGTTAACCTGCCATAATTATCTCAACAGATCCATGACCAGACAGATGCCTATCAATAAGGGAAACTGAGTACTCATTTTCCTCTACACGACGACTGTCACACTATTCCTTTTAAATTATTTTGCAATGACTGCTAGTTTTTATTGCTATCTCTGTCACAGCTACCAATGCGCATGTCTCAATATACCATTAATGATAGATGTACTATTTACTTCGTTTTGGGTGTCATTAAACCAGTGTTTGAATATTGCCTCCGCTACAATCCCAAAATATTGGGAGGCCCATTGGTGATTTATATGAATATATGCCTGTCACATTCAGATGAGTGACCATCAAGAACATTATGTTTTAAGCTAACGGGCATGCGCCCCTTACCTATTCTTACTCACTGTATGCTGTTGAACACAATATTGTTAATCTGTATCATATTTTCCACATAATATTTTAGATTTGCTCAAGTTGACATAATTACAGCAGTTTTATCCACTTGCAAATAGGTTAACTTGTCCACCGTTCTGACTTTCCAATCATGACCGTTCGTCCGAGACTAATCCAAATTATGCGGAGCAATATTCCAATAGGCTTGGCTGCTTGGCGTATTGATTGCGTACTGTTACATGACAGAACAACTTAGCTTAAGCCGATCCAGACGACAGTGCTCTGACAGCCTACCCCTTGTACCAAGTATATACAAGCATATTAATGACAACAATGTTATACTTCAATATCTTTGTGAACTACCAATTAACATGCGATTGGCACTGTTCTTCTATAGGTTGTAACTTATCATGGGAAATGACGAGTTCTCCATTTGTATTTGTGTCATCAACCACTTCGCAAAACACTTGTACAGTTCGATCGGACTGGCCGTGTCTGGCACAGTCGAGCAATTAAAAATATTTATTATACTCCATAGAATGACACCACACGTTCGAGCTTTGTTGCATGAAATGTTGCTATGGGCGCTTGTTGCCTGGATGCTGGCAGTTACTTGAGATTATAGCCAAGAGAGTTCATAATCAGCAATGTTATTTCTGCTATTAAAAACTTAGGTCAAGGGGTTTTGGTTGTCAAAGTAGCTGAGAAATTTTGCATCACTTCTGTCGATTGAGCAAGTGATAAGATTCAGAAGGGCTTACTAACAAAACTAAAGAGAACGTTGTATAACAACACCCTCTTGACACCAGCTAAGAATAGAAACTCGGAATTCGCTAGGTTTACGTTGATTGCGGTAAAAAAATATTGGAGCATTGGCCCTTACGTGACATTCTTGCAGCTTTTTATATTTTGCTACTATGGCAACGTTTTTGCAGTTGGGTGAAAAGTCACTGCTTCGGACTGGTAAGGGCGCCTTACCTCGTAAGCATCGGGATTGTCTGAGCGGACGTATTATTCTAACTCGGATTCAATACCATCGGGATTACCATCGAATGATGGCCTCAAGGCGATGAAAGACTTCATTATTTCTGCGATACGAATGTCTACCATCAATACTATATAATTCTGAGGCGGCTTAAACAATATGGCTGAATGTCAGTACATGTTTTTATTTTAAATCAAACAAAACTGACCATTCGGGAGATTACTAACTACTCCTAAGATTTTCATTGTGCGCAGGATGACACTGCAAATAATGTGATGTTGTCAGTTCTCCCTCCACATGCTCCGCCAAGCGGTTACATGAGGCTACTCGGTACATCTGAATCTACGGCAAATAAACAATGTACTATGGTTACTAACGAGTATACAATGAGGGCTTCACGAGTAACATAGTATGTTCCCATTGAAAACTACAAATGCAAAGGGAAAATGATGGGGGAAAGGGGGAACCATTTGGGTCTCCTAATCGCTACGATACGAAGAGAGCTGTTGAGCATACATTATCTCTCGCGATATTTTCATTTCCGGGTGGAATGGACTACATTGCGTGCCGAAATGTCATAATGTGTTTTCATGTAGTACTTTATAAAGTGATAATATAGGGGCAAAATAGCATTAATTACAAAATCATTCCATTCGCGAGAAACTCGACGGACAAAATTTTTGCCGGCAAACAAGTTGCCTGTAGCATATGACACTGGTGAACTAGTGGCCTCTCAGTTTAGTATTACGATTGAGTTGCAGCATACCACAACGGACATGAATTGTGTTTGCGATGAATAGATAGGCCACGATGACATCCCATCCGTGAAATGGATATTAACCCTTGTACAATCGAGTCTAATTTGGGAGGGGACCAAAACAATCTCTGAACAGATTTCGTCGTTTTATATTTGTTGGGCATTAGGCACATCAATATCGTGTTCGTGCCAATGAGGCTAGATTTTGCTCTTTTATTTCACAGGGAGTCTCTGTATTCAGCACTTGTGGTTATAGAGATGTCCTCTGTGGGAGGCAAAGATGTTGACTGCGTTTTCTCGGGACTTTTACAACATGTTTAGAACAGCCATGTTTATGCTAAATACTCTTTCCGATATCACATTTCAGTGAAACGAGGCAGAAAACTACTGCACACAGAAAGAAGTGGTTGAGTTAAAAATTATGTCCTAAGTTGCTGCTTCAGAGTCGACACTGTATTGAGACAAAGCTTTAAGCTTTCCACATAGCATTTTTGAGCAATGTTCTCATAAAGCTTTCTAGGCGTAGATTCCGATGACCTATTTGCTTTGAAATTTAGCGAAAGGTAGATCGGTTACTGTCCTAATGAAAGCATGTTTTCCTATACTTTTAGTGGCTCTATATTTCTTCGAAGGAACGTCTTCGTATAGGTGTTTTCGTCAAATATGCTCAGCAAGAAGTTTAACTGCTCCGGAAGCGTGTCTTCTCTATCTTTGGGCAAATAACAAGTTTTCGTCTTGGCTAAGTGAAATAAAGCTGTAATAACGCATATTGACTTTTCCACGTTGTCTTTCTATGGACATTGCGCTGGATTTACCCGCCAGGTAGGTTTATCCGCAAGTCTAAGAAGGACATTGAGTTATTGCATTTAGATTTTGGGATGCATTTTGTTTTTGTGTGTGTTCGGTTAAAATTTCTCACTAATTATACCATGTAGTGGTGACTATCCTAGATGCAGAATATGTTGTCCACTTTTTTGATAACTCTCTTCATACATTTGTTTTGCAAAATATTCTTAAATACATCCTTTAACTGTGGTCTTAACAGTGAGTGGGTTCTGATTGCATCTTCCTTTCGATCAAGGTATATCGGAATAACGACCGGAAGACTTCATGAATGAGCCAGGGAATATGGTGCAGTTCGGTTTTATGCCGGCTTGACTAGATTATTGTTAAGGTAGTATCCGTACACATAGTCGATTCGCACCTCCAGATCAAAGTGCAGGAGGCGTTTCAGCGTGGCTATCGCGTACCCAGACGATGCACACGAAATATTAGATATCCTCTACCTACAGCGGTCGAAACAAATGTCATTCGGCTTAAGGACCTTGACGAATTTAGGCATAAAATGAGAGTCCATGCGATTAGTCTGCTCTGGCACCGAGTAAAAATGACACTTTTGGTGAAGGTATCACAGACACCCAAACGCAATATTTATTTTGCTGGGATTGATCACCTAGTTTGGCCATGCATGCATTGTGGGCATTTGGGCCTGAACCATAACGCGATTATTGCTTTCATTTCCTTCAATAAATTAAAATAACTAAAAATAGCATGGCATATTTCTCGGCAATGTATAGGCACCCCATGAAAAGAGCTTGCTTACTGAACTTTTTCTAAAAAATACATACGAGCATGCATTTATCTCAGTAAATTCCTCGAATTTGCAATGTACGGTCTACATGTGTGGTTCGATAAAATGTAAACCCAGATCACATAGAATAGCAATGTTAAATGTATTGCACAACGGATTCAGAATAGATTTTAAAGTGATATACCCGTTTAATTGCTAAAATTAGTAATGTTCTCGACTGCGAGATCCATTCAAATATGTGGTATGTTTCTTTAGTGAAACTAGACCAAAAGGAATAGTCGTTTGTTCAACAAATCCGAAGCAGTTCCCAGATAGGTTTTCAGGGAGTTCTATCGGTGTCAAATGAAGGGCACTGTCAAGTGGAAACATAATCAAAGCTCTGGCAATTTGTACAATTTGTACGGTGTCTACGTGCGATCTTAACAGACTTTGGCTTATCATGTGCCACTCAACAACTTTTTGTGTGCTCTTTAAGCCGCCGGAAAATATATGGAAGTATACCTAGCAGTTTTTTAAAAAGTGTGCAAATATTTTTCAGTCAACTTGTGATCCGACTTGTAGTATGGTTTTCTCTACGCATCAAAAGCGCTCAAGTTCCACTCATCCGACAAGGAATTACCAGCTCTATCCAGTGGATCGGCAAGTGTAGGAATTATACCATCGCCTTATCGCCTAAATCGTCTGACCGGTTTTGGAGGTTTCTCAGCTAGAAGCCCGCTTCGGCAGACCAATTGTACCGGTTGATGTCGACCGATCTACAGTCATCTTAACTGCGCCCTGTCGCGAACAACGCTCTGGTCAATAAAAAGGATAAAATCTCTAATCGGCAGTCACCTGGCAGCGCGGCGTTTGGACAGGCATGTGAAATGAAACCAGAGTGCGTCCGTCTCAATTCCGTCAGGTTGGTTTTAATGCGTTCTCTCTCACAATACAGGGCTGTGGGTGACCAATAAGCGAAGTGTCCGCATCCACCCGTCTGAGTAGGTTACGCCTCCGGCCAGTCGTAAAAGTATGTAACATCAACTAGTCGACTGGGTAAGGTAGCAACACTGTGCCAAGTAGCATAAAGCAAGTAGAGGCGAATCCAAATGGACGCCAGTCAAAAGGACAAACATGGGCCGGCTGAATGTGACCAATTTGTCAAATTCGGTTTAGCTTGCACAAAATGTTTCAGGTGGTGCCATCCAAAATGTGCAAATATATCCCAACAACACATGAGAGCTCGCAACAGCTCCGAAGACGATAACTGGTTTTGTACTGCGTGTTCGACCATTCCACTAGTAAAATATATACTTGTTCTAGTCCGAAGTGCGAGCGGTTAGCAATAATAGTTGAACATCGAAGAAACGCTAAGATTAGATCACGGAAAGTGAGAGTGCGCCATGACAAGATAGTGGCCTCAAAACGAAGCATTGGTGTGAACTTTGCTTTGCTCAAACCACGAATGACTAGGCCCCCTTTGCCATTATCTCCTTCAATTTTGAAGGAACGACAGGAGACAACAGACAGTAGATCTGATGGAAAAGCGGTTCACAGGACGCGAAAACCAGGCACTACTTAAATGGCGTGATCAATCACAGGTGGTCTTGCCAACTTGTATCCTTAACAAGGATGGGACAGCCGAACCCAAGTCTATTGCATTTGCAACCATGAGGACTCTGGTCGAGTTCAAATCACTGGAGACGCCAATCACATATGCAGAGATCGCTGCAAAAAACCCTCAAGATACTATCTTTAGTGTCTGCCCTGTTGCAAACACCGCTGACGCAAATCTAGCGGAAAACAATGAAACAGCACAACTTGGCATAAAGCCAGACCCACCGACCACTCGACCTTGCAGTTCAACAAAAAGGGCTGCAATATCAACTCCCTGACTGTCGTGTGCACCCATGCGTCCGAATCTACCGCCATCCCATTGCAAAGGAAGTTGTCTGACGACAAAGCCCAATGGAACTCGTTGTGCATTTTAGTGAACGTAACCTCCAAATCCACAAACCTAGGTTGGATTACTCTTCATCCAAACTCTACACATTATGACAAATACAGAATTCTTAGGGTAACACTGGAATCCGCCATTGATGTAGGAAACGTTTTACTCTCTGCAACCGCGCTACAACGCAAGCCTTGTGATGTAAGGATTTATCCTGACGTCCCTTAGAGCATGCGACAATTGTAAAGGAGCTTCACAGATAGACACTACAAACTGGATTATCCAAACCTCATCTTTATTTATGGCGTGCCAGAACTTCTTTCTCACGATGGTCATTAGGCCGGTAAGCACGAGTTGGAACAGTGGCGGTACATTTGTGAACATTCTCCTTGGACAATATTATGGCGCGATCGCTCAAAAAGCTTACTATCTCATCAAATTATAGCACAAGCGGACCAAGAATCCTAAAACTCCTAGTTCATTCAGAGCAAAAACCAAATAAATTGTTAGAACGTTGGCGGAGACATTATAAAACCCTTCCATCCGAACTTCGGTTAACAGCTGCTGAATCCTTGCCTAGACCAGATATGAGCCTAGCTGAAAAAGAAATCCTACCAGTGATTACGCATAAGTATCGCTTTACAGCTCGGTCACGCGATTCTGCAACAGGCCTGGATGAGGAATGGGATGTACCTAGGCCAAAACAGTTTGCGAACGACGTGTCATCATCAAACCATCAAAATGGAATAATGGCCGACCACGCGCCGATCGGCATTCTATCACACTTGAAACCTTTGGCTTGCTGCAAAATTCTAGAGACCGAGAATCTATCCTGCATTAATACAAATGTTCAAGACATTTTCAGTAAGCAGTCCAGACTAAATGATGGCTAACTTTCAAAGCCATGCGACATTATAAGATTCACGGAGACATGGTTTGCACATTGGCATGGCAGACGCTGGTCTCGCTGCCGGGCAAGTCACATAAGAAAAGACAGACTTACGAAAAGAGGAAGAGCAATTTTCTATTACGGAAGCTACTTGCATTGCAAAACAGTTTAGGATTCAGACTTACAGTTAGCCGGTTCTATTCGGTGCTGCCTACAATCACATGGCAGTGACATCTGCATTTTAGGTTTGATATACGGCCCCCCCAACCTCAACAACAGAAATGGACTTCTAACTTGATACTGTTTTAAGATGCAGCGTAAAGCGAAAGCACATTCACGTACTTAGCATGGGTGATTTCAAAGTACACTGTTTAGAAACTCCCGCTGCAATCGGAGGGCCATTTAAAGTAAATCTGTAAGAGCTTATAATCAGTGTTCCGCTTTACAATCACGTCAATACGCCCACTCGTTTTAGAAGAGGTAATAGAACTTTGCTGGATCTTGTTTTCATCAACGAGGAACATATGATTGATGTATGGATCTTCGAATATCCTTTGTATCGCAGGGTTCATGCACTCCTCAGCTTTGACTTCATCTGCTATGCGGAAGATCGCAACCAGAATTCTGAGTTCGTGCGCACGTTTACACGTTACGACAGCTTGGTATAGCTCGTCATTGCCACAACCTGGTCGTTTCTCTCTGAAGGTCATCCGCAATTTGCTTGGCTTTAATTCGTCAGCAAATACAATCGACTGGTTATGGATTACTCAGAGAATAGGGAGTTCAATGAGCCCAAAACCGTGTCTTAGTGGAGAAGAACCAGAAAATGTATGACTTTACTCATCGCAGCCTGGCAAATGTACACAGCACCATGAATGCCAGATAGTTGGGACAAATACATAGCTCATCGTAACAGCTGCAATTAACTGCTCAGAGATGACAAAGTCGCATATCGATACAATATGATGAAAACTTTCAGTGCTAATCACAACATGCCGTACAAGTATGTAAATAGATGTCGCAAGGCAAAGTAGGAAATTTCTCCTCTCTAGACGACTACCGGTCCTACTGGAACAGCTATAGAAGCAGCTAACGCGTTGCGAACGCAATATGCTCCTGCATTTCAGAAGGTGTTACAACCAGGTCATTTATCAACTTTTTTCTTCCCCTCCTTCAGGAATTCTCCACGTTTCTCTTACTACCGAGGCTGTTTTGCGAAACCTGACATCTCTGCGCAACCACAGCTCCCCGGGCGTCGACTTCACGGTAGTTTCGATATCCAGAAATGACCTTGCACGAAATGTAGCTTTAGTTTTCGTTGTGTTTGTGGACGTTATAAGGACATGGAGCCGGACTCATGTGCGAGAGGTTCAGAATCTTATTCAAGGCGACTTAGGTACGGTACATGAGTGAGCAACCCAACATCCGTTACAGTCCAGCGTAGACAATCGTAAGGTACTCTCCATAAGACATCAACGTAGTTCTTCCTACAGGATAGGAACGCAAGTATTGCAACGGTCATCCGTCGAATGCTATCTTGACGTCATTGTTCAGGATAACTTGGGTTGCTACAAGCAATCCGCAAAGGTCTCGAAAAGTGGTAACTAGCACTTAGGTTTGATACGGTGGGTTTTCGGACACCTAGACATCATTATTTTCAGACTGATGCTGAAAGCTTATGTTCATCCGCATGTCGAATACGTAATCCAAACCTGGTAGCCATGGCTGAAGCACGACCTTACTGTACTGGAGCAAGCTCAACGGCGGACTTCTAAATACCTCATTGGAATGTGCCATCTTCCATAAGAGCAGAGGCTGATACATGTAAGAGTAATCAGCGGGCGGTATCGTCCAATACGAGGCGACTTGCTAATGATGTATTTGCTTGTACGCAATCGCAATCATGTTTGCCGCTCTTTACTGCGACTCAGCAGTAAGACCAAACTTAGAGGCCACTCCTTGAAATTAGCAGAACCATACAGCAGCCTGACGTACCGTAGAAACTTCTTTTCCATTCGTGTGTGTCAACTCTAGAATGTTGTCCTCGAATCTATTGTTGCAGCGACCACGCTAGCCCTATTTAAAAGTAGGTTCGATGACGTACTCGGCCACTTACACTTTGTTACTTTATGCTACTCTCAGTCGCACTCCAGGTAAATAACTTGTATTTACTTTTTCGCCTACTGAAGCTCTGGAAATGTTCTGGATGCAAAGCTACTGAATCAAATAAGTTAAGTCCATATTTTGACGGTAAAATTACTAACTGCATTTTTTCTTAACGTCTTTCGATAACCCACTAGACTACCCAACGGGCTTGCAGAGAAGTGCTTCTTAACCCGTATAAAATCGTTGTTCATTGTTCATTAAAGAGTTGGTGTGTAGGATGAAAGTTGTTTTTAAAAACCTTTAAGAGAAGTAACACAGATATCCATGGAATCTTCTTGCGCCCTACTTCCCTACGGGTAACCCCACTAAAATTCTCATCTACACTTTCACGGCCCGTCTGGCTTTGTGAATGTTTGGCATATGACTAAGTGAGTCAAAAATGTATTGGATCATCTTCAGGACCGCTGTTGATCATATTGAATAAGGGGCTCTCATAAATAAAAAAGTGCTCTCGTTTTCTTATTTCCTCATTTAACATGTCCAGCTCAATGGAACTTTCGACTCTTTTGAGCCTGGCAGGTTTTTACTCGCCAGTGGTTCTGTCACATCTCATCTCACGTCTGTGCATTAATTACTTCGGAAGCAAAACTTTGCACCCCCAAGAGACCGACCCATTCGAAGCCAGCAATAGACAAGCGAAATACGAAGATTTCTTTAAATAACATTTATTAAATTGCTAGAATCTATCCGATGGATACTGCTTCAGGTTTTTCAGCTTGTTTACATATTTTAATAAATAGGATATTTTCTGAGTGGTTTTGAGATGGATTCATTGAGCCCAAAAACTTATATTTAAGGTACTAAAAGTTAGAGACAATAAAACTAGCGGCAACGAAAATTTTTGATTTAATCCGATGCAAATGTAAATAAATAGTGCTATTCATTTAACTGTCTCCAGCGTGTCTGCATTTATGTTGGATATTCCCTTGCCAGTTTTTAACCACACTTTCACGTCGCTTCTGTTCATTTGCGCTGTGGCAAATTTGCAATTTGGACGTCAGTGTTTAATTTGTTTTTCGACTGCTTCACATGCGTACGTCATAGGTGATCAAGCCACGTAGCCTGCTTCAGCATTCATCTATTTTGAGCACGTTAATTCTCTTTTGCATACCTAACAGATAGCAGAGCACTGCAGTCCATTTTTGGTCGCACTAATACGTCAGTGGCTAGATCCTGGTGTGTCTATACTTAGTGGGATGGAACCTTTAATCCGTCAGTTCGAGGTCAGACCAGTCACGGCTTAGGGTAAAATACAAAAAATACGAAGTAGTAGAGATTAAAGTAATAAAAGTACTGACATTTGCAAGTGAGCGTAACAAAGCGTGATAAAATACCCTGGTAAATTAGGAAAAGGTCACAGCAAACTCTACTGAAGGAATTTTCTATTGCGAAAAGGGTACTGTGAGAAACAAAGCGCACAATCCAGATGCAGTTTGTTCCACCGCTATATGGGCTAACGGACGTTATTGTGATTTAGGACAAAGGGACCCATTTTATTCACCATATCCAAACAATCGACCGCCAAAAGAAAGTGGCATTATTGAGAGCCAAGCAAAAAATGAAGCAGTAAGAAGCAAACAGCAGATGAATATAGAAAGGTAACAAAATCTAGGTTTTGCGTGACAATTGAAATAACAAGCTGATATTGATGTTACTTTGGGTATATTAAAATTAAGCGTACAAGCAAATAAAATTGCGTAAACGGGATGGAAAATGGTTTTACAACTTAAAATACGGGACTGGTTTATGGAATTCAACTGGCGAGATCAGTTGATTATTTAACTGGTTCAGTCTTATAGAACTAGGAAGGCGCTTTTTCGCTAATAATATCAAATTATTATCGTATTTACCTAATCAACATTTTATCGCCATAAAACCTCACCCTTTGTTTAAACATTTGCATTCATCAACGCATGGCTTTCACAATGTTTATGTTTCTTATGGGATCACGTCCATTCTGAATCGATATTTTATCGTTTCTTTTCTAATTTAATGTAAATTTCACTTTTGCTGGTGTCAGTAAATACCTAAACATTCTGTTGATATCGCTTGCTTTTTGTCATTTTGTGTTTTTTATTGAAGGTGTAGTGCAACTGAAAACATGCTCTTTCAGTATCTTATAACATTGGATTTTATGGTTGTTTTAACCTTCGAAACGTCCATTTGTTTAACTGACTGCACATCCATGGACACAAACCGTTTTGGTGAGTTCCACGCTGCACGTTCCTCGCTCTCTCTGATTCGCTTCCTATTTTTGTAGCCTGTACAATATACGTTGGGTTCAGTTGCCTCCGACTTCTATACTGTCGTATTTGACACGTCTTACGTGTCATTGCTTACCGACTAGTATTCCAGGTTCCGCCCAACAATTGGTGACCCCCTGTCAGGAACACGCCGTCCGCCATTGTGAATTTGCATTTTGGTGAGCTCGTTCCAGTGCTTTTCTGATTCATTACTCGCTATGGTTTTGTTTTCTCATTTGCCGCATATACTTATTCATTTCTCACGATGAATAGTACTGATGATAAACCATCTACGTACGTGGTTAGTGCCGTAGAGCTAGCCTCCCCACCTTTTTGGGGAGAATGACCCGTTGTTATGGTTTTTACATTTAGAATCCGTATTTTATATTCGTAAGATTTCTTCTGATTTCGCCAAGTATAACCAGCTAATAAAATTGTATAACCGCCTAGCAGCCATTGCTGAACTGCGGAATACCAGTTGGAAGATTGCCTTTCTACGCCACCATGGTTAGGCCGCTGAATAAGCTACCACCATGTAGCTGCTAGCGGTCCCTAAGTATAGACCGTTTCATTTGCTGGTTAGTATGTCTGTCCGCACTGGTTACGGCTTTAAGCTTCGGATCATGTGTTAGCTTAGGTCTCCTACTTAGACAGGCATCACACGTTGTCCATTGAGCGGCTAAATTTTGCAGACCAAGCATCGAGGTTTCCTTCAGATAGGCATCAAAATAGAACAGGAGTTGGTGCTAGACCACATTCATTGGACTGTCTGTCACTTATGCTCGGGGCTTCCAACCGGTGTCCTATTGGCTAACGACCCATGACCAATGAGAGTGTCAACGAAGCCAAAACATCGTTCCTGGCCTCACCAACTTGAAGGCACTGCACGCGATTTCGAAAATGTGCCACGCAAAAAGCTTGGCACAATGCGCTGACATGCGTGTAATATGGTATCGAACGTGTTTTATGTGCCTTTGCAAGACGGATCCTGGGTTCTACTCAGAGGTTAAAATACTCTGAACGCTGTGAATTGCGGAGGTTGGACTCGATATGGCTGCGTAAATTAAAGCTAAACATAGCACTGCTTTTCGATGCAATTTATGGGCGCATGCCTACACCTGTATACTCTCCCCAACTACAACACATCAGACACTACCATGTGCGTAATATAAAGTGCACACGTTTTATTAGAACCATACATACCTACGTACATGCAAGCGTTTTCCTCATTGGATATGCATTGATTTGAAATCGTCTACCACTGTCCATTAGATCATGCACATCTCGCTTGTTTAGTTTCACCATCGAAAATGCTGTGCAAGGATTCATTTTGAATATCGCGGAGACAGCGGTTTTACATAAGGAGCCAATGGGCATGTAATGCAGGTCTATGATACATTGCGGTCATGCTTTAAACAGCTTCATTGTCGTCACAGAAACTAGAAAACAAAGAAAATGGACCGACTTTTCATGCCCACTTTTCCAAAATGTAGCACTTTCTCTCCTTACCATGCCACATCAACCTCAATGCTTTCAAATCAACGTGGTGGCTAAAGAGGTGCGTTGAACCGGGTCCAACTCTTCATTCATCCGACCAATATTATGTTTTTTCATCACTCGGCCACGTCGACCTAGAGGCTTTTATGCCTACATGGAATTCGACGGCGGAAAGTAAACCGAGCCCTCGTTTTCACTCCTTGTCCTCCTGTTATGTCCCCTCGTTAACCGGCTATAACTATCTCAACAGATCCATGACCAGACAGATGCCTATCAATAAGGGAAACTGAGTACTCATTTGCCTCTACCCGACGACTGTCACACTATTCCTTTTAAATTATTTTGCAATGACTGAGAGTGCTTATTGCTATCTCTGTCACAGCTACCAATACGCATGTCTCATGATACCATTAATGTTAGATGTACTATTTACTTAGATTTGGGTGTCATTAAATCAGTTTTTGTATAGTGCCTCCGCTACAAGCCCAAAATATTGACAGACCTATTGGTGATATATATGAATATATGCCTGTCACATTCAGATGAGTGACCGTCATGAACATTATATTTTAAGCTAACATGCATGCGCCCCTTACCTATTCTTATTCACTGTATGCTGTTGAACACAATATTGTTAATCTGTATCATATTTTCCTCATAATACTTTAGATTTGCTCAAGTTGACATAATTACAGCGGTTTTATCCACTTGCAAATAGGTTAACTTTTCCACCGTTCTGACTTTCCAATCATGACCCTTCCTCCGAGACTCGTCCAGATACTGCGGAGCAATATTCCAATAGGCCTGGCTGCTTGGCGTATTGATTGCGTACTGTTACATGACAAAACAATCCAGCTTAAGCCGATCCAGACGACAGTGCTGTGACAGCCTACCCCTTGTGCCAAGTATATACAAACATATGAATGACAACAATGCTATCTTTCAATATCTTCGTGAACTACCAATCAACATGCGATTGGCACTGTTCTGCTATAGGTTGTAACTTATCATGGGAAATGACGAGTTCTCCATTTGTATTTGTATCATCAACCAATTCGCAAAACACTTGTACAATTCGATAGGACTGGCCGTGTCTGGCACAGTCGAGCAATTAAAACTATTTATTATACTCCATTGAATGACACCACATGTTCGAGTTTTGTTGCATGAAATATTGCTATGGGCGCTTGTTGTCTGGATTCTTGCAGTTACTTTTGACCATAGCCAGGAGAGTTCATAATCGGCAGTGTTATCTCTGCTATTAAAACTTGGTCAAGTGATTTTGGTTGTCGAAGTTGCTGCGAAATTTAGCATCACTTCTGTCGATTGAGCTAGTGATAAGATTCGAAAGAGCTTAATAACAAAATTAAGGATAACGCTGTATAACAACACTATCTTGACACCAGCTAATAATAGAAACTGGGACTTCGCCAGGTTTACGTTTATTGCGGTAAAAAATATTGCAGCAGTGGCTGATTGAACGACAGCTCTTACGTGATATCCTTGCTGCTTTTTATACCTTGGTACTTTCACAGCATGTTTTCAGTTAGGTGAAACGTCACTGCTTCTGACTGGTAAGGTCATCTTACCTCGCAAGCATTGGGATCGTCTGAACGGAGGTATTATTATAAATCGGATTCAGTGCCGTCGGGATTACCATCGAATTATTGCCTCAAGGCGATGAAAGACTTCCTTATTTCTTCGATACGAATGTCTACCGTCAATTCCATATAATCCTTAGGCGGCTTTAACAATATGGTAGCGACAGAACAAACGCGGCAATGAAGCACGATCTTTATTGGCGCGAACACACACTGTCTACCCACTCACGCGGGCACACATTAATGGGTCAGATTTCCTTCCCAAGTTGCACCACCCCTCTTGGCCTCCGCTCGTGACACTTCTATGCTCCTTCTGGGGTACGGGAACGCATCTTCTGTATCCGTTTCGCCCGTGTATCTTCGTTTCCACACCTCCGATTCTGGCAAGGCCGGAGTCGTTCGATAGCGTGCGTTTTGCTTGACCGTGGGTGTATCACTCTCCCCGGGGTTGTTTCTTGAAGATGCGATACCGACGGTTTTGTCCGATTTATTGCGTCTTCAACAAATTCCCCACCTGCTTTGTCTGCCTCGGGCTCACCCACGGATGCCGCTCCTGTCCCGTTTCCGTCTCGTGCTATTGGGCCTGGGTTTCTCCAGCGAATCGCCCACATTGCATCGGTCTCTCTATTCGTCGGCCTCCGTTTTACCGGTCTACCCGTCCTTTGGGCAAACGCTGCCTTCCGCCTTCCTACACCCGCCCCTTCTCGAAGTTGGTGTTCTCTCACATGCCACGGACGTAACATAACTGCATTCATCCAGCGTGGCGACGCCCCGTCATGAACTTTGACATTCTCACCTTTGCTGTGGAGTACCGTATAAGGGCCTCTCCAGTATTCCCTGAACTTCCGTGTACCCGGACCTCCAAATTCCAGACGTGCGTGATTTCGTATCGCTACGTTGGCACCTGCACTGTATGGTTGCCACTTGTGGGTCGCGTACCTGGCGTCGTAGTTGCGTTTATTCCTTGCTTGCCGACACTTGATTTCTCTTCTGGCGGTTGCTTCCAGACGTGCGCGGTGTGTTGTTGGGATATCCCATCCCTGCATTTGCGTAATGCATGCATCGAGTGGAATTCTCGGCTGCCTGCCGAACAGTAATTCGAACGGAGCAACTTTGGTGGTCGACTGCTTGCTGGTTCTATACGCGAGGAGGACCCTGGGCAATGCTTGCCCCCACGGTAACTTTGTACAGTTTATCCATGTCTTCATTGTCCGATTAAAGCGTTCAGTCAACCCGTTGGTCTGTGGATGATACGGTGACGTGCGTCGTCTCTGGATGTTCCACTTCTGCAATACGGCCTGAAAAGCTCTGGACTCGAAACAGGGTCCTTGGTCGGTTAAAACACACTGCGGGACTCCATACCTTGCGGGTATATTGCACACGAATACCTGTGCCACTGTTTCACCTGTTTGATCCTTAATCGGTATGGCTTCTATCCACCGAGTAAAATGGTCAATCATTACTAGGATGTACCTGTTTCCGGACCGACTGACCGGTAAGGGACCAAAAACGTCCAATCCCCAAAATTGAAACGGTTGGTTGACTTCGATAGATCGCATCGGGGGCCTCGCTGTATCCATATCGCGGTTTGTTTGACAAGATGGGCATCCACGAATGTATGCCGCTACGTCTTTTCTCATGGTGGGCCAAAATACCCTCCTCTGCAGCAGGTCGAGGACACTCTCAAATCCTATATGGGCGTCGTCATGGGTCACTTGCAGCACCCGCTCCCGTAGATTCTGGGGGATGAAGATTACTTTCATTCCGTTTATTGTTCCCAACAGACTGCAGTGCGTGACCTCCAGAATATCCCAAATCCGGGTTTAGGTTGGTCTACCAACTTCAGTGGGAAGGATATCCCCCATGATCGTCGCAATAACAATCGCACATAATTGTATAACCGCCTAGCAGCCATTGCTGAACTGCGGAATACCAGTTGGAAGATTGCCTTTCTACGCCACCATGGTTAGGCCGCTGAATAAGCTACCACCATGTAGCTGCTAGCGGTCCCTAAGTATAGACCGTTTCATTTGCTGGTTAGTATGTCTGTCCGCACTGGTTACGGCTTTAAGCTTCGGATCATGTGTTAGCTTAGGTCTCCTACTTAGACAGGCATCACACGTTGTCCATTGAGCGGCTAAATTTTGCAGACCAAGCATCGAGGTTTCCTTCAGATAGGCATCAAAATAGAACAGGAGTTGGTGCTAGACCACATTCATTGGACTGTCTGTCACTTATGCTCGGGGCTTCCAACCGGTGTCCTATTGGCTAACGACCCATGACCAATGAGAGTGTCAACGAAGCCAAAACATCGTTCCTGGCCTCACCAACTTGAAGGCACTGCACGCGATTTCGAAAATGTGCCACGCAAAAAGCTTGGCACAATGCGCTGACATGCGTGTAATATGGTATCGAACGTGTTTTATGTGTCTTTGCAAGACGGATCCTGGGTTCTACTCAGAGGTTAAAATACTCTGAACGCTGTGAATTGCGGAGGTTGGACTCGATATGGCTGCGTAAATTAAAGCTAAACATAGCACTGCTTTTCGATGCAATTTATGGGCGCATGCCTACACCTGTATACTCTCCCCAACTACAACACATCAGACACTACCATGTGCGTAATATAAAGTGCACACGTTTTATTAGAACCATACATACCTACGTACATGCAAGCGTTTTCCTCATTGGATATGCATTGATTTAAAATCGTCTACCACTGTCCATTAGATCATGCACATCTCGCTTGTTTAGTTTCACCATTCAAAATGCTGTGCAAGGATTCATTTTAAATATCGCGGAGACAGCGATTTATCATAAGGAGCCAATGGGCATGTAATGCAGGTCTATGATACATTGCGGTCATGCTTTAAACAGCTTCATTGTCGTCACAGAAACTAGAAAACAAAGAAAATGGACCGACTTTTCATGCCCAGTTTTCCAACATGTAGCACTTTCTCTCCTTACCCCGCCACATGAACGTCAAACCTTCAAATCAATATGGTGGCTAAAGAGCGGCGTTAAACTGAGTCCAACTCTTCATTCATCCGACCAATATTATGTTCTTTCATGACTTGGCCACGTCGACCTCGAGGCTTTAATGCCTACATGGAAGTCGACGGTGGTAAGTAAACCGAGCCCTCGTTTTAACTCCATGGGTCCGTTATATCTCCTCGTTAACCGGCTATAACTATCTCAACAGATCCATGACCAGACAGATGCCTATCAATAAAGGAAACTGAGTACTCATTTGCCTCTACCCGACGACTGTTACAATCTTCCTTTTAACTTATTTTGCAATGACTGAGAGTGCTTATTGCTATCTCTGTCACAGCTACCAATACGCATGTCTCATGATACCATTAATGTTAGATGTACTATTTACTTAGATTTGGGTGTCATTAAATCAGTTTTTGTATAGTGCCTCCGCTACAAGCCCAAAATATTGACAGACCTATTGGTGATATATATGAATATATGCCTGTCACATTCAGATGAGTGACCGTCATGAACATTATATTTTAAGCTAACATGCATGCGCCCCTTACCTATTCTTACTCACTGTATGCTGTTGAACACAATATTGTTAATCTGTATCATATTTTCCTCATAATACTTTAGATTTGCTCAAGTTGACATAATTACAGCGGTTTTATCCACTTGCAAATAGGTTAACTTTTCCACCGTTCTGACTTTCCAATCATGACCCTTCCTCCGAGACTCGTCCAAATACTGCGGAGCAATATTCCAATAGGCTTGGCTGCTTGGCGTATTGATTGCGTACTGTTACATGACAAAACAATCCAGCTTAAGCCGATCCAGACGACAGTGCTGTGACAGCCTACCCCTTGTGCCAAGTATATACAAACATATGAATGACAACAATGCTATCTTTCAATATCTTCGTGAACTACCAATCAACATGCGATTGGCACTGTTCTGCTATAGGTTGTAACTTATCATGGGAAATGACGAGTTCTCCATTTGTATTTGTATCATCAACCAATTCGCAAAACACTTGTACAATTCGATAGGACTGGCCGTGTCTGGCACAGTCGAGCAATTAAAACTATTTATTATACTCCATTGAATGACACCACATGTTCGAGTTTTGTTGCATGAAATATTGCTATGGGCGCTTGTTGTCTGGATTCTGGCAGTTACTTGAGATTATAGCCAGGAGAGTTCATAATCGGCAATGTTATTTCTGCTATTAAAAACTTGATCAAGTGATTTTGGTTGTCAAAGTAGCTGAGAAATTGAGCATCACTTCTGTCGATTGAGTTAGTGACAAGATTCAGAAAGGCTTAATAACAAAACTAAGGAGAACGCTGTATAACAACACCATCTTGACACCAGCTAATAATAGAAACTGGGACTTCGCCAGGTTTACGTTTATTGCGGTAAAAAATATTGCAGCAGTGGCTGATTGAACGACAGCTCTTACGTGACATTCTTGCAGCTCTTTATACCTTGGTACTTTGGCAGCGTGTTTTCAGTTGGAGGAAACGTCACTGCTTCTGACTGGTAAGGTCACCTTACTTTGTAAGCATCGGGAGTGTTTGAGCGGACGTATTATTATAACTCGGATTCAATACCATCGGGATTACCATCGAATGATTGCATCAAGGCGATGAAACACTTCCTTATTTCTGCGATACGAATGTCTACCATCAATTCTGTATAACTCTTAGGCGGCTTTAACAATATGGTAGCGACAGAACAAACGCGGCAATGAAGCACGATCTTTATTGGCGCGAACACACACTGTCTACCCACTCACGCGGGCACACATTAATGGGTCAGATTTCCTTCCCAAGTTGCACCATCCCTCTTGGCCTCCGCTCGTGACACTTCTATGCTCATTCTGGAGTACGGGAACGCATCTTCTGTATCCGTTTCGCCCGTGTATCTTCGTTTCCACACCTCCGATTCTGGCAAGGCCGGAGTCGTTCGATAGCGTGCGTTTTGCTTGACCGTGGGTGTATCACTCTCCCCGGGGTTGTTTCTTGAAGATGCGATACCGACGGTTTTGTCCGATTTATTGCGTCTTCAACAAATTCCCCACCTGCTTTGTCTGCCTCGGGCTCACCCACGGATGCCGCTCCTGTCCCGTTTCCGTCTCGTGCTATTGGGCCTGGGTTTCTCCAGCGAATCGCCCACATTGCATCGGTCTCTCTATTCGTCGGCCTCCGTTTTACCGGTCTACCCGTCCTTTGGGCAAACGCTGCCTTCCGCCTTCCTACACCCGCCCCTTCTCGAAGTTGGTGTTCTCTCACATGCCACGGACGTAACATAGCTGCATTCATCCAGCGTGGCGACGCCCCGTCATGAACTTTGACATTCTCACCTTTGCTGTGGAGTACCGTATAAGGGCCTCTCCAGTATTCCCTGAACTTCCGTGTACCCGGACCTCCAAATTCCGGACGTGCGTGATTTCGTATCGCTACGTTGGCACCTGCACTGTATGGTTGCCACTTGTGGGTCGCGTACCTGGCGTCGTAGTTGCGTTTATTCCTTGCTTGCCGACACTTGATTTCTCTTCTGGCGGTTGCTTCCAGACGTGCGCGGTGTGTTGTTGGGATATCCCATCCCTGCATTTGCGTAATGCATGCATCGAGTGGAATTCTCGGCTGCCTGCCGAACAGTAATTCGAACGGAGCAACTTTGGTGGTCGACTGCTTGCTGGTTCTATACGCGAGGAGGACCCTGGGCAATGCTTGCCCCCACGGTAACTTTGTACAGTTTATCCATGTCTTCATTGTCCGATTAAAGCGTTCAGTCAACCCGTTGGTCTGTGGATGATACGGTGACGTGCGTCGTCTCTGGATGTTCCACTTCTGCAATACGGCCTGAAAAGCTCTGGACTCGAAACAGGGTCCTTGGTCGGTTAAAACACACTGCGGGACTCCATACCTTGCGGGTATATTGCACACGAATACCTGTGCCACTGTTTCACCTGTTTGATCCTTAATCGGTATGGCTTCTATCCACCGAGTAAAATGGTCAATCATTACTAGGATGTACCTGTTTCCGGACCGACTGACCGGTAAGGGACCAAAAACGTCCAATCCCCAAAATTGAAACGGTTGGTTGACTTCGATAGATCGCATCGGGGGCCTCGCTGTATCCATATCGCGGTTTGTTTGACAAGATGGGCATCCACGAATGTATGCCGCTACGTCTTTTCTCATGGTGGGCCAAAATACCCTCCTCTGCAGCAGGTCGAGGACACTCTCAAATCCTATATGGGCGTCGTCATGGGTCACTTGCAGCACCCGCTCCCGTAGATTCTGGGGGATGAAGATTACTTTCATTCCGTTTATTGTTCCCAACAGACTGCAGTGCGTGACCTCCAGAATATCCCAAATCCGGGTTTAGGTTGGTCTACCAACTTCAGTGGGAAGGATATCCCCCATGATCGTCGCAATAACAATCGCACATAATTGTATAACCGCCTAGCAGCCATTGCTGAACTGCGGAATACCAGTTGGAAGATTGCCTTTCTACGCCACCATGGTTAGGCCGCTGAATAAGCTACCACCATGTAGCTGCTAGCGGTCCCTAAGTATAGACCGTTTCATTTGCTGGTTAGTATGTCTGTCCGCACTGGTTACGGCTTTAAGCTTCGGATCATGTGTTAGCTTAGGTCTCCTACTTAGACAGGCATCACACGTTGTCCATTGGGCGGCTAAATTTTGCAGACCAAGCATCGAGGTTTCCTTCAGATAGGCATCAAAATAGAACAGGAGGTGGTGCTAGACCACATTCATTGGACTGTCTGTCGCTTATGCTCGGGGCTTTCAACCGGTGTCCCATTGGCTAACCTCCCATGACCAATGAGAGTGTCAACGATACCAAAAAATCGTTCCTGGCCTTGATAACTTGAAAGCACTGCACGCGATTTCGAAAATGTGCCACGCAAAAAGCTTGGCACAATGCGCTGACATGCGTGTAATATGGTATCGAACGTGTTTTATGTGTCTTTGCAAGACGGATCCTGGGTTCTACTCAGAGGTTAAAATACTCTGAACGCTGTGAATTGCGGAGGTTGGACTCGATATGGCTGCGTAAATTAAAGCTAAACATAGCACTGCTTTTCGATGCAATTTATGGGCGCATGCCTACACCTGTATACTCTCCCCAACTACAACACATCAGACACTACCATGTGCGTAATATAAAGTGCACACGTTTTATTAGAACCATACACACCTACGTACATGCAAGCGTTTTCCTCATTGGATATGCATTGATTTAAAATCGTCTACCACTGTCCATTAGATCATGCACATCTCGCTTGTTTAGTTTCACCATTCAAAATGCTGTGCAAGGATTCATTTTAAATATCGCGGAGACAGCGATTTATCATAAGGAGCCAATGGGCATGTAATGCAGGTCTATGATACATTGCGGTCATGCTTTAAACAGCTTCATTGTCGTCACAGAAACTAGAAAACAAAGAAAATGGACCGACTTTTCATGCCCACTTTTCCAAAATGTAGCACTTTCTCCCCTTACCATGCCACATCAACCTCAATGCTTTCAAATCAACGTGGTGGCTAAAGAGGTGCGTTGAACCGGGTCCAACTCTTCATTCATCCGACCAATATTATGTTCTTTCATCACTCGGCCACGTCGACCTCGAGGCTTTAATGCCTACATGGAAGTCGACGATGGAAAGTAAACCGAGCCCTCGTTTTCACTTCTTGGCTTCCTGTTATGTCCCCTCGTTAACCGGCTATAACTATCTCAACAGATCCATGACCAGACAGATGCCTATCAATAAGGGAAACTGAGTACTCATTTGCCTCTACCCGACGACTGTCACACTATTCCTTTTAAATTATTTTGCAATGACTGAGAGTGCTTATTGCTATCTCTGTCACAGCTACCAATACGCATGTCTCATGATACCATTAATGTTAGATGTACTATTTACTTAGATTTGGGTGTCATTAAATCAGTTTTTGTATAGTGCCTCCGCTACAAGCCCAAAATATTGACAGACCTATTGGTGATATATATGAATATATGCCTGTCACATTCAGATGAGTGACCGTCATGAACATTATATTTTAAGCTAACATGCATGCGCCCCTTACCTATTCTTATTCACTGTATGCTGTTGAACACAATATTGTTAATCTGTATCATATTTTCCTCATAATACTTTAGATTTGCGCAAGTTGACATAATTACAGCGGTTTTATCCACTTGCAAATAGGTTAACTTTTCCACCGTTCTGACTTTCCAATCATGACCCTTCCTCCGAGACTCGTCCAAATACTGCGGAGAAACATTCCAATAGGCTTGGCTGCTTGGCGTATTGATTGCGTACTGTTATATGACAGAACAATCTAGCCTAAGCCGATCCAGACGACAGTGCTGTGACAGCCTACCCCTAGTGCCGAGTATATACAAGCATATGAATGATAACAATGCTATCTTTCAATATCTTCGTGAACTACCAATCAACATGCGATTGGCACTGTTCTTCTATAGGTTGTAACTTATCATGGGAAATTATGAGTTCTCCATTTGTATTTGTATCATCAAGCAATTCGCAAAACAATTGTACAATTCTATCGGACTGGCCGTGTCTCACACTGTCGAGCAATTGAATACGTTTAGTATACTCCATTGAATGACACCTTACGTTCGAGTTTTGTTGCATGAAATATTGCTATGGGCGCTTGTTGTCTGGATTCTTGCAGTTACTTTTGACCATAGCCAGGAGAGTTCATAATCGGCAGTGTTATTTCTGCTATTAAAAACTTGATCAAGTGATTTTGGTTGTCAAAGTAGCTGAGAAATTGAGCATCACTTCTGTCGATTGAGTTAGTGACAAGATTCAGAAAGGCTTAATAACAAAACTAAGGAGAACGCTGTATAACAACACTATCTTGACACCAGCTAATAATAGAAACTGGGACTTCGCCAGGTTTACGTTTATTGCGGTAAAAAATATTGCAGCAGTGGCTGATTGAACGACAGCTCTTACGTGACATTCTTGCAGCTCTTTATACCTTGGTACTTTGGCAGCGTGTTTTCAGTTGGAGGAAACGTCACTGCTTCTGACTGGTAAGGTCACCTTACTTTGTAAGCATCGGGAGTGTTTGAGCGGACGTATTATTATAACTCGGATTCAATACCATCGGGATTACCATCGAATGATTGCATCAAGGCGATGAAACACTTCCTTATTTCTGCGATACGAATGTCTACCATCAATTCTGTATAACTCTTAGGCGGCTTTAACAATATGGTAGCGACAGAACAAACGCGGCAATGAAGCACGATCTTTATTGGCGCGAACACACACTGTCTACCCACTCACGCGGGCACACATTAATGGGTCAGATTTCCTTCCCAAGTTGCACCATCCCTCTTGGCCTCCGCTCGTGACACTTCTATGCTCCTTCTGGGGTACGGGAACGCATCTTCTGTATCCGTTTCGCCCGTGTATCTTCGTTTCCACACCTCCGATTCTGGCAAGGCCGGAGTCGTTCGATAGCGTGCGTTTTGCTTGACCGTGGGTGTATCACTCTCCCCGGGGTTGTTTCTTGAAGATGCGATACCGACGGTTTTGTCCGATTTATTGCGTCTTCAACAAATTCCCCACCTGCTTTGTCTGCCTCGGGCTCACCCACGGATGCCGCTCCTGTCCCGTTTCCGTCTCGTGCTATTGGGCCTGGGTTTCTCCAGCGAATCGCCCACATTGCATCGGTCTCTCTATTCGTCGGCCTCCGTTTTACCGGTCTACCCGTCCTTTGGGCAAACGCTGCCTTCCGCCTTCCTACAGTATGGCTGCCTGTCCGTGCATGTTATTTGAAATCAAACAAAACTGACCATTCGGGCGCGTGCTAACTACTCCTAAGATTCTCATTGTGCGCAGGATGTCACTGAAAATGACGTGAAGTTGTGAGTTCTCCCTCTATTTGCTCCGCCATGCGGTTACATGAGGCTACGCGCTATATCTGAATCTGCGGCAAATAAACAATGTACTATGGTTACCAATGGGTATACGATGAGGGCCTGACGGGTACCATAATAGGTTTGCAGTGAATACTACAAAGGCAAAGGGAGAATGATGGGGAAAAAGGGGGATCCATTCGGGTCTCCTAACCGCTACGAGACGACGAGAGCTGTTGAGCATACATTATCGCTCGCATTGTTTTCTTTTCCGGGTGGAATGGACTACATTGCTTGCTGAAATGTCCTAATGTGTCCTCATGTAGTACTTTATAAAGTGGTAATAGAGGGGCAAAATATCATTAATTAGAAAATCGTTCTATGCGCGAGAAACTCGAGGGACAAAACGTTTGGCGGCAAACAAGTTGCCTGTAGTATATGGCCCTAGTGAACTACTGGTCTCTAAGTTTAGCATTGCGATTGAGTTGCAGCATACCGCAACGGGCATGAGTTGTGTTTGCCATGAATAGATAGGCCACGATGACATCCCATCCGTGAACTTGATATTCAGCCTTGTACAATCTAGTCTAATTTAGGCGGGGAGCAAAACAATCTCTGAACTGATTTCGTCGTTTTATATTTGTTGAGCTTCAAGCACATCAAGATCGTGTTTGTGCCAATGAGGCTAGGTTTTGATCTTTTATTTCACAGGGAGTCTCAGTGTTCAGCAATTGTGGCTATAGAGATAGCTCAAAATTCCAGATGTCCTCTGTGGGAGGCAAAGGTGTTGGCTGGATTTTCTCGGGACTTTAACAACATGTTTAGAGCAGCCAAGTTTATCCTGAATACGCATTCCGATATCATATTTCAATGAAACGAGGCAGAAAACTAATGCACACAGAAAGAAGTGGTTGAGTTAAAAATTATGTCCTAAGTTGCTGCTTCAGTGTCGGCACTGTATTGAGACAAAGCTTTAAGCTTTCCACGTAGCATTTTTGAGCAATGGCTACATAAAGCTTACAAGGCGTAGATTCCGATAACCTGTTTCCCTTGAAATTTAGCGAAAGGTAGATCGGTTACTTTCCTAATAAAAGCACGTTTTCCTGTACTTTTAGTGGCTCTATATTTCTTCGAAGGAACGTCTTCGGATAGGTGTTTTCGTCAAATATGCTCAGCACGAAGTGTAACTGCTCCGGAAGCGTGTCTTCTCTATCTTTGTTCTTTGGTCCTTCCCTTGGGCAAATAACATTTTTCGTTCTGGCTAAGTGAAATAAAGCTGGAAAAGCACGCGTATTGCCTCTTCCACGTTGTCTTTCTATGGACATTACGCTGGCTTTACCCGTCAGGTAGGTTTATCCGGAAGTCTAAGAAGGATATTAAGTTATTGCATTTAGATTTTAGGATACATTTTGTTTTTGTGTGTGCTTGGTTAAAATTTCTCACCAGTTATACCGTGCAGTGGTGACTATCCTAGATGCAGAATATGCTGTCTACTTTTTGGATACCTCTGTCCCTACATTTGTTTTCCAACATAATCTTAACAACATCCTTTAACTGCGGTCTTAACAGTGAGCCGGTTCTGACTGCATCTTCCTTTCGATCAAAGTATATCGGAATAACGACCAGAAGACTTCATGAATGAACCAGGGAATATGGTCTAGTTCGGTTGTATGCGGGCTTGACTAGATAAGTGTTAAGGTAGTATCCGCACACATAGTCGATTCGCACCTCCAGTTCAAAGCGCAGGAGGCGTTCCAGCGTAGCTATTGCTTACCCAGATGATGCACATGAAAGATTAGATATCCTCTACCTACAGCGGTCGAAACAAATGACATCCGGCTTAAGGACCTTGACGAATTTGGGCAAAAGATGAGAGTCCATGCGATTAGTCTGCTCTGGCACCAGGTACAAATGACACTTATTGTGAGGATATCACAGACACCCAAACGCAATATTGATTTGGCTGGGAGTGATCACTTAGCTTGGCCATGCATGCATTCTGGGCTTTTGGACCTGAACTATAACGCGATTATTGCTTTCATGTCCTTCAATAAATTAAAATAACTAAAAATAGCATGGCATATTTCTCGGCAATGTATAAGCACCCCATAAAAAGAGCTTGCTTACTGAACTTTTTCTGAAAAATACATACGAGCATGCATATATCTCAGTAAATTCCTCGAAGTTGCAATGTACGGTCTACATGTGTGGTTCGATAAATTGTAAACCTAGATCACATAGAATAGCAATGTCAAATGTATTGCACAACGGATTCTGAACAGATTTTAAGGTGATATACATGTTTAGTTGCTAAAATTATTAATGTTCTCGACTGCGAGATACATTCAAATATGTAGTATGTTTCTTTCGTGAAACAAGACCAAAAGGAATAGGCGTTTGTTCAACAAATCCGAAGCAGTTCCCAGATAGGTTTTCAGGGAGTTCTATCGATGTCAACTGAAGGTCACTGGCAAGTGGAAACATAATCAAAGCTCTGGCAACTTGTACCATCTGTACGGTGTCTACGTGCGATCTTAACAGACTTTGGATTATCATATGCCACTCAACAACTTTTTGTGTGCTCTTTACATTGCCGGAAAATATGTGGAAGCATACCTAGCAATTTTTGTAAAAACTGGGCAAATATTTTTCAGTCAACTTGTGATCCGACTTGTAGTATGATTTTCCATACGCATCAAAAGCGCTCAAGTTCCACTCATCCGACAAGGAATTACCAGCTCTATCCAGTGGATCGGCAAGTATAGGAATTATACCATCGCCTTATCACCTAAATCGTCTGACCGGTTTTGGAGGTTTCTCAGCTAGAAGCCCGCGTCGGCAGACCAGTTGTACCGGTTGATGTCGACCGATCTACAGTCATCTTAACTGCGCCCTGTCGCGAACAGCGCTCTGGTCAATAAACAGGATAAAATCTCGAACCGGCAGTCACCTGACAGCGCGGCGTTTGGACCGGCGTGTGAAACGAAACCAGAGTGCGTCCGTTTCAAGTCCGTCAGGTTGGTTTTATTGGGTTCTCTCTGCCACCACAGGGCTATGGGTGACCAATAAGCGAAGTGTCCGCATCCACCCGTCTGAGTAGATTACGCCTCCGGCCAGTCGTAAAAGTACGCAATATCAACTAGCCTACTGTGTAAGGTAACAACACTATGCCAAGTAGCATAAAACAAGTAGAGGGGAATCCAAATGAACTCCAGTCAAAAGGACAAACGTGGGCCGGCTGAATGTAACCGATTTGTCAAATTCGGTTTTGCTTGCACAGACTGTTTCAGGTGGTGCCATCCAAAATGTGCAAATATTTCCCGACAACACATGAGAACTCGAAACGGCTCCCAAGACGATAGCTGGGTTTGTACTGCGTGTTCGACCATTCCACTAGTAAAATATATACTTATTCTAGTCCGAAGTGCGAGCGGTTAGCAATAATATCTGGACATCAAAGAAACGATAAGATTAAATCACGGAAAGTGAGAGTGCACCATGATAAGATAGTGGCTTCAAAAAGAAGCATTGGTGTGAACTTTGCTTCGCTCAAACCACGATTGACTAGGCCTCCTTTGCCATTATCTCCTTCAATTTTGAAAGAACGACAGGAGACAACAACCGTAAATCTGATGAAAAAGCGGTTCACAGGAAGCGAAAACCAGTCACTACTTAAATGGCGTGATCGTTCACCGGCAGTCTTGCCAACTTGTATGCTTAACAAGGATGGGACAGCCGAACCCAAGTCTATTGCATCTGCAGCACTAGGGACTCTGGTAGAGTTCAAATCACTGGAGTCTCCAGTCACATATGCGGAGATCGCTGCAAAACCCTCAAGATACTATCTTTAGTGTCTCCTCTGTTGCAAACACCCCTGACACAAATAGAGCGGAAAACAGTGAAATATCACCACTTGGCATAAAGCCAGACCCAACGACCATTCGACCTTGCAGTTCAACAAAAAGGGCTGCAATAACAACTCCCTGACTGTCGTGTGCACCCATGCGTCCGAATCTACCGCCATCCCACTGCAAAGTAAGTTGTGTGACGACAAAGCCTAATGGAACACGTTGTGAATTTTAACGAACTTAACAGCCAAATTCACAAACCTAGTGTGAATTACTCTTCATCTAAAATCTACACGTTATGGCAAATACAGAATTCTTAGGGTAACACTGGAATCCGCCATTGATGTAGGAAACGTTTTATTCTCTGCCACCGTGATACAACGCAAGCGTTGTGATGTACGAATCTATCCTGACGTCCCTTAGAGCATGCAACAATCGCAAAGGAACATCACAGATAGACATTACAAACTGGATTATCCAAACATCATCTTTATTTATGGCGTGCCAGAACTTCCTTCTCACGATGGTCATGAGGCCGGTAATCACGAGTTGGAAAAGTGGCGGTACATATGTGAACATTCTCCTTGGACAACATTATAGCGTGATCGCTCAAAAAGCTTACTCTCTCATCAAATTATAGAGCAAGTGGACCAAGAATCCTAAAATTCTTAGTTCATTCAGAGCAAACACCAACGGAATTGTTAGAACGTTAACGGAGACATTGTAAAACCCTTCCATCTGAACTTCGGTTAAAAACTGCTGAATCCTTGCCAAGACCAGGCAGGAGCCTAGCTGAGAAAGAAATCCCACCAGTGATTACGCGTAAGAATAGCTTTACATCTCTGTCACGCGATTCTGCAGCAGGTCTGGACGAGGAATGGGATGTACCTAGGCCAAAACAGTTTGCGAACGACGTGTCATCATCAAACCATCAAAATCAAATAACGGCCGACCTCGCACCGGTTGGCATTTTATCACACTTGAGTCCTTTGGCTTCCTGTAAAATTCTAGAGGCCGAGAATCTATCCTGCCTTTATACAAATGTTCAAGGCGTTTTCAATAAGCCGCCCAGACTGAATGATGGCTAACTTTCGAAGCCATGCGACATTATCTGATTCACGGAGACATGGTTGCACAATTGCATGACAGACGCTGAAGTCTCGCTGCCGGGCAAGTCACATAGGAAACGACAGGCTTACGAAAGGAGAAGGGGTAATAATCTATTACGGAGGCGACTTGCATTGCAAAACCGTTGTGGATTCAGACTTATAGTTTGCCGGTTCTATTTAGTAACGTCTACAATTGCATAGCAGTGACACCTGCATTATAAGTTTGGTATTCTGCCCCCCAACCTCAACAACAGAAATGAACTGCTAACTTGCTACTGCTTTAAGATACAGCACAAAGCAAACGCATATTCACACACTTAGCATGCGTGATTTCAAAGTACAGGGTTTAGAAAATCCCACTACAATCGGAGGGTCATTTAAAGCAGATCTGAAAGAGCTTATAACCAGTGTTCCGCTTTCCAAGTAAGTTATTACGCCCACTCGTTTCAGAACAGGTAATAAACCTTTACTGGATCTTGTTTTCACCAACGAGGAACATATGATTGATGTATTAACTTTATAATGTTCTTTGTTTCGCAGGGTTCATACCCTCATCAGCTTCAACTTCATCTGCTATGCGGAAGATCGCAACCAGAACTCTGAGTTCGTGCGCACGATTACACGTTACGACAGCTTGGTCTAGTTCGTCAATGCCACAACCTTTTCTTTTCTCGCTAAAGGTCATCCGAAAGTTGCTTGGCTTAAATTCGTCAGCAAATGCAGTCGACTGGTTATGTATTCCTCAGAGATTAGGGAGTACAATGAGCTCAAAACAGTGTCTTACGTGTGGAGAAGAACCCGAAAATGTATGACTCTACGCATCGCAGCCTGGCAAATGTACAGAGCACCACGAATGCCAGATAATTGGAACAATTACATGGCCCATCGTAACAGCTGCAATCAACTGCTCAGAGAGGACAAAGTCGCATATCAACAGAATATGATGCAAACTTTCAGTGCTAATCACAACATGTCGTACAAGTATGTAAATAGATGTCGCAAGTTAAAGTGGGAAATTCCTCCTCTTCAGACGACTACTGGTCCTACTGGAACAGCCATAGAAGCAGCAAACGCGTTGCGGACGCTATATGCTCCTACATTTCAGAGAGTGTTAGAATCAGGTCATTTATCAACTTTTATTTTCCTCTCCTCCAGGAATTCTCCAGATTTCTCTTACTACTGAGGCTGTTTTGCAAAACCTGACATCTCTGCGCAACCACAGCTCCCCGGGCGTTGACTTCAAGGTAGTTTCGATATTCAGCAATGACCTTGCACGAAATATCGCTTTAGTTTTCCTTGTGTTTGTGGACGTTATCTGGACATGAAACCGGATTCATGAGCAAGAGGTACAGAATCTAATTCAGTGTGACTTAGGTACGGTACATGATTGAGCAACCCAACACCCGTTACAGTCCAGCGTAGACAATCGTAAAGTACTCTCCATAAGACATCAACGTAGTTCTTCCTACAGGATAGGAACACAAGTATTGCAACGGTCATCCGTCGAATGCTACCTTGACGTCATTGTTCAGGATAACTTGGGTTGCTACAAGCAATCCGCAAAGGTCTCGAAAAGTGGTAACCGGTACTTCGGTTTGATACGGTGAGTTTTCGGACAACTAGACACCATTATTTTCAGACTGATGCTAAATGCGTATATTCACTCGCATATCGGGTACGTAATCCAAACCTGGCAGCCATGGCTGTAGCACGACCTTACTGTACTGGAGCAAGCTCAATGGCGGACTTCTAAATACCTCATTGGAATGTGCCATCTTCCATAAGAGCAGAGGCTGATACTTGTAAGAGTACTCAGCGGGCGGTATCGTCGAATGCGAGGCGACTTGCTAATGATGTATTTGCTTGTACGCAATCAAAATCATGTTTGCCGCTCTTTACTGCGACTCAGCAGTAAGACCAAACTTAGAGGCCACTCCTTGAAATTAGCAGAACCATACAGCAGCCTGACGTACTGTAGAAACTTCTTTTTCCTTCGTGTGTGTCAATCCTAGAATGCTCTCCCCGAATCTATTGTTGCAGCGTCCAAGCTAGCCCTATTTAAAAATCGGTTCAATGACGAATTCGGCCACTTACATTCTGTTACTTGATGTTACCCTCCGTCGTACTTCAGGTAAATACCTTGTATTTACTTTTTCACCTATTGAAGTTCTGGAAATGTTCTGGATGCAAAGCTACTGAAGCAAATACGTTAAGTCCATTATTTTGACGGCAAAACTACTAACTGCATTTCTTCATTAACGTCTTTCGATAACCCACCAGACTACCCAACAAAGCTTGTAAAGAAGTGCTTCTTAACCAGTATAAATCATTGTTCATTGTTCATTAAAGAGTTGGTTTGTATGATGAAAGTTGTTATTGAAAAACCTTTAAGTGAAGTAACACAGATATGCATGAAATCTTCTTCTGGCGCCCTGCTTCCATACGGATAACCCCACTAAAATTCTCATCTAAACTTTCACGGCCCGTCTGGATTGTGAATGTTTGGCATATGACTAAGTGAGTCAACACTCTAATGGATCATCTTCAACACCGCTGTTGCTCATAGTGAATAAGGGGCTCTCATAAATAAATAAGTGCTTTCGTTTTCTTATTTCCTCATCTAACATGTCCAACTCAATGAAACTTTCGACTCTTTTGAGCCTAGCAGGTTTTTACTCGCCAGTGGTTCTGTCACATCTCATCTCACGTCTGTGCAGTAATTACTTCGGAAGCAAAACTTTGCACCCCCAAGAGACCGACCCATTCGCAGCCAGCAATAGACAAGCGAAATACGAAGATTTCTTTAAATAACATCTATTAAACTGCTGGGATCTATCCGATGGATACTGCTTCAGGTTTTCAGCTTGTTTACATATTTGAATAAATAGGATATTTTCTGAGTGGTTTTGAGATGGATTCAGTGAGCCCAAAAACTTATATTTTAAGCTAATAAAAATTAAAGACAATAAAAACTAGCGGCAACGAAAAATTTTGCTTTAATACGATGAAAAAGTAAATAAATAGTGCTATTCATTGAACTGTCTCCAGCGTGTCTGCATTTATGTTGGATATTCCCTTGCCAGTTTTTAACCACACTTTCACGTCGCCTTTGTTCATTTGCGCTGTGGCAAATTCGCAATTTGGACATCAGTGTTTAATCTATTTTTCGACTGCTTTACATGCGTACGTCATAGGTGATCGAACCACCTAGCCCGCTTCAGCATTCATCTATTTTGTGCACATTAATTCTATTTTGCATACCTAACAGATAGCAGAACACTACAGTTCGTTTTTGATCGCATTAATATGTCAGTGGTTATACACTTAAGTGTCTATACTTGGTGGAAAGGAACCTTTAATCCGTCAGCTCAAGGTCAGGCCAGTCACGGCTTAGGGTAAAATACAAAAAATACGAAGTAGTAGAGATTAAACTAATAAAAGTACTGACATTTGCAAGTGAGCGTAACAAAGCGTGATAAAATACCCTGGTAAATTACGAAAAGGTCACAGCAAACTCTACTGAAGGAATTTTCTATTGCGAACAGGGTATTGTGAGGAACAAAGCGCACAATCCAGATGCAGTTTGTTCCACCACTATATAGGCTAACGGAAGTTATTGTGATTTAGGACAAACGGACCCAGTTTATTCATCATTTCCAGACAATCGACCGCCAAAAGAAAGTGCCATTATTGAGAGCCAAGCAAAAAAGGAAGCAGTAAGCAGTAAACAGCGGATGAAAAAAGAAACATAACAAAATCTGGCTTTTATGTGACAATTGAAATAACAAGCAGATATTGATGTTAATTTGGGTAAATATGAATTAAGCGCACCAGCAAATAAAATTGCGTAAACCGGATGATAAATGGTTTTAAAAAAATAATATACGGGACTGGCTTATGGGATTCAACTCGTGAGATCAGTTGATATTTATGGTGGTTCAGTCTTGTGGAACCAAGAAGATGCACTTGCTCTAATAATATCAAATTATTATCGTATTTACCTAGTTAACATTTTATCGCCCTAGAACTTCACTTTTGGTTTAAACATTTTCGTTCATCCGCGCATGGCTTCCGTAACTTTTATGCTTCTTATGGGATCACTTCTATTCAGAATCAATGTTTTATCGTTTCTTACCAAATTTAATGTAAGTATCACTTTTGCTGGTGTCAGTAAATACTTAAACATTTTGTTGAAATCGTCTGCTTTTTGTTTTTCTGTGTTTTTATTGAAGGCAACACAATCATACTTTCCGTGCCACATATTTCATTTAGGGTTTCAAACCAAAATCCCTGGGATCGTGGACTTCATGCACTTTGTCCGCACATGTTCACTTCGAAAGCTAATCTGCGCAACTATGAATGCTCGAATTCTAGGTCATTACATCAATCACTTAAGAAAATTTGTGAAGTAAACCTTTGTGCGTCTGGTTAAGGCACCTTGAACAATCTATGTAACTTTTAGGTCAAATGTAAGATTCCGAACGGAACGGAGCTATATTTTAACGACGAACTTATACTGATTTTGTGTGTATGAATATTATCTCTTTTAGTGTTAGTAGCTGACTAAAATGTCTCAGAAATTGCATTCTTTTAGCCACTATATAATTCCCATGTTCCTTGCAGCTTAAGGGGCTAGAATTACATTGTCCTAAATGTCTGACTGAAGAACAGACTAAATAATGCTTCCTCTATATGATATCAAATCCATACATTGAATTTCAATGTGGAGAAGTGTCTGTCACCTTGCAGCCTGGCCTTCCATTGCTTGCACGTCACAAGTAATACTTGCTGAATGAAACGTATACAATACTTTCGAATGATCTGCAAATATGTATGAGTTAACGAAGCGCATGACTGGCTTGCAATCATTTGTATACATAATAAGAAACGGAGAGGAAGTAGAACGCTGTCTTAAACTACGCTACTTGCGAAGACATGGGGCACAGACATAAACCCATTTATGCTGGCTTTCTGCCGGCTTTCTGTGACATTTGATTCGAAACAAAAATAAGTGATTTTGACATAACAACACTACTCAGTTTAAACACTAGTCATTTGTGTGGGACTCCATTGAACGCTTTTGCATGTCAAGATGGCTTGCAATACACAGTACTCCAAAATCAATGGTTTCAGCGAAATTATGTACTAAATCAATTGGCCAAGTTATGGACGAACGAGACTGTAAGGATCCAGCCTGCGTAGGTGAGAAAACAATACGATAATAGGAAAGACTTTGAATTGTAAGTGATAGAATATAACTGTGAATATTAGGGTGACTGATCTAACATGCCATGCACTTGTCGTTCGTGTGCGTACGTGTGTGGACACAACGGCTATTGGTCTGCCTAGTATAGCTCTGTATTGGTGACTTTGATTCTGCCTGCATGTGGTTACCGCAACTGTTGCCTGTGCAACGTCTCGCTTTTGGCTTACAGTTGTTCTTCTTTTCACTCGAATCTTCGTCTTAGTAGGCAGCCGGGTTTCTAACTTTGTCTCGGTGTGTCAACTTGGGGACAGATGTTACAAAAGCACTAATGACAAGTTCAAGTACCTCACCTCATCCGTTATGGAATTCATCCACCAGAACGCCTACTGGAATGGGAGTGTCACATAAGAGTGAACGGATGGACCAACCTAATGAGCCACGTTAACACTGGGAGACCAGTATCCGTATGTGTTTAGGTCACATTTGGGAAAATTTGAGCGAACCTCTCTCCTGTCGTTAGATACTTCGATATGACCGACTGCTTGGCGGGGCAGGTTATCTGCCGAATTAGGCAACTTAGTGGGCCAGGGTGAGATTGCCAAGCTTTATGAGCCAACCGACTTGGTTACTCAGGTTGCAATCATCAGAAATAAGACGGGCAACTTGCGCGTGTGTATAGACCCGAAACAGTTGAATGAAGCCCTTCGTAGAGGGCATTATACACTGCGTTAGTTAACAGGAATTTTCCCTCGTTTTGCCACAGCTAAGGGTTTCACGAAGGTGGACCTGTCTTCCGTATTCTTGCAAGTGCCTCTAGATGATGAATCCAGTTTCCTTACGACTTTTTCCACCATCTGTGCAATCGACAGACGATTTGGACGGTGTAACGTATGTGACATACGATGTGAGATCACCACCGAGCTTTCGATAGCTTCCGCTGAAAATTCCCAGCAACTTCAGCCCTCGGTTGTAAGAGTGATAGCACAGGTCCTTTACATTCTTTGTTGCTCTTCGTTGTGGTGCCTCTATCGCTTCTACGTCGCGCTTCAACCAAGGTTGCCAAGGTTGGATAGCGTATTCAACACGCGCGCAACTAGGAATTGTGCATCATTGGGAAGATTGATGGTTCGAATCTCCCGAATGCCCATCGCAGCATGCCGGCGTGCTGGTTGCCTCTTTCCGCAGCTAACGCAGCCTGTTTTGAACAGTTGAGGTCGCTCTGTGCGAGCACACCAAGGTCACCTTCCTGAGAGCTGGTCTGCCATCCGTTTGGTACAAGTAAATATGTGTAGTTATGTCTATGGCGTAATTGTACAACGCGACACTAGTTTACGTTGAATGGTAGGGCGTTTTGATCTGACCAGTTCGACACTGTGTTAAAATCGCACTGGAGCCGTTCGTGGTCGTCAGGTCCTCTGATCCTTCGCCATATCTTGATATCATCAGCGAAAAATAGGAAACCGGAAGCAATTGATCTCGCCAAATAGTTAATGAACACCAAGTATAGACGAGGTCCATGTACCGAGCCTTGTGGTACTCCATACGCCACATCGATTGCATTAGACAATGATATTCGGACTCTCAACACTAGAAGTCATTCGTGTAGAAAATTGCTAATCCAAATCAAGAGTGGATCACCAATACCGTTGTTTCGAAGCTTCTGAAGAAGCTTTCGATGGTCTAAGCGATCAAACGCTTTTGAAAAGTCCAGGTAGATAACATCGACTCCAACTCCATCATCAACATCTTCAGCCCAGCTATTAGGTGCAATTAATAGGTTAGTATTACACGAATGCTTTTGAAGAAAGCCATGCTGTTCTGGAGCTACTAAGTTTTGGTTCTCTAGTTAGTGCATCAGCGCATCTGCGATGATTGATTCCATGAGTTTGGATAGTACAGGAGGTAATGTTATTGGACGGTATTTGGAAGGGTCAGTGGGGCTACCTCCTTTATGGAGAGGTTTGATGACCACTCGCTTCCATACTGGTAGAATGTGGTTCTCTTCTAGACATCGCTGATAGAAAACAGCCAGTGGTTCTGCTGGAGCACTAGGTACCACATGCAGAGTCTTTGGTCGGATGTTGTCGGCTCCGGGAGAGCTGCGGATACGTAAGGATAACAACTTCAACGCAGTTGCCGCAATGAAGGTGATGTTGTCTAAACCAGATGGTGGAGTATTAGAAATGAGGAGAATGTTTGGGCTTGTTACCTACTGGAAAGTTTGGGAGTAATGACGCCGTAGAAGATCAGCCGCTTCCATTGCTGATCGCGCGCACCCATCTGCCGTGACTAGTGCTGGAATCCCCCGCTTCACTATCGAAGGCCGTTAAAGTGCCTGCAGAGACTATTGCTGTTCGTGCAGAATCGCTTCATTAACTCCTGCTGATGCGGAACCTTGTCTTCGCGGATCAGTTTCACACAAAAGTTACGATATGTTACGTATGCAGTCCCGGTTTTGGCATTCGAGCAGTCCTGGTGATCTCTCCATGCGAAATCCCTCAGGGACAAACATTTACGTGTTCTGCTCGTCAGAAATGATGTATGCTTGTTTTTGGGTCGGAAGGACTTCTGTTCCGATACGTGCGCAACGAGTGTGCTAAAGGTCCTTGTAAATGTTTCCCAGGCAACATCTGGAGGGGCATTCGGTTAAGAAAGTCCAAGGTGTGTCCATAATAATTTTATATAACACATTGTAGTGAGTGACAAAATTCACTTCCTCATCATCATTTTCAGATTTCCCCTTTATGGCATGTATAGTCAAAGAGTAGAGTAACATGATCAATACGACCCAGGGGTGTGCTTGTAACTATCCTGTCGACCATGCGTTCTTCGTTAGTGAGCATAAGATCAGGTATCGACGGCTTGTTAGCAGTTTGAAATCTGATGCAATAGGCCACGTGATTGTACAAAGGGTGGCTAGCAATTAGCTCTTGCAAGCAGGCTTTAAACTGCGTACCATCATTTGCCGGCGTTTCTATGTCGTGCATGTTAAAGTCTCCAGTGATAAGAATGTAGGTGTTGGACTTGTTCAAAGCAAACTGAAATACGTGGTTCAGTTTGGCGTCCATTTCCGACGTTGAGTTTGGTGGGCGGTAAATAACGGCTAATAGGCATGTGTCCTTGTTTCTCAAAAATAAGCGGCACCAAAGGGAATCAGGAGCTCGGATTTCCGGATGATCCATAACTTCACACCGGAGGTTTGTATTATAATATGGAAACACACAACCACCCCTTCCGGTTCTATCGGTCCAAAGCAGCGGCATACCGGGTAAATTGATCTCAGCTTCGGTCATCTCAAGGTTTAACCAGGTCTCTGTAACCTTGACGAAGTCCCGCGTTTGTGAGGCATGGAATTCTCTAAGTTCGGTCAAATTGCTTTGAAGATCTTGGGCGTTTGGGTACATGCAAGGTAGGGATTTGTTGTTAGGAGTCCGTGGACCGATGTCAACTTTGTGTTAGTTTTTATGCCAGCCGTTAGGTGGCCGGTCATTAAGCGTTTTTGGTTTATGTATTTCATTCAAGTTGCACGACATTATTCAGTGTTCCTGAACAGTCGTTTCACTCGTGCTGTGCTCTGCCCTGTTGTTTGCCGTGGGTGCTGTTGTGTCGGTCTCTCCGCTGGACTGTGCAGATAAAGTATTTGCAGGGTTTTCAATTTCCGTCGAATTGCTTACGAGTTTTGGCCGTCCACCTTCTGCTTTTAGTCGTATATCTGTTGGCAACCTGGCTCGAAACTTTAAGCAGCTATCCAACAGAATTTGCGTCATTCCCACGGAGTGTAATATTACTTTCACTCGTCTTGGACCGTAGCCCTTGTACTTAGGTGATGAACGAACGCTTGTCAAGGATTTGCTAATAACATTGTCAACAGAGAGTGCTTCGCAGATGTATCACCACTGCTCTCGGTCATGTGTATGCGCATCATGATTAGAAGAATGCAGAAGCTCGGGAACCCCATGAACAAATATTTTTCTTGGTATCTCTATTAGCAATACCGCGTTGGTAAATTGCTCCTTTTGGGCGATCTTTCCAAGGTAGCTCAGGCAATATGCGTACTCTGCTCGGTGAGTTGCGAACACGAACTGCTGAGAGCAAGACAACCTCTGTCTCATCTGTTGTGTCTAGTGTCACTCGGAGAATTCGAGGTTCACCAGAGTGCACTGAGATCGGATGACGCACTGCGCGTTGCAGCATTGTAGGCTCAACCCGAATACCAATCGCAATGCGGATGGAACTCCACTGATTGCGATCGTCTTGCAACAAGCCTTTTCTTCTGCCAGATTTGGACTCGGGAACATTGGTGCACACGAGAGTCAACGCAGCATGGTTTTGTCTAGCGAATGTTGGCTTTATAGTTTTTGCCGGCTATTCGGGTTTATTAGAAGGCATCACTGGATTTGACTTTGAAAGCTGCGTTGCGCCACGTGCGCTCGGTACAGAAGATGTACCTAGTTGTGTCGCTCCCGGTGTGTTTGTCGAGACAATCGATGCGTACTTTACCTGCTTGTTATCTCCACCGCATTGCCTTCGGCTCTGAGCTGTCGGTGTCATGGCTGTATCTCCAAGTGAAACGTCTATGGTTGGAGAAGTGGAAGCAGGCATGTTTGAGGCTGGTCCATTTTTGGGAGTAAGGTGACGCAGTGGATATAGGGACACAGACGCTACAGTGCGGTTCGAGCGTCTAGCTCTCTTCTTCAGCTTAGATTCGGAGCTTACTTGTTCTTGCTTCATTCCATTGCAGAAGCAAAAGAGACAATCCAACGTCGAAGTGCCGGGGGTCGCTTCACTTACCTGCACAAGAACTGGACGCTCGTTAGGCGGAAGCCTCTATCGTCCATCTGACCTGACCTGACCTACTTTGGCTGGGTGAGGTAGTATCGTGGGCCATATTTACCTCCGTGTGATCCTCCTTAGTATGTACTAAATGGGCGATTATCTCAGTCAACTTATCGCACTTTTTCATGAGCAACGATAAAAAGTTGACAACTGGAATGACTTGACATGTTGGGCAAAACCAAATTGTGTCAGCAACTTGGTTTGTCTGTCTCACTTCTTGGACGGATTTGCCTACACATTGCCGACAATAGAATCTAATGCAGCTAGAACAGGTAACACTGATCTTAAGGACTTTACTGCAATTGCCTGCGCAACACAGGCGACGTTGAACCATTGTTATGCTAGTCGTTCTCTTATTGTTTATAGCAAGATCTATATAAGCGCTCACCTTGATGAGTGACCTTTGTGCCAAGGGTGACGCACGAATAGGTCAGAACACGTACACGAATTGAGAGTTGTTCAACCGCACCAAGGTCAGGCGGTAGAGGCAGATGGAGGTCGTTACGCGCAGACTGTCTGGTTCAACGATCAATCGAATCGCCGTTGAACGCACACCCATACAAAGCGGCAGCGTATTAATCGGCCTGCCTTAAGCGACGATGCAGGTACAGCGCTGATAAGCGTCCCTGGAGCTGCTCAGTTGATGAGCGGAGCAAAAAGACTGTACTGTTGTTATGTTGCAACTTGCAGGAATGGCCGTTGCGTAGTTTGGGAGCCCTCAGCTTCTTCTTCCGAATGAGACCAAAGTCTTTTCCGAAACACCGGTTTGAGGTAGTTAAACTAGTGGAATTCTTCAAAGAATATGCCGAAAACTGGGAACTGGAGCAAGAGTATAATCTACACAGGTTAGCTCCAAGAGTTAGACAGCACTGAGTAGAGCTCGTCGAACTGATTCGAACGAACGCACGCACAATATTGTGTGGAGAGAATTAGAGTGGCCACAGAGGGCAAAGCTAGAGCCGAGTTAGACTGCAGCAGCACGGGAATTTGGGTTACACGAATATTGACATCCGATTTCACTGCAGCTAGCCACGATTTCAGTTATCCACGACGACGACGACACCAACTTTGGTTACGCGAGGGTGAAACCATAGCTCTAGTAAAGTCAGTGTCTGGTCTGCGAAGAACGTGACCGATGCACTGGAGTCAGCGGCGTTGGATGAGCGCTGGGAGCTTTGGAAGACCGTAACAACGCTTACGGATTTCATCACTGGTTATACAACTATGTCACAGTGATTTTAGTATAAGCCTTTGACACAGGTGGACAAAGACTCCTAGCTTCCGAGTGTTCTAGCAACGCAGTGGCCAAGTTTCGCAACCATGGCGTAAAATGGCACTACTGGTTACTGAGAATACTCAGATAGTCGTTCTCGGGCTAATTTCCTTCTCTGCGACAAGCGTTTCACATTTTTAAGTAGACTATTCTAACGCTGTAAATACGATTCCGGATTTCGGATGTGGCCTGACCATTGGAGAGAATAGTGGATCCAAGATACTTTAATTCAGAAACAGACTCGATGAGTGGTCAATGTAAGGAGAGCAACGGGACGGACTGGGTGGCCGAGGATGAAAAGTACTTCCTCTTGCTGATGTTATTTCTTGGCCGATCATAGAGGCTGATCAATCGACTCGAGTTAGCAGTGACTGTAGTGAAATATGATCTACCACAAGGATGGCGGTGTTGTCAGCAACTTCTAGGTCTGACAGCCAGAAGTCATGGCTAACTCGAATACGACAATAGCCCTCAAGGGCATGATGCATAACCCAGTTGACTGCGAAGTTGAACATCGCTGGAGAAAGTGGGCAACCCTGCCGGACTCCTGTATTGATATAGAATTCCTCCGTTTCTTCTCTATAGACCCGAATCGCTGCATTCATGCAACCGTAATATGATCTCATCAAGTTAACGCGTTTAACTAGCACACCGCCGGAAAGTAGGATTCTCCAGAGTGCTTCACGGTCAAATGAGTAAAAAACAGCGCGAAAATCAACGAAGCACACAAACCTAGGCTGTTGGAACTGGTAGCGGTGTTTGAGTAGCCGACATAGAAAAAGATTTGGTCAGCGCAGCTACTCCCTGGATGAAAAGCACCTTGGTTATAGTGAGTTTGCAGGCTCCTCTCTTTTCCAAAGCGGGAAAGGAAGGTTCGTGCGGAGGTTTTGGCAGTCACATCGATAAGACTAATCCCGCGATGATTAATGCACACCTTTCGTCCCACTTTCTTTGGAAATGACAGTTGTACTGAGGTACTTCACAAAAAACAGCAGGTCTCGGTCTTCCATATTAGGCAGAAAAGCTCGCGCAACTGGTCAAGGAGAGCTGGTAGACAAGCATTTTAGATTTAAGCTGGAATCCCATCTGCTCCAGGAGCTTCTTTTGGCTTCTAGCGTCGAACGATGTCCGCAGTTTCTGTGCAAGATAGCGGTGAGCAGTCCGCCTCATGTATTACTTGGTTTAATGCCGAAATGAGTGCTGGGTGGTGTACTGGGCGGTTTGGAAGATTGCTAAACTGCTTTACCAATCTTGAAAGTTTTCCTTCCTATCGGGGATGATTTGGCCCTCGGAACTGCCCAATATCGGCTGTGGTGACTAGCGTTTCCAAAACTAAACGTACGATACGAAGAAACTGGCTCAAATTACCAGAGTTGATGCAATCTCAATGTTGCTTGCGATAACAAATCAGTATCAGTTGCAATCATTCCGTGCTAAGTGGGTTGCCACATGTCCTACGCGATGGTAGTTTGAGGAATTGATGAGACTTGCTACTCTCGCTTTAGCGGACCATCGGATAGCATCTGCAATGATCCAGTCCTTCACATGCTTAGACGAAGATAAAGCGGCGCGTTGAACTGACGATGTTAGCCTAAATCCAGATCCATCTGCAAGTACGAGGCTTGATGCACTGGCAGAAATTTCTGCTTCTATTACTGCCTCAAGGGATCGGCAGCAGTCAGTATTTTCCAGTGCGGGAGTGTTGATAGGCTTTGGTAGAAGGGTGTTGGGGTGCATTGTCAAGGGTAGACTGAATATGGCTCGCAGAGGTACGTGGTCCGAACCACCTATATTGCCCGGTTTAACCCTTCTGTATGCTCGATAGTCATCAACGGAGGACGTCCCCCAGGATCAGATGAAGATATAATATATCCTGCTTGCTGTACGACTATCATTGGAGTATCTTCTCAACAGATGCTTCCTGGGATTTTGGAACAGAAAATTGCTTATGTACAACGGTTACTCTTAGCAATGATGAGCAAGCGTTCTCAGTTATCACAGCGCTCTCCAAGGGTGTATCACCCGAGTATATGACAGGTCTGGTCGTTTCTCGGCCCGGATAATGCATTCCCATTACCCAGCAATGATGAGGATGCCACCTTTTGGAACATGGTTCATCGCTGTCCGTTGATTAGCGTAACCTTCGTCTTTTTCGCTTTCCGCTGAGTGTATGGTTGGTGCGTAGACAGCGATTATGGTCAGATTTATCGGGTGATCAAGGAAACGAGCAATGGCTATTCTATCTAATCCTGGCTTTCCTGAAAGCAGTGCGTTATATGCCTGGCAACTTAGAGCCATAGCGAGCCCATGATTGCTCGCATTATCCTCCGACCCACTGTGGTACAGCCAGTATGATGTGTCTACTTTAGGGATTTTGATTTGTCGGGAGCCATAGATAGGTATTCGAGACTCTGACGGGCATGCCATGTCGATCTGGTAGTCACTTTGTGTGCGCATGGTTAACACTTGTCTGCCAAAAGCCGACAGGGTTCCGACATTCCAGCATCCAATGAATAATGGCTACTGGGGATAGAGTGATACAGCTAGCTTGCTTGTCACTCTGGCCAGTCAGTTAGCGCAGAGTGCGTCGCCTACTCGAAACGCTGTAGCATGTGAAGAATCGTGGGTAACCGACATGTCGTGAAGTTTTGTGAGGATTATGGGTACGTAAGAGGATCCCAACTTTTTCCTGCAAGGTAGCAAGGATCGGATAAATTGTCTTCACTACTGACCGTTGGATCAGGGTCGATCTCTTCTGTCCAGTTGTTAGGACTGAGGTTGCACGCGGGTACGAATTCACCAAAAACAGTTTTCCCGGCTAACCTCACCGGTTCTAGCCCATCTTCCTCAAGGGTGTCCGGGGTGTGGCCGCTGCCGCTTGCGAGCAGCTTCTTGGAGTCATAGGGGAGAGCTGGGTGACAGATGGAGATCAAAGATAGGCGGACTACCCCGGAGGGTTAGGCAGCTTCCCTACCAGAAGTGCTAATCCTCCTTGGCATCACGGACACCCCTAAGCTGCCAAATAGACATTAATGCACCAGCTACTTTGTGACAGTGACTTCATAACAGCAACAGCCATGAAAATACACTGAGAAACGCGTTTTCTGTTTTGTTCTGTATGTATGCTTTGACCTGTTTATATAATTTAATCCAACTTGCAAAGTAAAAAGCCTACTTAACTTGCAACATTGCAAATTGACAGGGTGTCAGAATGTCGGTACAATATGGGACGTCCCGATACACAAGCATTGATTCTCATGCCTTTAAATACTTTCCCGATTCGCCCCTGCAAGCGGCAAATATGAATGATAATCTACATGATTCCTAACATATTTCCGTACAGCAGATAGCCTTACTTGCTATGGGCGAGAGTAATAACTGCCCAGCTTAGCACCAGCCTGACACTGAGATTGACTTTCGTGTACATGAAATTCCCATGTGCACACTTGGCATATGTATAGATAATTATATCTTGATCTCAAACATAACGGGAATTTCTTTGAAAACCTGTGAGCTATGGAAGATCTTCTCCAAATTTGAAGCAATTCCATGTGTTTTTAACGAACAAACACATGTAACATTGCTTAAATTGCAGTGCACTAAGGATGTCAGTATACGCTGAATTCCTGATGATGCCTTGCTTATGTTTACAAAATATATATGAGAAATTAAACTGCATATGCTAATTACGAAGTCCATTTTTTCAGATTGGTAATAGTCCAGCTGAGGTTTATGGGAACAAAACTTTTATGCTGCACAGTCAAATGATAAACTTTTATTTCCGCGTATATTGTCATTTAGAAATTCCATCACTCCGCATATGACATACCAAGTGGTTGTTTTGACATGCAATATAAATTGCACGATTGTATGCTTAAGTAGACACATATCCTTTTCTCTTCATGTCAACGTTTACTTTGCAGTTGATGTCATATTTTATTATATCCCGATGACAATGTAAGGGCTAAAAATGCGCCCATGCGTGGGTACATAGCTTATTTTGGCTTGGCTTTATTTGCTTAGTTATCCCGGTTCGTCTAGTGCCGTCAAAAACCACAAACACGATGCTGATGAAACTTTACATCATAACCAAATATTTTGAATAAGCGATGAACAAGTAGACACTATTCATTTGCTTGACAGCGGAGGTACTTTCATTCTTCTTTCACATTGTTGCTTTTCAAGTGAAGTCAAATTTGCTGTGACGCATTAACTGGAGCTGAGCTCTTCATGCAAGTACTTGTTTACAAGTCGCCTTGAATGTAACCGCACCCGCGACTTTTATCTTATTCCATGTGAAATGTTATTTTACAGAAGCCTTTTTTGATAACGAATGATATTATTATTGTTAAACTTTGTGTATATAGACGGACACCTCTAAAGGAATAGAGGCTGTTTCCTAAGGCTTATGATTTTAACTCGTGAAATATGCCCACAAGGAAGTAAGAATTCAAATCAGGGAAGAAATTTCTTTTTGATACTTCTCTTCAGGTTAATACAAGTATAAAATTTTGTTAAAATTGTGGGAGGCTAAGATAGCTGGGCTAAGGTTTATTCAGTCTAAACAGCTGCTTTATTTGTCGAACGATTGGAGAATTTGATCAACAGATGTAGCAGCCTGTTTAAACTGAATGAACTTTAGCCCTGCTATCTTAGCCTGTCGCAGTTTTAATTAATTTCTTATATGTCCAAGCTGTACCCGGCTACGCATTGCTGTGGCTCAGTCTGGGTAAATGAAAGTGAATGAAACAGGAAATCTACCCTTTCTTAATAGATGTCGTTTCAAAATAATTTCTGATATGCAATGTTGGTAGATGCACCTTTATCCGGATGTGTGAAATTGAAGAAAAATTCTCACCTTTGTAATGTATTTGCTTTCACAACTTTTGTGGGTATACAAAGTTTTGTGTTATAAATTTGCCGGTGCACATGTGGATATTGCCAAATTTACCGACTCTAGAACGTGCAACATGTAATTGTCCATGAGAGAACTAGTCGGTGCGTCGATCGAAATCGCATACTTCGAATGACTTGCCCTGAGCATTGTTGATTCCAAAAGCGTTGCTGTGGCTCAATGTGGTTAAATCAAGCTAAAAAAGAAACCACCTATGCAACAAGTAGTTTCACGAAACTTGCGAGTGTGCAATGTTTTTTGCTGTTTTGTTGTCTGGTTGAATGAAAATGTTTGAAAAGAAAAATCTTGCCTTTGTAATAGTGTTAGTTTCCAAACAGTTGTGGGTAGAACTGGTTTTATTGTTACGTTGCCTGTGCGGTTGTGTTGATTGACAGGTCTGCCGCCTTTAGAACACGCAAAATGTAATTATCCATGTGAGAAGTAGTCGGTGCGTAGATCTAACCCGCACACTTCAAAAGAATGCCCATGAGTTTGTTGATTGTGACTTCAAACGCCGAACAAATTGGGAATTGCAGCCTCATAAATTGAAATGGCGTATCAGAGGAATCAGCGTAATGCGTTTTATGGGGAGAATGCCTGCTAGGTGAAAAGCCTCCACGTCTGTAACACTGCTGCCGAACCATTTGCATGAACAGGATTAACCCGAATCACCCAGCTGGCAATACGTAGAGGTTGTTCGACTAGCCAGCCTGGAGGATTTTTCGAAATGTGTTTGTCTTCATCCTCTCGAATCATTGATTAGTATGGATAACAGTTTATCTCACTACACTTCCTAAGTGTGTCTTTGCCACTGACAGGATTCATCATTCTGACTTCGAAGTGAGATCCATCAGCAACATCACAAAAACTGATAGGATATTACAGATCATTGTAGCATCTATCATGTTCAGCATGTTTTATCTGCTGACCGTTTCTCCAATTAAGAACAATAGCTCTCGGTTAGAATTGATCTCTGTCTATAACGATTGCAACTTTGACTATAGTTGTAGCACTGCATCTTCGCATATATTCTCCAGTCGGCTTTTTGTCAGCATGAAAAACAATCATCATGTCACTAGCAGTTTAGCACAAACGCTGTGAACCATTATTTTGGTGAAGAAACCCTTGCAATTGGTAAAGGACAGACGTTTTTATGCCGGCAAAAATTTCGCAGCGCGCAATTAATTCATCCTTGTCTTTACTGATGAAATACATTTGTAGGAATTTATGTTGATAATCTGGAAACGAAAGCAGGAAACAGACTTTATGATAACTGTGCCCATTAGATTTGAAAGTGGATATCAATGGAGCTCTTATGATTTTTGTAACAAAGACGCCCTTTGTAAGCATGAGATGTATTTCCTGATGGTAGAAAAGCATTGTTGCTATTCCTCGGCATCTCCGACAAACAAAAGCTTTAATGTCTCTAGCGGTTCTTTCATTTCAGGCAGTTTAATTTTTCTGCAGCGCAGCACATTAATTTCGTTGCTTAATTAAATTTAATTGCCCAGCAATGCGCACATACTTCAGTCATACTGCCAATCAGAACATGTCACCCAAATCATAATACTCAGCTAGGTTGTACCGGATTGTAAGATGATTGAAATTGTGCGATTGCTGCGAACTTGTTAGCTTTTGCCACTGAACTGTTATTTCTCACTGACGACTAATAATCACTCTCAACCTACCAGGTTCATACTCTTGAGAAGAAGGCAAATCCGCAGCTGCAAATCTTGATCGTTTTCTTAATCTTACAGCCTCGAGTCTGACTGCACGTTGTACTGCACGTAGCTGAACCATTCTCTGTCCGTGTTCCTCAGTTTGATTTGATCAAGCTCGTCGCACTGCTGCTGATGCGCGAATACAACGATCTAAGCTTGATGTTCTGCGTGACATACTCAGGTAAACTAAGGCGGCTGAATACTACTGAAAAAGAAGCAAAAGGGCTTTGGCAATAGCATATAACATAGCAAAACAACATAATACAGCAAAGCGCGAACCAAACATCCAAACCAAACATGAAAATTAAAAACGAAACCTTTATATTCAAACGTAGAGCAAACCACATCGTAACTCCACTCCCGTTGCACTGTAAAATATAAAACGCCTATAAAAACAAAATGAAAACAATAACAAATGAACAACTAAACCATACTCATTACTTGAACGTCATGTCATCGCCAGGGTTCAATTTTAACGCAGATACTCGAAACAGTCAAATATTGCGTTTTTATTCCATCTGAAAATATCAGCAACTATCCACTAGCTGGCTAGCCGAACAACTTCCATTTTGTGCCAGCTGGGTGGTTCGGGTTAACGCAGGTTCCACCTAATATTTCGTGAGCAGTGTTCCAGAACGTGGTGCGTTTTCGCCTGATAAGCGTTCTGCTTAAAAATGTCACAAATGTGTGTTTACCAACACTGTGATGTGGCGGACATGACTTGCTACTAAATAAAATCATTGCCTCTTGCCATACCGAAGGAACTTATTCATGTCGCGAAGATTTCATCTAATCTATTCCTATTTTGGCGAATTTACAGAACGAAATCACAAATTCACAGTAATAGTAACAAATTTATTATCTTGACTTCCACTTGAACCCATAAACATGGTTAGCAACAACCCGTTTCGAATTTGCCTGTCACGTTGGCCAGCCACAGGAGGCCTGCGCCTACAGAGGGACCATGGATGGCTTGCGCTGCACCACCCACAGCTCCAATCACACACCCCATATCCGTGTAAACCCGAAGGAATAAGACCGGGAGGCATGCGGATGGGAGCCACGTTTCATCAACGGAGCCGGCCCACACTCCTTCACAGGCAAACACAAGCACGCTGTAGTTAGGACTCAAGCGCACACAAAGCGGTGGCCGGACTATAGTCTGCTCCACACTGAGTGCATGGAACCACTCTTTGATCCTAACACGGCAAAAGAGACCATGCACCCTGCCCCCTCCAACAACGACCAACTGCCTTCTGGATCCAGTGTGGAAGAGGTAGTGGGTAATATACAGGTAGGCACATTGTCAACATGCACATCAAGCGCAGCCACACCGGGGATATCAAGCAACAGCCAATCACTTGAGAGAAAGATAACAAAGAAAATAAATCGAGTAATGCATAAGGAAAGAGTGACATATATCTTAAAGTAATGAGCATATGAAGTAAATTGTTTACAGAAGAATGCGAGATAAGTTCACGAGGTCAGAAAGTATACTTTACGGAAATGCCACAAACACGAAAATGTTATCGAAATCGACTAAAATTGGCTTAAGCGACGTGTGCAAGTTTGTAGAAGAGAGTACAGGTAGACATGTATATGAGAAAGAAAAGCATTAGGACAAAATTGAAAACCCACCACCTGAAACAAACAGACTTAGCACGCAAGTACGCGGTTAGTAAATCGAATGCAGCGTACCTACAAACGCCGCGCCGGTTCTGCCTACCTTCTCTGCAGGACCCGTCGTCGCTTCTGTAGTGGTCCCGAGTGGCCTCGCTCATGGCTCACTTAGCCTGCCTGACTAAGGCACTCGCGACCGTATGTTCTACAGCACCATGCGCTTGATGTTGATGGTGAACAACCCATCGGTGCTTGCCGCTTCCGCACTTGCCGCTTCTTCTCTGCATGTATGAGGGCTTTCTCCTGCACCTCGGCAACCGCCTTCGTGATCAAATCGCGCCATGCACGCCGATCAACCGCCTTCGATTCCCATGATCTGCAATCAAGATTAGAACGTGTGAGGCTCACTTTAATCATGTCCTGGTAACGTAACTTTGGTTTCCCCACGTGCCGCTTCCCAATACTCAGCTGACCATATAATAGCTGCTTCGGTATCCGCGTCGAATCCATACGACCCACATGACCGATCCACCTCAGGTGTCTCAATAAAAGTATGCAGTCCACTGCATACATCCCACTTCGGCTCAACGCTTCCGTGTCTGCAACTCTGTTGCCCCAGCCGATCCGCAAAATTCGTCGCAGACACTGCTGATGGAACCGCTCGAGATATCGCACATCCCGACGGTACATCGTCCACGTTTCACTGCCGTATAGAAGAACGGACAGTGCCATGGATTTGTACACCATCAGCTTCGTGCCAATGGTAAGCTGATGGTTGTTCCACACTCGGTACTCAAGCTTCCCGAATGCCGCTGCTGCCTTCGACACGCGAATACGCAGCTCAACGTGTAGCTGCTGATCAGTCGACATCACACTCCCAAGGTAGCAAAAGCAGGAGGTGGTTCCTAATACTTCGGCACCAATGCTGATTCGCGGCAATATTGAAGATTGCACCTCCGGTGAAGACTGAAAGAGACAGACAGTTTTGCTTGTGTTGATGATGAGCCCGAATTTGGCCGCTGTCGAAGCCAGAGCACTAGTCATGTGCTGCAACTCATCCGCGCTGTGTGAAAACAACGCACAGTCGTCAGCAAACAGCAACATACGGATAGTTGTCTCACAGACTAGAGTTCTCGCACCGAAACGACGGATGTTCAGCAACCCACCATCAATACGGTGCTCCACACAAACACCGTAAGCACAAGCGGCATCAAAAGCACAGGACAACATTGCATGAAGATATATATTAAACAGGGCAGGAGCTAAGACACAGCCTTGCTTCACACCAGAGACAACTGCAAAGTCATCCGAGGTCTCTCCACTCAGCTGCACCCTCGCTCGCATACCACTGTGCAGACATTCAATTAAACTTACAAACTTACGCGGGCAACCAAACTTACCCAACACCAGCCACAATGCCTCGCGGTTCACCGTATCAAATGCTTGGTGAAATCAACAAAAAGCGAGTACAATGGCTGGTGTCGTTCTCTGCACTTCTCCTGCAACTGACGAGCCGCAAACACCATATCTATAGTGCTGCGACCCGAACGGAATCCGCATTGCTCTTCCGCCACGTTCGGTTCCACAACCTGACTGACGAGGAGGTTAAGCAGGATTCGGGCAATCACCTTGCCCACACAACTCAGCAAGTTGATGCCACGATAATTCGTGCAACATTGCTTGCTACCTTTGACCTTGTACAGTGGTAGCACAAGGGCATCCTTCAGCTCAGGAAGCACCTCCTCCTCAATCCATACGCGTTGCACCAAGTGGTGCAGCGCAGTCAACAACGTGGGTCCGCCGTGTTTCAATACTTCAGGCGGGATCCCGTCCGCCCCGGCACATTTGCCGTTTCGCAGCTGAGCAAGTGCTCTCTGCGTCTCATCCAGTGTCGGCGTGTCCGCCAGACTCGTCTTCACATCGTGCTGCTTCAGGCCGTTCAATGTAGGCCAGTCGATCTTTGCACGGTTGTTCAAGAGACAGTCAAAGTGTTTTCGCCAGATCTGCATTATGTCTGCAGTCTGTGTGCAGGTAGCGCCTGAACTACCATCGCTCAGCGTCCTCAGCGGCTCCGATCTCGGTCCATACACCGCCTTCAAGGAGTCAACGAATTCCTTGTGTTGGCGGCGTTCCGTATAGCATTCCATCTGCCTCGCCTTCTCCGTCCACCATCCCTTTTCAAATGCGACGGAGCTCTCGGGTCAGTCACCGTCGATGTTTGCGAAACTGACTAATGTTTCCCAAGTCACTGGGGTCTGCGACATGCGTAGCAAACGCTGTATTCTTCTCACACACCAATGCGCCGATCGTCGCATTGTTCCCATCAAACCAATCAAGCCGCTTACAGATTGCGCGCCTGATGTTCTGCAGTCCGTGTGCAGGCAGCTCCTGAGATATCATCGATCAGTATCCTCAGCGGCTCCAATTTCGTTCCAAACACCGCCTTTAAGGAGTCAAAGAATTCCTTGGGTTGACGGCTTTCGATGTAGCATACCATCTGCTTCGCCTTCTCCGTTCACCACGCGTTTTTATTGCGATAGAGCTTTTGGAGCAATTGTTGTCAAATTCTGGCAAAGTTTTTCTTCTTCCCCCGTCACTGGGGTATGCACATGTGCAGCAAACGCTGTATTCTTCTCACACACCAATGTACCAAGCGTCGCATTTTCTCCTCAAACCAAATTAGGCTGCTTACAGTTAGCTCGCTTGGTGGTCTCCTCTGCAGTAGCTATCACCTGGTCACGATTGTGGTACAACTGGTCGCCTACTGTGGCTATGCATTTCACATCACACAGACGTGCAGCCATCGTCTTCACCAACTAAATGCGTTTCGCCACAGTACCGAGGGAGAGAATGTTAAATTTGCGCCCGTTCACGGCGGGAATGCAATACTTAGATTTACGAAAATATATGTACAGTTTGGTCTGCAGCAATTTGTGATCAGTGTCACACTCAGCTCTACGTAATGCACGTGTCATGCGCACTTCACGCATATCACGCTGACGTACGATGACATAGTCGAGCAGGTGAGCGTGACCACTCCGTGGGAGTGTAGAAGTTGCTATATCAGTCGTACACAGTGCAAACCGAGTGTTCGTGATCGTCAGGCAGTGTATGGCACACAGTGAGAGCAGCTTGTCACCGTTGGCATTCGCTGAACTAATGCCATGCGGACCGATAACATCTGTCCACACCGATGAATCACGCCTAACGCTTGCGTTGAAATCACCCAGCAGAAATACTCGGTCGCTCCTCGGCACAGATGGTATCACGGAAAATAGCTCAATGTGGAATTCATCACGCGTGTCATCAGGACAACCATGACCGGACGGTACGTGCTTATTAAGGTGGCAAACTTATCACTGCCGAGTCGTAGGCAAACAGTCAGCAGTCGCGCGCTGATTCCTGTTGGTTCACCCACCGACTGGCCATGGAGGTGATGGGATATTGCAAATCCGATCCCATGTTCACGTAGTGCTGAGGCGGCGTTTCCCACCCGGTAGAATGTGTAGCCAGCATCTGCTTCATGCAACTTATATTGCTCCGCGAGCCGAGTTTCACTGAGCGCCGCAATATCGATGTGGTAGCACGCCAGTTCCATCGCGACCAGTGCAGTGCGTCGCTCCGGGCGGTCGCTTGAGTTCCGGTCCAGTAGTGTGCGCACATTCCAGCACCTGATGCTGAGTGCTTTGCGCGCAGGCATACGATTGCATTAGTGGGCAATCGCACGCGAGGTGGTCGTTGTGCTTCGGAGGATTGCTTGAGGGACTCCACCCGGGACCTTTGACTCAATAGCCTGACCCACAAGGCAGTGGGTGAATTGGAGTATTGTTTGAGGGACTCCGCCCGGAGCCTTTGGCTCAATAACCTTACCAACAAGGCAGTGGGGAGCAGATCCAGCTCGGGAATGTGATAGCAGAAACAGATTGGGATCTGCTTGACGGCCGTCACAAGCATCCTTTGAGGTGCTGGAACCATTTATATATGTATTGCGACCGTACTAGGATACACCTGTGACCACGGCCAGAAACGGGTTTGGCGGGCCTGCACCAATTTGACCAGGGGCTGCCTGGCTTGAGGCGGGCAGTAGTAAACCATTGAACAGCCGGAGGAGCCCTCCCACCGTTAGAGAAAATACGTGGCGCTCGTGCTCTAAGCCAATCGAGCTGTGAGCTTATAACCCGTAGAATTGTTGTCTCCCATGGCTATGTTTTAGCGGCAGAGGGCCAACGACCACTTCCTAACCTACGAAGCGGATGGACTAGGATACTGTTAGATCGCCCACACCTGACATGAGAAAGACTCGGGTACTCAGCCAAAGCCTTCGATTAAATGAAAACCCGAAAGGCAGCGGGTGTAGCACATGGTCAGTTCACTGACTCATGCGGACTGGTGTCGCGGATCTTGGCAGGGAGAAGGGCGAAACCCAACTCCCACCTAGCAGTCGCCACGATCAGGCGCCCAGGACATAAGCAAATGGCGCAACAGTGGAAGGAGTGGGTCAGGATCTAGCCACCACCAGCCTCAGCGTACCATAGGCTCTCTCGCCCAGTTCTGTGAATAAGTTGTAATAAACGCTCATGGACCAATCCGAAACAAATTGGGCAGAGTAACCTTGTTTGTTTTCTGCAACGGCGATCCATTTTTTGACGTGAGGAGAGGATACGTGACAGATAGTTGTCTTTAGACGGCACGGCTTTTCAAGACTCCTTTTCAAGACTGCTTGCAAAGCCTATTTGTAAGGAATACCTGTGTTACTAAACTAGGATTTGGAATGTAACTTCCAGTCTGCAAGAGCATTGCCAGTTACCCTTTTGTCATTAGCTGCGATAATCCCAATCACTTATTGCACACTTTTTTCTCAGACCAGTTCCGCCTGTCCAAGCACTACCACAATTCTACCGCAGTAGCCGTTTCGATGTTACACACCAGTCATCTTTCCAACCAGCCTTAAACACCGTATGCATCGAACGGTGAACTTGCCTTGTGGCTTGCCGTAGGTTGACTCCAACTACATCATCCGCATGTGATCCAGCATTTCACGATGGACGAACCATGTACCCACGTACATGAATAGGTTCATGCTACACCCATTTTGAGATAGACCAACATCTGCTATTGGAAAGTTGGCGATTTAGTGCGCTCTACCTCACACCTGAAGGAATGACCATTTGTTCCCCATTAACAGAGAAGAGGGAGTAGACTTTTGTGACTTACCATATGCGTGCATGTAGTTAACTTAACCCTCTTTAATCGAACCATAAATTATTGGCATTTTCTTGCTAATACTTCCACGCTTCTATCGTGCTACGGCTATCAGGCTTCAAGAACACTTTCCTTCCAGTTGTGTAGTTGTAATTTGTCGTTGACGGTGATGTACCGGGACAAGTTCAAGTTCAAGCGGAACTGGAACGATAGGATTATCCCGTGCGTGTTCCTTCTTCGGCGGGTCGTTGAACCTGGAGTTGGCGAGCTTGAAATACTGATGGACCTAAAACAAAGACCGCATCACACCCTGTCCAACCAATTAATGCCCACGTATCCTGCCCTAGCAGTCCCAGCTGCGTCGGTTACGTGAAGTAAGAAAAAAGGCAACTCAGAAGGCAAAAGGGAAAGTGAAAAGAGCTAAGCAAGTGGAATACCAAGATATTTGAGTCATTAAAAAAAGAACTGAAAAGTGAAGGAGTCGGCTAGGAAAAAAGAAAGGTTTGCAGTTGCCACCCAAGAGCATCTAGCTGGCGCGCAAAACCCTTAACGGTAGGTTCTTTAACCACGTGGTTTGGAAGCGAATTCCAGCGATCTATAACTCGGGGCGATAGACGAATTTCCGTCCTAATCCTCCAAGACCGTGGCCAACGCAGTTATAGTGGGTGACCGCGGAGATTAAGTAACGTAGCAGGACTAAATAGCTTGTGACGGCCGTCAAGCAGAACCCAATCTATTTCTGCTATCACATTCCCGAGCTGGATCTGCTCTCCACTGCATTGTTGGTAAGGTTATTGAGCCAAAGGCTCCGGGCGGAGTCCCTCAAACAAACCTCCAAATCACCCACTGCCTTGTGGGTCAAGCTATTGAGCCCAAGGCTCCGGACGGAGTCCCTCAAGCAATACTCCAATTCACCCACTGCCTTGTGGGTCAGGCTATTGAGTCAAAGGTCCCGGGTGGAGTCCCTCAAGCAATCCTCCGAAGCACAACGACCACCTCGCGTGCGATTGCCCACTAATGCAATCGTATGCCTGCGCGCAAAGCACTCAGCATCAGGTGCTGGAATGTGCGCACACTACTGGACCGGAACTCAAGCGACCGCCCGGAGCGACGCACTGCACTGGTCGCGATGGAACTGGCGTGCTACCACATCGATATTGCGGCGTTCAGTGAAACTCGGCTCGCGGAGCAATATAAGTTGCATGAAGCAGGTGCTGGCTACACATTCTACCGGGTGGGAAACGCCGCCTCAGCACTACGTGAACATGGGATCGGATTTGCAATATCCCATCACCTCCATGGCCAGTCGGTGGGTGAACCAACAGGAATCAGCGCGCGACTGCTGACTGTTTGCCTACGACTCGGCAGTGATAAGTTTGCCACCTTAATAAGCACGTACCGTCCGGTCATGGTTGTCCTGATGACACGCGTGATGAATTCCACACTGAGCTATTTTCCGTGATACCATCTGTGCCGAGGAGCGACCGAGTATTTCTGCTGGGTGATTTCAACGCAAGCGTTAGGCGTGATTCATCGGTGTGGACAGATGTTATCGGTCCGCATGGCATTAGTTCAGCGAATGCCAACGGTGACAAGCTGCTCTCACTGTGTGCAATACACTGCCTGACGATCACGAACACTCGGTTTGCACTGTGTACGACCGATATAGCAACTTCTACACTCCCACGGAGTGGTCACGCTCACCTGCTCGACTATGTCATCGTACGTCAGCGTGATATGCGTGAAGTGCGCATGACACGTGTATTACGTAGAGCTGAGTGTGACACTGATCACAAATTGCTGCAGACCAAACTGTACATATATTTTCGTAAATCTAAGTATTGCATTCCCGCCGTGAACGGGCGCAAATTTAACATTCTCTCCCTCGGTACTGTGGCGAAACGCATTGAGTTGGTGAAGACGATGGCTGCACGTCTGTGTGATGTGAAATGCATAGCCACAGTAGGCGACCAGTTGTACCACAATCGTGACCAGGTGATAGCTACTGCAGAGGAGACCACCAAGCGAGCTAACTGTAAGCAGCCTAATTTGGTTTGAGGAGAAAATGCGACGCTTGGTGCATTGGTGTGTGAGAAGAATACAGCGTTTGCTGCACATGTGCATACCCCAGTGACGGGGGAAGAAGAAAAACTTTGCCAGAATTTGACAACAATTGCTCCAACAGCTCTATCGCAATAAAAACGCGTGGTGAACGGAGATGGCGAAGCAGATGGTGTGCTACATCGAAAGCCGTCAACCCAAGGAATTCTTTGACTCCTTAAAGGCGGTGTTTGAAACGAAATTGGAGCCGCTGAGGATACTGATCGATGATATCTCAGGAGCTGCCTGCACACGGACTGCAGAACATCAGGCGCGCAATCTGTAAGCGGCTTGATTGGTTTGATGGGAACAATGCGACGATCGGCGCATTGGTGTGTGAGAAGAATACAGCGTTTGCTACGCATGTCGCAGACCCCAGTGACTTGGGAAACATTAGTCAGTTTCGCAAACATCGACGGTGACTGACCCGAGAGCTCCGTCGCATTTGAAAAGGGATGGTGGGCGGAGAAGGCGAGACAGATGGAATGCTATACGGAACGCCGCCAACACAAGGAATTCGTTGACTCCTTGAAGGCGGTGTATGGACCGAGATCGGAGCCGCTGAGGACGCTGAGCGATGGTAGTTCAGGCGCTACCTGCACACTGACTACAGACATAATGCAGATCTGGCGAAAACACTTTGACTGTCTCTTGAACAACCGTGCAAAGATCGACTGGCCTACATTGAGCGGCCTTAGGCAGCACGATGTGAAGGCGAGTCTGGCAGTCACGCCGACACGGGATGAGACGCAGCGAGCACTTGCTCAGCTGCGAAACGGCAAATGTGCCGGGGCTGACGTGATCCCACCTGAAGTGTTGAAACACGACGGACCCACGTTGTTGACTGCGTTGCACCACTTGGTGCAACGCGTATGAATTGAGGAGGAGATGCATCCTGAGCTGAAGGATGCCCTTGTGCTACCACTGTACAAGATCAAAGGTTGCAAGCAATGTTGCACGAATTATCGTGGCATCAACTTGCTGAATTGTGTGGGCAAGGTGATTGCCCGAATCCTGCTTAACCTCCTCGTCATTCAGGTTTTGGAACCCAACGTGGCGGAAGAGCAATGCGGATTCCGTTCGGGTCGCAGCACTATAGATATGGTGTTTGCGGCTCGGAAGTTGCAGGAGAAGTGCAGAGAACGACACCAGCCACTGTACTCGCTTTTTGTTGATTTCACCAAAGCATTTGATACGGTGAACCGCGAGGCATTGTGGCTGGTGTTGGGTAAGTTTGGTTGTCCGCGTAAGTTTATAAGTTTAATTGAATGTCTGCACAGGGGTATGCGAGCGAGGGTGCAGCTGAGTGGAGACCTCGGATGACTTTGCAGTTGTCTCTGGTGTGAAGCAAGGCTGTGTCTTAGCTCCTGCCCTGTTTAATATATATCTTCATGCAATGTTGTCCTGTGCTTTTGAAGCCGCTGGTGTTTACGGTGTTTGTGTGGAGCACCGTATTGATGATGTGTTGCTGAACACCCATCGTTTCGGTGCGAGAACTTTAGTCTGTGAGACAATTAACCGTATGTTGCTGTTTACTGATGACTGTGCATCGTTTTCACACAGCGCCGATGAGTTGCAGCATATGACTAGTGTTCTGGCTTCGACAACGACCAAATTCGGGCTCGCCATCAACACAAGCAAAACTGTCTGTCTGTTTCAGCCTTCACCGGAAGTGCAATCTTCAGTATTGCTGCGAATCAGCATTGGTGCTGAAGTATTGGAACCACCTCCCGATTCAACTACCTTGGGAGTGTGATGTCGACTTATCGGCAGCTACACATTGATTTGCGTATTCGCCTGTCGAAGGCAGCAGCGGCATTTGGAAAGCTAGAGTACCGAGTGTGGAACAACCATCAGCTTACCATTGGCACGAAGCTGATGGTGTAAAAATCCATGGTGCTGTCCGTTCTGCTATACGGCAGTGAAACGTGGACGATGTACCGTCGGGATGTGCGATATCTCAAGCGGTTCCATCAGCAAGGCTTGCGACGTATTTTGCGCATCAGTTGGGTCAACAGAGTTGCAGACACGGAGGTGTTGCGCCGTAGTGGGATGTATGCAGTAGACTGCATACCTTTATTGAGACACCTGAGGTGGATCGGTCATGTGAGCCGTATGGATTCGACGCGGATAACGAAGCAGCAATTATGTGGTCAGCTGAGTATTGGGAAGCGGCACGTGTGGAAACCAAAGTTACGTTACCAGGACATGATCAAAGTGAGCCTCACACGTTCTAATCTTGATTGCAGGTCATGGGAATTGAAGGCGGTTGATTGGCGTGCATAGCGCGATCTGATCACGGAGGCGGTTGTCGAAGTGCAGGAGAAAGCGCTCATGTATGCAGAGAAGAAGCGGCAAGTGCGGAAGCGGCAAGCACCGGTGGATTGTTTTCCATCGACATCAAGCGCATGGTGCTGTAGAACATGCGATCGCGAATGCCTTAGTCAGGCAGGCTTGGTGAGCCATGAGCGAGGCTACTCGGGGCCACTACCGAAGCGACGACGGGTCCTGCAGAGAACGTAGGCAGCACCAGCGCGGCGTTTGTGGGTACGCTGCCTTCGATTTACTAACAGCGTACTCGCGTGCTAAGTCTGCTTGTTTCAGGTGGTGGGTTTTCAATTTTGTCCTAATGCATTCTTTCTCATATACATGTCTACCTGTACTCTCTTCTGCAAACTTGCGTACGTCACTTAAGCCAATTTTAGTCGATTTCGATAACATATTCGTGTTTGTGGCATTTCCGTAAAGTATCATTTCTGACCTCGTGAACTCATCTCCCATGCCTCTGTAAACAACTTAATTCATATGCCCATTACTTTAAGATATATGTCGCCCTTTCCTTATGCATTACTCGATTTATTTGCTTTGTTATATTCCTCTTATGTGAATGGCTGTTGCTTGATGTCCCCGGTGTGGCCGCGCTTGATGTACATGTTGACAATGTGCCTAACTCTCTATTACCCACTACCTTGTCCATACTGGCTCCAGAAGACAGTGGGGCGTTGCTGAATGGGTCGGGGTGCACAGTCCTTGTGGCCGTTCTAGGGTCAAAGAGCAGTTACATGCAGTCAGTGTGGAGCGGACTACGGTCCAGCCACCGCCTTGTGTGAGGTTGATTTCCCAAATGCAGCATGTTTGTGTTTGCCTGTGAAGGAGTGTGGGCCGGCTCCGTTGATGAAACTTGGCTCCCATCCACATGCCTCCCGGTCTTATTCCTTCGGTTTTACACTGGATATGGTGTGTGTGGTTGGAGCTGTGGGTGGTGCAGCGCAAGCCACCCATGGTCCCTCAGTAGGCGCAGGCGTCCTGTGGCTTGCCACAGTGACTGGCAAATCCGAAACCGGATGCTGCCAACCATTCACAGAACTGGCAATATTCCATTAATACGGAGATTAAAAGGCGCATTTCTAGGCAATATCTAGCCGTCGCGGATACTAAGCATCAAGTGTCTCCAAAGGCGCGAAGCTCATTGGCTCGAATAATTGAGCGCCAAATCATGGGAGTGGAAAACTTGCTTATGAAATTCAGCGGGATAAAAGAAGTACCTACTGTGGCTACTAACTTGGCTTCCGTGTTTCCAAAACCTTGTTGATCAGAAATAACTTTATAACGGGTAGAATATGTCCATGAAAACACTGCTATCTTATAATGATAAGATTTAAAGTGCTTTATGCTATCTGACGTGCCACCGTGAGCCACAGAGAATTCGGGTTTTGTTTTGTCACATGGAACATGCGTATCGTTTTCGGGTGTTGCCTTCTTAATAGATGGAAGAGCTCGCTCTAATTGGGTAATCATCATATACGTTCGCTTATACGTGGTTTTTCTACCAAACTGGAGATAATGCAGGTTTTATCCACTAAAGTCCACTAAAGTTCTGGTTTTTCATCTACATTCAACATGCACAAAGCTGTACATGCTGAGGTCTTCGACCTCACTGCAGCTACCGAGGGTGTGGCGGATTGATTGAACCGGCCGGTAGGTTATCCATGCAAGCCTTGTCTCCCGCAGACTCCGAGTGAAGGTATGCGCGGGATCAACAGTCATGAACTGCGGTGTCACTGTGGCAACAGACACAGAGCCCATGGAGCGTTGGTCGTATTTTGTTTTGTGAGTGGTAAGATTCCGCGTTGCAAGATTCGAATGGCACCTAGAATTGTGGACCGAACCTGATACTGCGTAATGCATTGCATTTTTGCGGGCTCCGCATCGGGGTATTCGTCGCAGTAAATGCAATCTACCCGTACAGTCATGTGATCACTTCGCTTCAGAGGACTGCGTATATTCAGTCTATAAGCCATGAACTTCTCACTAGTGAAATCAAAAGTTGCGGCGCGGAATCCCAATACTCACTACGATTGGTAGGTAAACATACAAAACAAAAATGGCGGTTAGCGATTCACGGGTCCAGTACTTGCCAACTTTCTAAGGGGTACTACCCTTAAACACCATACTCGCTTCTATCATCACACCATCAGTATTATCCAGCATCACATTCACAACAAAACTCGTTCAAAAATAGCTACCATCCTTCCGTACAATCAGCTGTCCTGAGGTGGATAACCTTCACATTAAAGCGCTGCCGGGTTGCAGCAATTCATCAAGCCCAACCACTTGTCAGGTACTTTCGGAGAAGTCCGTCTGATCCTGCCAATTCCTATCCGGTAAGAACTCCCTGTTCTGGCCAAAGTCACGGAAGCCATCATCGATGACATAAAAATGGGCTACCTGGAAAGTCTTAGCGTTCCAGTATTAGGACGCGTTGGTAACTTTCCCCGAGAGCAGCAGTTAGAGATTAAAGTCCGAAAGTCTCTGCCCAATCGTAATCGAGTAGAGTACGACTATCATGCGGGAGCCATCACTTCAAGAATTTTACTTTTCGCGGATGAGGTTAAAAGTTGGTCGACGATCAAGGGAATGGACGACCACACGATCCTCCATCTGTGACTTAGATAGGACCCGGCATTGACCAGTAAGGAATTCACTGTCACTCAATGTAATCAACTGACACGTTGTCCCCATCCGTATAGACACGTCTATCTACAAAATTGGAGCATACGACCTGCAGACAAGCCCTCAGGACTTTGACCTCCGTGTGCTGGTGCAGGACAACTTCGGTTATTTCAGACAGTCGGAATCCGTTTCAAAAGTGGTAACCAACACGTTGTTAGCTTGCGGTTGGCATTCGAAAGTTTAGATTCATTCATCTTTTCTATGCTGCGCAAAGCCTGCGTGCGATAACACGTCCATCCCAAGCCATCCGTTTTACACTGTGTTGAATAGGTGGAGCGGTATATTTTTATGGGTTGCTGGTCGCCCAAGAATACTGTTTCAATGTTACATACAGATGTAACACTGCCTCAGCTGTAAAGATGACAGAAGGAATATACCTGTGCTCCAGAAAACAACGGCAAAATTCTTGCCGCTTCTCCGGATCGCAGGGGTTTTATAACTGCACTTGAAGTGCACTGAGTCGTCGAAATTTTCGTTCCTGTACTATCCGGTGTATCGCGTATCGGCTCTTGTCACGATGTTATGCGTTCCGACGAAGGCTGAGACGGGGACGTTTTGACAATTCACTGACTACAGCGCAGGCTGAACAGTCGTCCTTGGTGATGCGAGGCACTCCTGTTTTCTTCACGTCACACGCACACCCAGTTTGCTCGAACTTCTTTACTAGTTTAAGCATGTAACGGGCGTTGACGGACACCTTCCTGTGTTCATTGCATTGAACCTTCGGGAATTTGTTGCAGTGTTTAAACCGCATTCACTATTCCACCGCAGAATCAGCGCGCGCTGAGTAACAGGCACGTTGCGTGATCCAGACTGCTGTGTCTGTTCGTGCTCCGTTACCTGAACTAGTGTTTCATTGATATTAACACGACTTTCATTGCCTAATATCGCACTCCCCTAATCCAAAATACCTGGATGGCTGAGACACCATCACGTGCGCACACTCACGCCGCAGTTTTGGTTTCGCGCTTTGGATTGCCTACGCCGACTTCGCTGGGCAGCTTGCTGTATCGCTTTGGCCAGCGAGACACACAGCTAACCACTGATCGCTTCGACGCCTACGGTTAGCCGTGACCATAAGCACTCAGTGCGAAATTAGGTGACAGCTAACAACCATCGGAAACACGTTGTGGCTGTCTGTACTCATCTACCTCGATGACTAAAAGAAGCTACTATGGTGTGTCGGTCCGACCTTCACCAACTTTCGCTTGCACTCAGCTGATTCCCCGCACTAATGCACTGGGCTGCAGAGAATTTCATATGTTCTCAGTACTAACGTGAAAGAGAAATTCAATTTTCCGCAAGCGCGCACCACATGCAGTACACATTTTACAAAATTCGTTATACATTGGATGACTATAGGATGGTAGTGTCAACAACTGTAAATGACCGTCATTCACCATAAACGAGCCACGGTAGGTCCATCAACCGCCTTTCCCATGCTGGAATATGGTCTTTGGCTCTCTTCCGCGAGAGTTACTGTACGCATGTAGCCAAATGCATGCATACCGATCGTTCACTTCCATGTAACCGAGTGAGACATTTTGAGGTTGACAAATATCTGCTATGAGACGATTGACAATTTAGTGCGCTGTACTTCACACCCGATGAGGGACCCTTTGTCCCGCATTAACAGAGCAGATGGATTAGGGTTTTGGGACTTACCATACAAGTAAACAGGTTGGACAGTTTCATGACCTGAGGATCATTCAGATAGTGGTAGCTGTGTTGCAACATGGGGTAGCGACATCATACCTGGTGCATGGGGCGTCTGTTACCGATGTGACGAAGCTAACTAAAGTCTTATATTGACAGTGAGGAAATGAAGGTGAATCACTGGTCAAGGGTGTTGGAGTTAGAGAGAATTGAACAGTTACTAAGATAAGTATATGGGAGAGGTATGAGTGTGATAATAAAATTCAGGTCTTTTACGGATATAGTTCCGTTCAGGAGAGATCCTTGCAAGCACGATGAGAGACCATTTGAAGGATCGCAAAACACGAGCAAAGTGCCAACCGTTAACAAGTTCCAAGTGAAATTACCTGTTGTGCAATACTCAGTTACCATGATTTTTGCCGTGGAACATTTTACTCAGGATGTACTTAACTTTTGTACTCTATTAAATGTCGTCTGTACGGAAAGAATTTAAGCTTGAATTTATTATTTCATGCCAGTCGAACCAAAGTGTGTGTTGGAGTTTAAGAAACGTCTAGACTCGCCATTTGCCGACCTAGGATTTTGAGAATAATCACCACCATAATAGGGAGATTTGAGTAAATATATTAGATGTAGCTATACAGATAAATCACTGTATTTTCCCAGTGGTGGCACACAACTTAGCTGCTGCGCCACAATACATAAGAAAATTAAAATTACATGCAACGGAGGCGCCCCTGGCTTAGCTACTGTTAACGGATGGGCCTCGATCCGGACAGCTAACAACGGGTTATTGTATCGCCAAGATGCGAATTATCTTATGCCTAGGAAATGAGATCGTATTTGGAGGGTAGACTAATTTGGAACAAAAGGGAAAGGAAAACTTCAACACCAACCCTGATGAGGTCGGCTCCTGCCTAGGTCAGCAAGTGTTTCAAACCATATGGGGGAACATGAACTTTCGGACCCCAACCAAGTAGCCGAGAGGCACCAACCGCGTCCAGTTTAGAATTAATGGCTTGCAATTACCTTGACTAAGACTTCACTTCCCCTCGTTTCTTCTTACATCCACATCCTTGGTGCACACACAATGCACATCGCGAGAGTCGGTGTGTTGGCACGCGAAACACGTAACACAGCAATTGCAGTCTGGTGCGTGAAATAACGGTGCTGAGCTTTTCTATTCTTCTCCCTGCATCATAAACAAGGAGTATAACACGCTCGCTGCTGACGCGGTGCTCCTACTAAAGATAATCTAAACAGCGATCGCATCGGTGTTCGAACTAAACTAGCCTCTTTATGTCTACTAATCTAATGCGCCAGCTTATACAACCATACAGTAGCGTCGAACGCACGACTGCGTTGTAGCCTCGACCCTTCAGTGAGAGATGGATGTCGCGCCGACACCATATGTAGCGAAGTTCAGAAACATAGTGGCACTCTGTTAGGATACGGTTCGTGAACTCGTCCTACACTCCAGTAGCGCCGATACAACTGCTGAGGTAGGTGAATTTCTGAATGAAACCATGCTAATCCCCACCAAACTTTGCAGCAAAAGCTAGGCCCTACCAATCTTGGAGGAAGGCTTTGCACTTCAATAACCCAAAGCAAGGTTTAAAGCAGTTGTCCACCATTGCTAATCTGCCCAGTGCATATTGGCACTTTTGTGAGCTATCACAGATGAGGCCAAAGTCATCAGAATATTCTAAATCAAACACGTTCATCTGTTCAGGGAAAGCCATCACCATGTGTTCCTTAACAGCGAAGTCGAATAGGATAAGCGACGGCTAGCAAACGTGTCCGACACCACTGGAAATACTTATAGGTGGCGACTGTATGTCCGAAATATATGCGTACAGCGCTCCGATAAAATTTACCTATGCCTCAGGCACACCTCTCCTTATCATGCAGTTTCAAAAGCACACCGAACAACCGAATCAAAGGCACCTTTTATGAATAGCAGCACGACTATTTTTGGACACCACTGAATATGATAGTGCGCCAACAACTGAGGCAAAGTGCATATGTGGTCGATGCATCCCTGACATCAACCAAACCCGGATTACTCTTCATAAATCTGGCTTTCACGAGTGTCAGTCAGTCTGTAAAGGATGATAGAGGCAAGCAATTTGGGGGCCATGGTGCCAAGACTAACTCCTCTATGGTTGCTGTATCCCGAACCGGGCGGCTCCAGTCGGTTGGGACAGTTACCTGCTCCCAACGTTTCACTATAAACTCGCGTAACTCATCCTCAAGAGCAGTTCACCGAATTTGGAGTTGGCTGGATGAAGCTCACCTGTTTCCGCAGCCCTATTCAACTTCGGTAGTCTGATCTCATGCTTGAATCCTGAGCGGGAGGGCGGATTTTAAGGGACATCGCAGGCAGCAGGGCGATCACTGGATCATGAATAATCTAAAAATATCGATCGATTAAATTGCCTTTAAACTGCACAGCCCAACGCTTCAAGCGTTTTGATAAATTATGGATCAGATGTCAACTTTCGTCAAATGTTGCATCCGTAACACTCTTACTATTACTACTACTGTTACAACTACTACTACTGCTACTACTACTACTAATGCCGCTGCTGCTGCTGCCGCTGCTCATTTTCCGCATCAGCCGGAATAACTTCCAGTGGTTACCAAGTGCAACGGTTACTTCTATCACCGACAAACATTAGAACCTCCAGTACTCGATGTCTGTTTTTCCCTCACTGCAACTTTTTAATCGCTTAATGTTCTTCTTTGGAAAGGGCATGTTTTGTATTGTTTCGGAAAACATTGGAAGGACTGTTTGCGGGATTTGCTGCTGAGCATCTTCTGACAGTCCAATTGTTTTCAAAACGCATTCCAGGCTTGGCAAGTAATCCTTGCGGGAAACTACCCTAAAGTTAAAATGGTGCCTGTCTTTCAACTGTGCTGGGTGGACGGTGCGATATGTTTCTGATCCATTCTGTACCGTTAGTATGAACAGTCTTCTTGGTGAGGTTTTCTAACTTGACGGTTAATGCTGATTTACATTTGTTTCTCTTGCTGTTTACCTGAAGCTGAAATGCCGATTCAATGTCTTCGTACTTCACAAGATACAAGGGAATAAGACAGCTCTCTTAACTTTTATGCCTCTATTATTTTTGCTAAGGCGATTGTGGGCACCTGATATCAGCAATTTGACCGTTCACTTTTATAATTCCTCGATACAGCCCAGACAACTGAATGGTTAAAAACCGTTATGTGCTTCCTGCTTGGTGGGAAAATATTTCTTCTAAGATATCCACGTAGGAAATATAGTTACCCGCGCGTGGAGGCATGTCGGCCCGCAAAAGTTCACAACGACGAGTTAGCGGTGGTGTGTGCCCGAAGAACTCCGATATAGAGCTAATTGTGGGAAACTCAGGTTGCACATTTGTTAGCCAAACTGTTCTTTGGGCTTGAAAATTATTTTGCAGACGTTTCATCGCCAGTCGAGTTGACACCATCTGTTCGTTAGTGCTTAGCGTAGTGAGGCGTTAATAGGTTTGTGGGAACCGGGCAGTCTAACGTGTGCGTTTTTATAGGTAATCGTCATCGGCCTTCTGGGCGTATGACATTTGTAATTGGCTACTTCAACCCGTGTTTGGTGATCATAGCAGTTTTGCCTCGCAGCTGAGAATGCTGTCTGAGCTGTTTGTATGTTGTCCCTTCCCAGTAAGATCATTCGGCTGCGATGGTGCTTTTATGTTCGTAGCTTTTTGTAGACTGAGTCCAATTCAACCTTGCGATTGATTAAAATATTCATGCGGTGTCATGCTTCTAAGATTTTGCTTTCCTGCTTCGTATTCCCAGGTCAAAGAATCTTTATTTTCTAGGTCAAAATGATGACCAGTTTAAACTTTGTGTATCTAAACTAATACAAAGGGATCATGCCTTCTTATGGCCTTTTTATGCTCTGTGATCTAGCTGAAAAGCTCACTTTCTTCTTGTTCAATGTAGTGCCTAGCACATACGCGGCAGTTCATCTGGTGGATTACTTTTGTTTATTTGCCTTGTGTAATTTTGTCCTTTGGTCTTGAGTGCAACCCTCGAGGCGTAGCACTTGATATGTTTGCTACGGTCACTATATATAAGCACACCATGGTCGCGTTCCTTGGAAGTAGTTTGCAATATGTGTGACCCATGACAATTTGTGTAGTCATGCCTATGGCGTAATTGATCAACAAGCTTTTTTCCACATTTAGTGGTGGGATATTCTTATGTGACCAGTTCGAATTCGTGCTTGTGGAGCTCTGGAGCGTCCCGTGGTCGTCCGATTTCCTGATCGCCGTCCATATATTGATATAAGCATCGACAAACAGGAAATGGGCAATAATCTCCATCGCCAAATGGTTTATCTATGTCAAAAATAGAGGAGGTCCAAGCAAATAGTCTAGGGGCTTACGGCACTCCACTTTAATTGCTTGAACAAGGTTTCTCATGCTTTCACATCTCACCGACGTTTGTGTAAGACAGAGGTTATCCAAAGCAAGGGTATGTTGCCAATGCCATCAAACTGAAATTTAAAGAGAATTCGGTGGTCTAATCCATCAAACGCTTTTTTGAAGTCCAGATAAATGACATCGGTTCATGCTCTACCATCAACTCCTTCGGTTCAGCAATTGCGCCCAAGTAAACAACTTCGTTGTACATGTGCGGTTTTACCAGAAGCCATCTTGCTCCTGGACTATCATTCCTTGGTTTCCAGGTACTGAATCAGCACATCTTCGATAACTGTTTCCATAATTCTGGAAAGCAAAAAGTCAGCGTTATCGGACAGTAATTAATAGGGTCAGTGTAACGATCTCCCTCATTCATAGGAGTGATTCCCACACGCTTACATATAGTGGAAATTCGGTTTTCCTCTAGACAGAGCTGATAGAAAATAGCCAGAGGTTCCGCCAAATCACTAACTGCCGCTCGTTGAACCTGCAGCCAAATGATGTTGCCCAGGAGAATTGTGGTTACGTAGCGACAGAAGCTTCTCCAACACAGCTACTGCATAACGTTAATATTGAATGAAGCATACGGTGGTCGGACAGAAACAGGTATAATCATTTGGCCATTTTCCATTTGGAACGCTTGGGAGTAATGTAACGGTAAGAGATCGGCCGCTTCCCTTTCTGATCGTTTGTATCCGTCAGTCGTAGCCCGTGTTACCCTTCCCCGTTACACTTTACGAACGCCATTAACATGCCTTTATTAGAGCTTGTGGTTCGTAAATAAGCGCTTCCTTAAAGCTTGTCAGTGCATCATCCTGCTCTCGAAAAATAATTTCAATCAAAAGTTACGTCGTGCTACGTAGGCACTCCAAATTTCGGCATTCGGGGTGTCCTTGTGAGTTATCCATGCATATTCTCAAGGACATGCGTTTAACTGTTCTGCACCTCATAAAGAACTTGCCTCTCCTTTGACTATGGAAGAATGTCTGTTACCATGCTTGCGCTACCAGGTCGCTCAGTGTCCTTGTGAGCGTTACCCAGGCGACTTCCGGTAAGTAGTACTTAAGAAATTCTAAGATGTATCCTTTCGCCGCAGCGAAACTAGACCCTAACTTGGTGTGACGGCTTGCGTACCTAGTCGACTCATTCAGCCATACTGGGTAATGCCCACGGGCCCGTTGACAGCCAATCCCACTAGGTTGATCGAGGGTTAGAGGACAGGGAAACTCAGTCTCCTGATCTTTCAGGGGTTTGAAACGGGATGGTATCCATTTCTGTTAAAGGAAATCATCGTCACCTCCCCCCAGCCTTGCGGACAAGCATTTAAGCCAAAGGCTTTGGTTGAGAATACTTATCGTCCTACTGTCTAGCCCAGGTACAACTATGGTAGTTTCTCTAAAATTCAACCAGATCGTGCATTGGTCATTACGCAGATTATCAAGCACTGCTTTATCTACTACGTACAGCAGGGCGGATGAGCGAAAACACTCTATAGCTGGTATTTCTCTTCCGTCTTTTCTACTTGCATCTCTTGTTCCCATCTCAATTCACGGTACTAACGTTCCTTCTGTAACTCCCAGCTTAAGTAACATCAGCCGTTTGTTACTGGAATCACCATCTACACCTACCATTCACACTACCCACTGGATGTCCTTTGGCAACCGCTTATTATAAGCCTCCACTGTTCTCTTGCCCTGGCGACGTTCAAGCCTCAACGGACTCCACTCGCACGCACCTTAGGTACCCTATTAAAATGTGTTCCAGATCCGAAGCTAGGATTAATGACCCTTACGGTGTTGTTGAATTAGCTGCAACCGGCTTGACCTCTCCCTATTGGGTGCACACGTCCGAAGACGCTGATGCAGCAATCACAGGTCAAGTTGGAGTGATAATCGTTCTCAACTTCAAGGCTGAGTCAAAGTTAGTTAATTGGATTCCCGTTAGCAGCCGTTTGCGTGCAGCCCGTTTGACGGCGTCAACAATGATTTATCGTTTTTAGTTTTTCTCCCCATCGACTGTGGTTCTGACTTAGTCAAGGACATTTCCTTCCGCGAAATAAACACACAGATACGCCGCGTTTCCATTTCAGATATCCTTGTTGTAGGGGATACGAATGTGTAAATAGATCGTCTGAGCTCATAAGAAGCTCAGCTAGGTGGTTATTATGGGCTTAACTCCAAACGGACGGACAACTGTGAGCGTCTGTTGCAGCAGTGCGCGTAGAATCAGCTGTTTCTTAGTAGAACCGCTTTTAAACACAGTGGGCGCCACATTGCCAGTTGGCATCCCTCTGTAGCTGACCAACACTGGACCAAAGTATATCCCATTGCCGTAAGTCACTGGTGGCGGGGCTTCATCCTGGATTGGCCTCGTTGTTGAGTAATTGTATCGGGTCTGATCTCACAGTGGCATGCGTTGTATTTCAAGGAATTATACCGGAGGTGCGCCAAGGGTCTTCCACTATTGGCAACTGAAAAATTATCTTAACCCTCTGTCAAACAAGCCAACTAAAATGCACTGCGTGTCAAACTATTGTCCTTTTGTCCTAATGACACTGCTTCAATGGAATAGGATTTCGGCCGCCATGCACGATGCTGCAGCCTCTGCTTGTAGTAATAGCAATCACCACTGCACCAGTCACTAGACATCCGAGAGGTTAGTGGGTCTGTTGGAATCCAGATAACTCTCGACTGGTTCTGAGCATAATTTGACCAGAAGGACAATTAAGCGCACAAAAATGCTGAGCCTGCAGGCTAAGAAGGAAGCCTGATGAACCAGCCAAGCTCACGAAATAAAGGAGACCAGAGCAGTAGACATTAACCGGAAGCTCTTTCATTTGATCCGCTTCACTGGTCCTAGGAAAGCAGGCGTCAACGCGACAAGCAGACACAGAGCCGGTGCCATTATTCACAATAAGCGGCGTCGTATGGTTTGTGTGGCGGACCGCTTTCGAGAGTAGTTCAGTTGTCCCTCTGATTCTGGACCTCTTCCTACTTAGATATTGCATGTTGTGGCGTGACCAGTTAGTTTAGATACTTCATCTGAGACTGAAATCAGAAACGCGATCTCAGCCCTTAATCATTTTCCTGCTGCAGGCCAGGATTCCCTGGAAACAGCACTAGATAAGGATGGTAGTGAGATGAATTTGTTTCAGTGTTACAGGATATGACTCACAGTTAAAACCAATGGAGCATATACTGCCGTCTCGTAGCCGGACTTTTCATTACTCTGTGTTTGGTTCTGAGTTATCTGATAGGTAATGGTTGATTATGATACGGAACATGGAATGCCGCAGGGAAGCTGTCTCGCTTATGCCGAATTATCTTTGCACGACAGTTGGCTTTTGTGACGCAAATTGTTGACACAGGCTCTAGGCGCCTTGACCCAGAATGCTTACTTAGGGCATTCAGTTTCTCCAGTAATTTCCCTTCTCGACCTCTAATGTATTCTTCCTCTAGTTCGCTCTGTTTGTATGGTAACGAAGTATCAGTTCAAATGACTGAGGTATTGAAGTTGATGAGGATGATGTTGTTGCATCCTAGACAAGTGCGGATAACGCGCTGAAGTGAGTGGCGATATAGCTTGTACCATCCTCTTCGGATATTAGATATACCATATATATATATGTATATATATATCTTCAAAGTATTGTCTATGATAATCTCTGCGACCTCATGGTGTGCTTGCAACTATTCTGTCCATTCTGTTCTTCGTTGTTGGGCACATGATAAAGTGTCTGCGGCCTGTTAGCAAGTCAAAAGCTACTGCGAAAGATGACGTGACTGTACAATCTGTAGCTAAAAGGGAACTCTTGTAAACAGGCTTTTAACTGTGCGCATTCGGTTGTTGATATTTCCAGGTAGCGCACAGTGCTACGAAAAATGCCCTGACGATTGTCGTGGACCAGACTCGAGACCTCGTAACTGTGCTTGGATCTCTGAAGCATCGATCAGTTTGATCGAAGCGCGCAAACGGGCTCCGATTGGTATTAAAGCTCAGCGTATCCGTAACTCTCTGAAACGACGTCCGGTAAAGAGTCCTCGAGTTTACCTGGAACGTTGGTGGGTCGCAAAAACGGTTTAGATGGGGAAAGCCAGGGCAACTGAAAGTAGCCGGGTGCTATTCCAGCAGTCAGTGAAACAGGAGCTTTAGTAATAGACTGGTGGTTCATTCTCAACGACGTCTACTAGCTGGTTGAGCAAAAGCTTTTGGGGAGCGCTTCAGTTGGCCTGTTGCTATACTTCCAGTTTCCGAATCACCTAAGCCGATGTGCGAAGTAGAGGTTACACCAACTTTTGAATAGGTACGACATGAGTTTGCCGTGTTGAAACGAAACAAGGCATTTAGACAGGACGACCTTCTCCCATCTTTGTTAAAAGATAGCCTGACAATTTTTGACTGACGCCTCTATTTTAACCAAAGGTTGGACACTGAAGAAGTGCCTTCAGACTGACGAGTATCAACTGTCGTGCTCATGTTCAAAAAGGATCGGCGTACTTTGTGTGAAAATCATTGCTGCGTTATCCATAATTGCATTGCCTCAAAAAGTCTCACGGTATCCTTCTTAGACGAATGACTGGTCTCGTGGGGATCAAATCACAGAAAGCCAGGCTGGCTTCTGTCCTAACCGTAGTTGCATCGACCACATATTTAATCTTTGCTAAGATTTAGAGGAAAAACATAAATACAGACGAGCGGCTATGGTGGTTTTATTTGACTTGAAAACCGCTTTCGACTACAGTGACCGCACCGACTTGTGGTAATGCTTATCCATGAAGGGCTTGCCAGATAAACTCTTTCCATTCTGAAGTTCTTCTAACTTAATTCCCGAGGCCGTGTATGGGTCTGTGGGAAACCCTTTCCTTAGTTCCTCACGACAAGTGGAATTCGCGCGGGTTGTCCTGTATCTCCTTTTCTCTCCAACGGTTTGATGGAAATGATCATGAACGACCCGTTTCTTTCAGATTAATCTGTAGTGGAAGTTCTGCCGGGTGACCGAATGCTCAGCCCTAGTATGCGGACGAAATAGTCTTCCTTGGGCTGATGTTTCGGCTTTGTCCACACTATTGCACCGAGTTGTGCTTAGAGCTGTACTCTTCGGCAGTTACCTTGCACCATTAAAGTGCGAAATGCGGTTGCTGGACTTGGCGGAAAGATTCGCGATTTCAGTTTTATTCTAACAGCCACTGGAAGTGGTGATTTGGTGCACTTAGCTTGGTGGCTGTGTCATCTCTGTGGTCACATCACTGAGAAAGTTACTCCGAGTGTCAACAAGACCCGTGTGGATTTCTAGAGGCTCAGCCGTCTATGGCGACTGCAGGATATGAATATTTCAGTGCAAGGTAGGGTGGATAACGCTGGTGTAAGGCCACTGTTACATATATGGATCAGAGACCTGGCCAGCTCGTAATGAAGACATGGAACGCTTTGCCGTGTTTGACCACCGGTGCTTGCGAAGTATTGTGCATGTTTTATGGGAACACTGGGTGAGAAATGCTGAGATCCGGCAGTTAGTTTTTGGCAAGAATCCTTCTGGTGCGTCTCTCGAGTGTTTGATAAACCAAAGTCGATAGCTCTGGGTAAGCCATGTCTTCCGTATGGCTGTTTATGGGCTTCTTCGGCTTGCACTATACGCGGTTGCTGCACGAATTTGAGTGAAACTGCGAGGTGGCAATTCCAAGACAGCATAGAAATTTGAAGAAATTGACTGAGAGACTTGGTAAGGCTGGCGCGTGCTGTCTTTCTGGTTGGGAGACTCGAGACGGTCCACATAAATGGTTGAAAAATGTTTCACGCATAAAGCAGTCACGAAGTAAGCGGCGTCCCTGCTTTTGCCTTCTTTCATCCAGTGGTTACTTTTAATTCCCTTCTGATAACGCCAACGCATTTTCGTCTTTCTTTCATTTGCACTACGCTCTATTTGCATCCAACCCTACTAGCAATCGGAGTTATTTATGGTTATCCTTATAGTGCGTCGTGTCAACTGGATCCACCGCACTTCGGTGCTCGGTACTTGATCAACTGAACTGAACTGAAGCCGTCTAACCTGGTTGGTGATGGGTAGATGTTAGTGGCTGTGTCGGCGCTGGGTAAATGCAATCCAAAGCCACAAATTAGGTGACATCGTCCTTAGTAGTGTTGCTGCAGCAGAAATTCTGAAATGATCAGGTAGTATAGCAAACACATTGTAGAATGTAGTTTCCCAGCTGCTTTTATTTTAAAAACTACAGCTTTCCACTTTTGGATGTGAGCAGGAAGCGTTCAATAATAGTCTGGATTAGACAGATCACGATCCGTAGGTACAATTTCCCGCGAAATTATGCTCAATGAATAACGGAAGTTAATCCGATTCGAATGAGTGTGTGTTGACTGCACTGAGTGAAGATGGGGCAGAGATAATCAGCCACAGTGTAGAGCACAGTAAAGAGACAACCGTGAGTCGACGATGATGATTCAAATCAGTAAGGTCTAATAAGCTAGCCCGAGGTGTCTCAATGTTGCAGCTAGGCATTCTTCCTCGCCCGGTGCCAACTCAGTGCTATGAGTTACAGACCTTGCAGTCGGTCCAGGTTTACCTGGCACAAAGTGCATAAATGCTTGTGCCCTAGGAGCACTGACCTCCCGGCACATGAAGTCTTATGGTACTGAGTCCTGCGCACTGAACAAGAAGATTACCACAAACTATTCTATTAACGTGTAGCGAAGGTATGGAGCTCTGATTCCGTAGTACGCATGAAACGGTGACTGAAGATTGAAAACTTGTAATCATTCGTAAGCAGCAGGATTTTAGATGTAATCCTTTAAGTTATTCTCCCTAGTTTGCTTGCAAATCATGTAACTCTGACAACGTCCCCCATGACTCAGTGGCTTAAGCTGCTGGCTAGTTGGCATTTGCCTTTAGTAGTCATGTGTTCGATCCCCAGTAGGGGACCGAGAAAACTCACACCACTGACAAGACCGAATACGGTGAAAGGCGCCTGATGGTTTTCCGCACTAGTCTGTGCTATGTAGCTTGTGAAATACTGGGATGAATACCTCAAAACTGAGGAATGAGTGTCATCAATAGGCGAACGTAATTTTTAATAAGTTGTTCACATATTATTATTAAGTTTTTGGAGAATAATTTAGGCTTGCTTCTACAGCACCATAATGAGTATTTAGATCCTAAGTATTCAAACCATGCATAAGGACACTTAGAGGAAGTCAGCCACATCTCACTGGAAGAACACAATTTTAATTTGGCCACACTATATAGTCTCCTTAGTGCTGCTGGAACTATTTCTCCCATGCTGTATCCCGGTCGTGGAATACTGTGCCGAATTCTAGCTTCTCTACTCCCACGTTAAACAACTTCAACTTGGAGGTGTCTTGCACTGTTTGATTTAGATGATTTAGCACAACTTACTGGGACATATGATAAAGTAAACAATCTGTCGACGAGTCTACCGACGCACTTTGCATATTCTAGTGGACATATTCACCATTGTTTAATTTTTTAACAAGCGCTGTTATTAATCCATTTCTCTATTGTTCCTCATTAATGAAAGTTGGTACTATTTGACTGGAGAGGACATTTTGGAATACTCACTAGGTGAATGGATTGGGACGCGCAGGCTTCATATTGACCTTGCTTCGCATTAAATTGATTCTTAGCCAGTCAGATCACTTACAAATTAACTGATAAAACGTATGGGTTTCCACAGTCCGGAAAAATTGCAGTGCGTTTCCGTATTCGAAGTTGTCTGGTCTCATCATGCAGAGATAATGTGCACTAGAACTCTAAGCTATTGGGCACGTCGCAATCCGTTCACACAAGGGGTGCCACGAAGTGACCACATGTAGTTAGAAACTAACCATCGGGAAAAGCCATCCCCGCCGAAATTTGGCGTTATAGGGAAAGAGCTTTGGGCTAACATCCCAAAGGGCTCCGGTTTGAGTGCTTCCTATCCCTCCATGATGAGATCGAATAAATTCGAAACTGGTCAGGGCGTGCAGGGTTTCTCGGGCGGGCAAGCACCAACATACATTTGTGATTTCCTTGCGCTTACACCAACGGTATGCTAGCTGCAAATCGTTGTACTTCTAATGAACAAAGCATTATTTAATTATCCAAAAATAGCATCTCTCTAACAGATCAATAAAACATTACTAGCTCAGAGTAAGCGCTTATATGGTCTCGACTATTACACGCATCAACAGGTAGTGCGATACAGGTTCTGCATCATAAGTACGCTGATCTACTAGAATGCATCATTTCAATGTCCTAAAATGCTCAACTATCAATACTCTCACCTACTTAACATTCCGATGAAAAACTACTCGAGATCAACAACATCACCCCTACCCTGCAAGGGTTAGGAAAAATCGATGACCAACCGTGCTGACCAATAAGCTAAGAGAATAGACCAGTGTTTGAGTTGGCCTTGACAGAATGCAATTGGTGTCTAGGTGATTCGGGTTCCAGTTTCTCAGTTCACAGTTGCAAAGTCGTCAGAATGGCAGTGAACCTGTCGTTCAGCGAGGTACTGTGCCATTTCGCTGTCGATTTATACGACCAAATTATCAAGGAACAAAGCCGTGAGTTGTTACTAACGATCGTCCCTAATTTCTTTTCACTAGCCCAATTCAAGAATGTATTTTGGTCTCCCATGAGCGTACATGCTGCAATAGCATTGATTATGGCTGGAGCTTCTGGTGTGACCAAGCAAGAAATGGTCAAGATGCTTCATGTTCCTGACACGCTGAATGAATCACAAGCACATGAACTATTTGGGTCAACGTTTGTGAATATCTCACAGTCCTCAAAAACCGTTGAGGTGGCAGCGGCCAATCGACTGTTTCTCCTACAACCGGCCAAAATCCTACCCGAGTATTCCAAAACCTTGAGTAAACACTATAATGCAGAAACGGAGTCAGTGAGTGCAACATCCAAATCTCAATCATAATCAAATCGTTTAGCTGGTTGAATTTGGTGGGTTGGAAAACAAACGAGTCCATATGAACAAATGGGTATCAAACGTAACGAAAGGAAAAATCAACGATTTGATTCCTCCCGACGCATTGTCTGAGAGTTCTATTTTGACCATACTGAATGCACTGTACTTCAAAGGTTTCGTTTACAATTTGCTTAGTCTAAATTATTTCATCTACCTACGTAGGATTGTGGGAACATCCGTTTGCAAAGAACCGGACTACGAATGCAACCTTCTACTTGTTGGATGGCAAAACACTTGAAGTACCCATGATGTACATTAAAGAAAGACTGCCTTATATATGGCTGGCTGACTTGGATGCGGATGTTATTCGTCTGCCATTTCTGGGCGCCGAGTAAGTCAGATGCTTTGATAAGCAGTTAAATTTCGCCTATCACATTCCAACAACACAGCTCATTAAAAGGAAACCGAAACAGTTATAATATACCCGTTGCAATGAAATAAGGCTTTACTAAGTTTGATACCGGAGTCAGCCAGACACGTTTCGGCGTCGATTGCTGCTTCATTACAATGATCTGATCTTTAGTGTAAACAGATGAATAAAAGTGTTTCGCTAATTTTCCGATTGCTTGAGATGAAGCACAAAAGAGCTATTATGACTTTACTAACAAACGTCAGCACTCCGATCCAACATTTTACGCATGTCACAATGCGTTTCACCGCGAGCAATCAGGATGCTACAGCGGTAAAACAACAAAAAAGCGCACGTGGGAGGATACTCACGTGACACATGCCGCACATTCTCCACACATTTACCTCTACAATCCAAGCTTTCCTGCAAAGTCAGCATGAGTATTTCTTCCCCTCGTTAACTGATGGAGATGCGGTTCCCGTCGTGGTGACCACGACCGCGCAAACATACCACAGCATGAAGAATGTAACAGTAAATAAGTAGGGTTAATACCCATACGCTTAACAGGTCCCTTAACAAAACAAGAGAAGGAATAACTTACTCGAAAATAGACATGCACACAAAACAGACTGCTTATCGATAAGCTGATCTAGTTATGGCATACTCGAAGCAGGGCTCTGGTAATGCGTTTATAGCACACAAAATACATAAAATAAGTAAATAAACACAAAGTAAATAAATAAAACAAAATTAAACGCAAAAGCACAGAATAACATAAAATAACTAAAAAATAATATAAACACTAAATAACTAAAAAAATAAAAAATAAAAATAAAATACAAACTAAAATACGCATATAATTAAACTATAAATAACTAACGTAATATTTAATTTGCACTGTTGCGTGCAATGTTACAGGTGATCATTTCATAGTATCTCGTTGGCCCCAGACGCTTACCCGAGAATCCCTGCAGGAAGTTGATAGTGCGAAATTCGACCTTTTCGAAAAAACTATAACGGGGGTGCAAACTGTATAGCATATCGATTGATGGTTGGCAGGCCGGAGGGAGTGTAACACCGTCGACAGTCTAAACGTCAGTATGTTCGGTATACTTTCAAAATTTTGTCTTTCAAGCAAGACATGGACATTTGTGACTCGAATTACCCAGTAGCTGTTATTCCATTCTCATGTCTCTAAGTAGTCTCCGGTACCGTCCACTGGAAGCTCCATGTTTTTTCAGTTATTTCGAGAACGCAAGGTATCGCTAACTATTGACACCCTTCGTTACCCGACAAATTAGTGCTTTGACCGCTGTGAGATCACTCGTTAGGCAAGATGGGCAAACTTGGATAGTGGTTGTGACATGGAGACTCACGCATTTATTGAGAAGATAGCTAAATCAATACTTCCTTGTTCCTTCCGCAAGGAACCAGCATGAGCGTTGCCTCTTTTGCAACGGACTCAGACTTTCTGGAACCACGGAGTTCGTCGTGTACAAGTACATACAAGTCACGCTCCTGAGAGTTGATCTTCAGATGGTGTGTCCCAATCCTGGAGATTTAGACGTGTCGATATCAGTTACTTGCATATCCGCACTTGTCTACATTGTGTGGCAGAGCGTCCTTGACCGATGGATAATAGACCATCTAAAGGTCAATCTTGGCGGATATCGTCGTCTACCCATCCTTCGATCACCTGCTAAATATGTCGTCTGCAGGGAGCGCAAACTTTGAGGTAAAAACTCTCCCAAGTTCGTCGATGAATACCAAAAACTGGAGAAGCCCATGGGCCGAGACTGACGGTACACTGCAGTCGATCCACATTGGGTCAGAAACATTTTTCTACCCAAAGCACCACCTACGAATGGTGAATAGAGGTTCTGATCCATACCAAAGCTGGTTATATGGTGTCATATTTCGGAAGACCTTAAAGCAGAATATGATGATCTAAAGAAAATGATGCTTCTGCAAACTTCTAGCTGACTTTTTAGTTCCTACCCCATGACCGGCTGCTTCAGTCCACACTACAGAATTTGTAGACTAGTAGCGCCTGATATAGGATGACAAAAGCCGCGCTGCTCTGCCTCAGTGATACTGTTGCTTTGCAAGTAGTTCATCCATACATCTCTCTGATCACTTCCTTGACCTCAGTGAGCACAGGGAGGAGCGTTACCGCGCGGTAGTTGGCAGACAGATGGACTATCAACTGTGTGCACAATGAGGTTGCTACCAGATTTCTACTTTGATAGAACTATGATCCGAGCAACACAGCTGAACAAAACCAGCAAGCTCTTCGCCTAAGTGCAAGGTAGCTACCTGGACAGCTTTCCGCTGAATGTTATCCGCTCCAAGAGAGCTCTGCGCACGCAAGCGTATCTGCTATTTTAGCACTGTTTTCGCAGTTAAAGTTGCACCAGTTAAACATAATGGGAGAGCAGTAGTAAAAGAATTGTTGTTTTATACACATATTCCTTCAAAGGTAGATGAATACTGAAACGATGTGGCAGTGGTCGTCTCTCAGTACAGGGGTGAATTCTCACCATCCATAGCAAGTGGCGGGATTCCGCGTTCAAAATTACGAAGGCTATCTACGTGATTGTAAAGATGCTAACGATACGAACGTAATCGATTCAGTAGCTTATGTTCATTTGTTAACTTTTCGTCACCAGCGAACTGTACAAGGTGTTTGCATTGAGCTACGCATGCGGTCAAATTTTCTGAACTGTGGATGTCATTATAAACGATCTGTATACAATCTCCTAGGGCAGTATATTTTCATACCCTGTTTCTCGCAAAAGACTTGGTTTGAAGGAAGGATGGAGTGGTTTAGGCATTGAAGGTTCAGTGATTGGAGATATGAAGGAATTAGTAATACCTCCCATGATATCTCTGGGGTACATTCAAATAGAAAGATCCAACCAGCGTATTCAACCAAAGCGGGCAGTGTGGTGTAGTGCGTAAAATCTTGCACTCACTAGCAATCTCCATTAGGAATTGATTGAAGCAATACCAGAAATAGCTGTGGAAACGCCTCTTGCAGTTGTCTAAAGTTTGCTGTCATCTTACTCAAGCTTTTAATTGTACTTACCTATATAATTTGCCTTAAAGTATTTTCTTCGAAACGCTGTTCAACTCGTTCCTATGACCTGCCGGTGGGTGCGATTTGAAATGACATGCAACTGATTGTTAACTTCGCTAATATGATACTGCGTTTTATATCGTTACTCCGGTCTCGACATCCTACATACCGAGGGCCCGTGTCAACAGTATATTAACCCGGTCATTATAATATTCCACTCAGTACTACTCAGGTGCATCTTCATATTCCTTTTTGTCTAACGCCTCTTATCGTTTGAATGAATCAAAAGCAATTTAGCATCCCAGTATCGCATCACTTGCTCTGCTTTTGCGTCTGCCGTGGTTACTGGAGAAAGCAAGTGGTTTAGAACCGTCATGCTGTAAGAGCACTAAGTATCCGTGGTAACGGCGTTAATCTGCCGAGACTGAAAAAAGGGAGAGATTCTTATGGTTCTTACCTCAACATTTTCCCTCGGTCGATGGGAACCATAATTGAACGGACAACATGATTATAATGCTTTGGTAAACTTTGCAATTTTTGTATTCGCCAAGATGAAACAACATTGCCAATAGCGATTCAGTTAGAGAGGCAAGCACTTATATCCTACACAAAATGCGGGCAATGTGTTACTTGCTAGGTAACGAGAAAACTCTCCTTCATCCGCACGCATGTGGCACAATTGCATGTATCAAAACTATTTGACGGTTGCATACACCATGTACTACGAGCAGACATATTTAAAGAAGGAACGCGAAGCATTTCGGCATGGTCTAGACAAATATAAATTAACTAATGTTTACTGGGGAGTTAGGTGCAATTTCAGAGATAGTCAGTAGCCACTTATTTAACGTGAATCAATAGGTTAGTTGTATAAGTGATAGAATTCGCGTTTTCGGAGCTATCGCATATAAAATTCTATTACTTTAATCACTCGTGTCATTCTCACAACTTTTCGTCTGATTACCTCAATCCCACGACAGCTTGCTTATCCAGCGCAACCTACAATACCAGAACCAGCAAGAGCTTGGGTGCAAATGTGTATATGGTTGCATTAACCCGAGTAGTAAGTTGAAGTGATTGGGGTCCTACTAAGCTTCTCAGTGATCTTGCGAATAGGTGATAACCAAATACTACCGGGGACTCAAAGTTTGTTGAATAGCTTGATTTGACCCGGACTACAAACTTGGACTTAATAGGCACTTTGAAATATATATCTTAAATATTTGACGTGCTGTCCCAGCGAAACCCGACATCTCGACATCCTACATACCGAGGGCCCGTGTCAACAGTATATTAACCCGGCCATTATAATATTCCACTCAGTACTACTCAGGTGCATCTTCATATTCCTTTTTGTCTAATGTCTCTTATCATCTGAATGAATCAAAAGCAATTTAACATCCCAGTATCGCATCACTTGCTCTGCTTTTGGATCTGCCGTGGTTACTGGAGAAAGCAAGTCTGGTTTAGAACCGTCATGCGATAAGTGCACTAAGTATCCGTGGTAATGGTGTTAATCTGCTGAGACTGAAGTAAGGGAGAGATGCTTATGGCTCTTACCTCAACATTTTCTCTCGGTCAATGGGAACCATAATTGAACGGGCAACATGATTATAATGCCTCGATAAACTTCGCAATTTTTGCATTCGCCAAGATGTAGCAGCATTGCTAATAGCGATTCAGTTAGAGAGGCAAGCACTTATATCCTACACAAAATGCGGGCAATGTGTTACTTGCTAGGTAACGAGAAAACTCTCCTTCCTCCGCACGCATGTGGCACAATTGCATGTATCATAACTATTTGACGGTTGCATACACCATGTACTACGAGCAGACATATTTAAAGAAGGAACCAAAAGCATTTCGGCATGGTCTAGACAAATATAAATTAACTAATGTTTACTGGGGAGTTAGGTGCAATTTCAGAGATAGTCAGTAGCCACTTATTTAATGTGAATCAATAGGTTAGTTGTATAAGTGATAGAATTCGCGTTTTCGGAGCTATCGCATATAAAATTCTATTACTTTAATCACTCGTGTCATTCTCTCAACTTTTCGTCTGATTACCTCAATCCCACGACAGCTTGCTTATCCAGCGCAACCTACAATACCAGAACCAGCAAGAGCTTGGGTGCAAATGTGTATATGGTTGCATTAACCCGAGTAGTAAGTTGAAGTGATTGGGGTCCTACTAAGCTTCTCAGTGATCTTGCGAATAGGTGATAACCAAATACTACCGGGGACTCAAAGTTTGTTGAATAGCTTGATTTGACCCGGACTAAAAACTTGGACTTAATAGGCACTTTGAAATATATATTTTAAATATTTGACGTGCTGTCCCAGCGAAACCCAGTCAAAAAGTATCGTCAGTCGCGCGGTAGGCATGGACGAATGGCAACATTGTGGACTCTGTCACTCGGGCAAATTCGATGTCGCACCGATGTCACAAGTGGCTAAGATTAGCAAAAGCACCTAAAAAATTCTTATGCGGTTCGTGATTTCATATTATTTCCTCAGGGAGCTGACACAACTGCACAGAGTTACATTTCTAAAAGACGTCTAGCTAATCCCCGCCGGAGGGTCAACACTTAGGTCCGTCCCTCTCAGACGTTGGTAAGCAATGCATTTGTATTGTACAAATCACATCCTAAAGCGGCTGACAGCCAGTGCTCATCTGCCAAATGCTGCTTGAAACGTCCGTGCAATATCTAAGAGTAGTGCATTATCGTCATGAAGCCAATGACTTCGGTGTAACCGCACCTTCTAAATCGAGTCTGGTAAACGCGTTTCCCATAACTTCTCAGCCGCGAAGTTAAAACGAAAAGGCGAGAAACGGTATCCGTACGTCACACGGTTAGAGATGCTATAGGGCGACCACGGTTCATCATGAGCTAAACTACAGACGTGTTTACGTATTTCTTGAGCACAACAATCCACAGAATATGCAACAAATTATAATCTCGAGCAACTCAACTAAAGTGGTTCAGGATTAGTGATGCGTCGCCAGCGTACATTTTTGCAACTAAGATAATGTTGTGGTCAAAACAGCCTAGATTTCGACAAAATCGATCGGCACCCCAGGAATATGGATTTCACGCGCACCAGTCATTATATGAAGTATGACAAAGACAAACTCAAAAGCGATGGAGATCAGATTGACATGTCTCAGATTACCTCATACAAAACGTAAACCATAACATTGAAAATCAAAAAAGCATTTA
>OX104070.1:35013441-35047624 GCA_944474145.2 Dicrocoelium dendriticum
TTCGAGAGTTAACTACTGGCAAGTATACACTCCATGAATGGTTTCGTCAAGTAGGGATGGCTGGACGGTGACAGGAAACCGGGGAGATATCAGCCGAAGTCTCGACTCCTAAGTTAGCAAGAAACGAACAACCTCTGTCAAAACGCTTCTTGACAAAGTTACTTAGACATTATAAACACGCTGGTTTTGTCGAATGAGGTACGCAAACTCACACAAACGTGTGTATCAAACTAAATCATCAATTGTTCAGCGGCTATGGGGAAGAGGTTTATCACATATCTCAAATCTTCGTGTTGCGAAAGGATAACACAAACTTCCCAATCTTTTCTTTTCTGCAGTCAAAGATTTGTCCTCTCAAACTTGCAGTAATGTGAGGTGCGTTAGCTGTTTCATATTTGAAAGCCACCTCAGTGAACCTACATAGGCTGATTGCACAGAAGCATAATATATGACCTAGCATACAGTGATGGTTATTATTAATTTAGTTGCTTTTATTAATAGTTTCTTCTTTACGTTTTATATTTTGTTTTAGCAGTAAAAAGTACGAAATGCTAACAACCAGACAGAGGAAAATATGCGCAGAGTTTCAGTTTGTCCCACAATATGATGATAGGCACTTTGGAAGCACCATGTCTAGGTCCAATGAATTTCTTTGCACTCACCGTTCCCATTGGATTCCACAACCTTTCTCTCTTTCCCCCATTTGCAGCTGGGAAATGTTGATTGTTCTCACCAGAGAGAAGAGTAAGTTTCCGGGTCTACTGGCTCATCTACGTGAACCTGGAAAGTTAACGGAGCTGATGAACACTGAACTTGATTTAATCGAGATGGAACTTTATATGCCAAAGTTCAGGCTAGCCGGGTCGAAAGCACTCGACGTGAAAGAACTACTCAAACGATGTGGAATGACTTCTGCGTTTGATTCGGTGCATGCGGACTTGTCTCGAATGTGCTCCAATGGCAAATTGTTTGTCTCGGAATTGCTTCACAAGGCTGTCTTAGAGGTGAGCAATGTACCGCTGCGATAATATCGCAGTTCGAATGGCCAACCAAAGGAAAGAGGTTAAGCTAATGGTGGTCACAAATACTTGAGATGTAAAATAAAATTGTAGAAAGAATCAAAATGTTGTCCGCTGTACTTGCAAAAGCCGCTGGCATCTCCGAAACGAGCCTGCAACAGTTGCAGATGATAAGTATGAAGAACAATTAAAATGTCCATTCTATATCAGAACAGAACACTCTACTTCTTGCGAAAATTCAGGTTGTCAAAGCTGTCAAACATAGCCGATGTGCAGAATTTGGCTGAATTTGGGCGGCAACAGTGATTGTAATATCTATCGGGGCTGAACGATGGAAAATCACTACCTCTGGGTTGCACCGCAAATTTCCTGTGTTTCACACCATTTACCTAATTAATGGTCAGTTGGCGTTTGTAGCATCAAAGGAAATTGCTGCCCCACACGATAAGAATTGATCCTAAACTGCAGTTAACTTTCCAAATCGGTCAGTGACGAATTTGCTTACAGTCACCAATGGGAAAAATCTTACTTCAAACAAAGAGGGTTTATGACTGGTTGCAGCAAAGATACAGTTTTGTCCTGTACAAGATAGCACACTGAAATAGGATTTGTAATCTATCTCGTCAATAGATAATATCAAGGGACATAATGTCAGCACTGACATGTGAGAAACAGCATTTTGGATAATTTACACCATCCGATGCTTCAGTTACAATATCTACTACAATGGCCGTGATAACTACAAGTCAGCGATTATCACGATCAGCTCGAGATTGCGACATGTCGCATTCAAATATTTTGGATTTCTTTTTACTCCCGAAGTGTCTATACTGCCCTTAGAGTTGCTGTGGTTAGGAATCGCTGAGAGCAAGTTGCTGCAATTAAGATGTAGTGGTAACGGCATTCAGCTTATTCCTGTGAAATGCGTTCCTTTCGTGTTGCTTTTGGTATTGGTACATGTGGCGTCCAAACGACTACCGTCTTAGGCACAAAGTGGTATTTTCGGCGAGACACCATTGAAATGACGACCTATGCCAAAAGCTTGATCGCAACGCCGAAAGTAAGACAAGTAACTAGGTGGATGCCTCGGACACAGTAGTTCTACTGCCGAGTACCATGCTGCAACACAACTTTCATCGATGCAATGAATGTTGCTGAGTTCAAGTAGACTACACCATAAGGTTTAGTCACTCGTTTCCTGATTCTACGGAGTATTATGTGGAATTTTTCGGGCTAGATTCCAGAAAAGCGATTTATTTCCTTTTCATCAAAACCTATTTGGGAACTGAGCGCTACCGAAATTATAAGAGAAGTATTAGAGGCAGAGGCATCTCAGAAAGTATGCTAGTGCACAGATCTAACCTGTCGCGCGCTGTAGGTTTACTGTCGACACCGTGCTCACTAACACGAGACACATAACTGCAGTGCCCTATCTTGAAAATGTCTAGTTTGCTCGATGTTGTTTTGATCCACCTGACCAGTTGCAAAGATTACAGTGGTCTTTCCTTCTTCCCGTACAACACACCGTTGGCAACACGGTGTACATTAGCTCAGTCACAGGTATTTGTAAAGTGGAGAATCCTTGCCACTTGTAATGGTGGACAGATCGTTGTTGATGATCTGCTATTCCCGTATTCATGTTATTTAAATTCAAAACACTAGTGTATGGCAGAGCACATATCGTCACTGCCTAAGGAGTAGGGTGACGTGGCTCAAGATGAATCGGAATTTAACAAACCCAGGGTGATGATTCGTCTCAGATCACATAGAGAGACAGAAGACATTGACTTCAAATTCCAGATTTTCAGTGCGGCAAGCCAAGAGCGAGGATTGTACAACAGCCTACCAAGTAAGGATTTGCATCACTGTCACACTTTGATTTGCTTCATACATTATGTTTCCTAAGAAGTAAGAAAATACCATACTAGCACTGGAAGGTGGAATATACATAGGCTGTCTTCATAACCTATCCAGGAAAGTATGTACATAATTATTCTAAGTTGGTCCTTTCACCTGAACTGCTTGAAGTATTGTCACTCGCTTCCAAATTCTGTTATCCTAAACGTAACGAACGTCAGCTAGATATCGAGACCCAATTCGAAAACTTGCTGGCACAAACGCATGATTTAACAGGGCTATCAACTGATGCGCTGGAATACTTCAAGTCCTCATTGGTTAATTGTTGTTCCCAATATCGCAAATATCAGGCAAATCAACATGGCCTGCTTTCACGCAAACATCTGATAGTCCTAAACGAGTTGAATAAGAACAAAGACATAGTTGCATGCAAGCCGGATAAAGGTAGTGGTGTACTTATAATGGAAAGAAGTGATTACACTTCAAAAATGAACCAGATTCTCCAAGACCAAAAACGTTTACTGTAAAATTGGGCCCGTAGTACCAAACGGACAAGGCGGAGATAAGTCGGACAAACTAAAACATCTATGCACCTACGGGTTAATAACTGTTTGCATATTTGTAAGTATAAGACCTGGTGGAACATCTATACCCCGAATGTATGGGTTCCCAACAGTTCATAAAGGTGTACCACTGCAGCCACTATTGTCCAAGACAAACTGAGTGTAGCATCTTACATTGTAGTGGTTAGCAGAAATGTTGGAACCCATAAGAAAGCAAACTGCTCGACACAGTGTGGATGATAGTTTTACATTCGTAAAGCACATTAAAGATGGGAACCTATAAGAGAAGGAAATGTTCTTATTAGACGTAACCTCTATTTACGAAAGTGCCGCTTCTAGAAACTAGAGAACACCTATGTAACTATGTACACGACAACGATATTTATCTAGGTATACCCTTACCAAGCCAGAAGGGATTACTGTTGTGCTGTACTAACAATGTCCCATTCCTTGACACCGCATCGATTACCGGCAGAATGACGGAGTCCCAATGGGGTTTCCACCTGGGCCAGTGCTGGCGGATATTTTCCTTGCGAAACTAGAAAATGAATCATTGAGTCCACTCATAGATCGTTTCGACCTGTACTATCGCTCCATGGGCGACATCTTTTGTGTGACCAAGGACTTAAGTGTAGGATATAGTGGTGGAGTTCAATAATGCGTACCCGGCAATGAAGTTCACATACGAAATAGAGGGACAGCTCAGTTTTCTGGATGTAGACCTGAGTAGGCGAACTGGTGAATTCATATTAAGGAGGATCAACTGAAAGAAAACGCGGACTGGCCAATATACAAACTTCAGTAGTTTCATGCCGCTTAAATCCAAAGGTAACTTAGTGCGTTGTCTCACGTTGAGGGCTCGAAAGATCTGTTCTGAAGTTGCTTTAGACGATGAAAGGAAATCCATACAGAACACGCCACATGAAAATGGCTATCCGGATAGATTTATACAGCGCAACATGCAACTCAACATAACATCGGACGTTGAGCAAGTAGCTGGAAAGAAAGCCCTCTTCATTCGCCTTGGTTTCAAAGGCGATACAACTGCGGAGCTTATAACAAGAAAACCGACAGTCGGGAAAGAAGACTTTTCTAGCTGCGGAATTGCGGTGTATATTTGCCACAAAACCACTTATTCCTGTGTGCAATAAGGATAGACGGTCGAAGCTGACCTCCTCTTACAAAGTCTATCGTTTGAGTGCACCTGTAATGCAACATACATACGTCGAACAGCTCGCCAGTTGTCACATCGCATTAACGAACATAGTTTTAAGTGGTTGTCGAACTAAGGCACTGGAGTTTTGGGAAGCGGATTTCTCTCCCACCTATTCGAATCAGGTCACAGGGTTAACCTTCCGAACGCATTTACTGTGGCTCTCAGGTCCCCTTGAACAAGTTGAAGGTCTGCGTCTACGAATGCTCGACATAGCAAAAGCAATTGCGATCCGAATATTCCCAACTCCGCTTTGCGCAAAAAAGAAGTTTGTTCAATCGCTAGTCTACCACAGCTAAACAGCAGTCAACCTAACCGTCACTCTGACACCCGGTGTCGTCAGTTTGATTAAGTAACACCTATCGATCTGTGTGTGTGTGAAAGACAGAGATTCAACTATCTGCTGTCAAAGCATTGACCTACGTCTGAACCAACCACCGTGCATTTACTTTCGTATTTTAACCTAGTATAATTTGTACCGGCCCGTAGATGGATCATTGAAAAGAATGGTTTACCTCAGACTGTTTTTCTTGATTTTATATAGGCTTATTCTCTACCGGTCTAGAGTCGTTCTATCTCGTCAAGGCTTACTGCATTTGTGCTATTCTCGTAGGCATGAAGATTTTGATATAACGACTACTAATACTGTCTATTGCTCACTTACCTGCGAGGTTAGCAATTGTAACGGTGTCAGATTGCCTCTATTTAACCAGTAACGATGGGTTATAAAATTTTGTGTGAAGGACTAAAAATTGTTTGAATTCTTGGAAGATAGTTGCAACCGATCGAGTAGTCAAGAGTTCAGAGTGATTTGGAAACAATCGGTTGGTATAGTCGTTTGGAGACGTTCCGCCGTCGACACAAGGGCTTCGTCAGACCAGGTGAATCAGTGTGCAATTGGAGTGGGATTTCATAACGAACAGGGGCGATAACCGCGTTACCCGAGACTTGAGCCAAGGTGTCATTACAATCACAATTCGTGATGTCACCTCAGGTGGTTCAAGCAGAGGGATTAGTCCAGGTGTTCCTCTGTGCTTCAGAGTATTGACGAATAAGCCCATGGTGTTGACAATGGGAGTCCGTCTGCAATTTCCGACCTGATCCACACACCGATGCTCTTCAGGCTGGTCTGCTTAGGATCGCTCGCTACGCATTGAGGAGTTCTACCCTGTCCATTCTACTCAGGCAGTCGTCAGATTTGGCAATGTTCACCACCCCAGCAATCAACCGCTGTTGTTGATCGTATACCCCTCCTAATAACCTCTACGCTTTCCAAGTTTATCTGGTGACCCGTGTCTAATGCATGCACAGCCACGGCCGAGTCTCTTACTCTTGCCTAGTATTCAAACTCGTTTATTGGTGGCCTTGAAATGCGCCTCCTGTGGTCCGAAAAACGTGTGGGTAATTCTGTCATTGTTTGGCCTATGTAAACATGTGCACAGTCCTTACATTTAATTTTATAGACACAGTTAGTCGTCCTATCCATGGGAAGGGGGTCCTTCAGATCTACCGGCGCCGAACGTAACCTCCAACGTTGTTCAAAGGTTACCCTTATATTGTCCTTGTTTATTACCCTCTGAATTGCCTCCGAAGTGCCTTCCTTGTTCGGAATTCCTACCGTCCCTATCTACTCGGTTGTGGGTCTTGACTGCCGGTTTAGCACTTTATGCAATTGGCGTTTGACTAGCCGCCGTGGGTGACCACTACCGAAAAGTTTGCCCATTGCCAATTTCTGCGCAGCCTTTCTGTCCTCCTCTATCGAGCACAAAGTTTGCGCCTTGTAGAACAGCGCTGTGGCTATTCCAGCGTAAACCGAAGTGTAGTGTAGTGTGCCGTCAGTATCAGTTGGCTTGCGATATATTGTCGTCTTCAAGTTTCCCCCATTGCCGTGAACCAGGCAATCAAGAAATGGTATTGTACTGCTACAAGGTTCCAACTCAATAGTAAAGTGTATCCTCTCATCAATGGAGTTTATGTGAGCAAGCAACATGTCCTTCTTTTCCCGTTTAACGAGTACAAAGAAGTCGTCTACATAGCACCACCAAACTTTTGATGAGTTGATGGTGATTGTTAACGCCCTGTTCTTGAAGTCTTCCAAACACATGTTCTCCAGTACAGGGGATATTGGCTATCCCATGGCGAAACCTTGTTCCTGACTGTACAGCTTCGAGTGAAAAATGAAGTAAGACATGTTAAGATGCATTGTCATACCCCCGATTATCTGGTTAACCGTTAGTTTCGTCCGTTCACTTATAGTGAAATCTTCATTTAGACAACGTCTTGCTATTCCAAGCGCCTCTTCTTTGGGTACATTGATGAGAAGTGATACGACATCGAAGCTGACCATTAACCATCTGACTCGATTTTGAGACTTGTTATCTTTTGAGCGAACTCGTAGGAGTTTTTCACGAATGTACTAGTTCACCCTGTTAGAGGCTGCAATAGACTTGCCAAATATCTAGCCAGTCCATGGGTCGGGGAGCCTATACCGTCGACTATGGGCCGTAAGGGAACTTCGGGTCTGTGCAATTTTAGCAATCCATAAACACTCAGTGGTAAAGTCGATTTTGAATATAGACTGTACCACTTGCTTTCCCTAAATCGTCCTTCACGGTTCTTATATAATTACCAACCTTCGTGTTACTCTTCCTCATTACTGACGGCACGGACTTGTCAACAACTACTCTATATGGACCCGTCTCCAAATACTGTCCCCTTTTTTCCAAATATTCTGAGCTGTTCATTACAATCAGGGTTTTCCCCTTGTCAGCCATTGTAAGTACAATGCTGCGATCTTCTTTCAAGGAATTTAATGCCATACCTTCAGTTTGCGGGAGCTTTGCCCACCCGGTTGCTGAAACTTACTGATATTTACTAACTGTGCCCGAATATTCTGTGCCTTCGCAGCAGGCAACTTTGTCATCGCGCTCTCAACACTTGGGATAATCTCTTCCGCATATATCTTGAATTTATTGATAGTAAAGATCAAACCTTTCTCTAACAATCTACATTCCGTTTCATTCAAAACACTGTCTGACCTGTTAACTAGATTGCATTAGCTACCAATAGACCCAGACCTGTCAGTAGGACCGGAAGCATTAGGATGCACAGATATTAAACGCTCGAACTTACGCATTTGTGTGTCCTTGTATACAATGCAGCGGAGCGGGTGGCCAACAATCGGGCCAATGCGTAAGTCTTGTGGTATTCAAAAATCTTTTGTGATTCTTTGACAAATACACACCGGACACATCATTTTGGATACTGAAATTTGCTAGCATTTTATCAGACTACTTAAAGAACACTGTTTTGGCGATTTCTGTATGATGATATTTTAGATATTGAATTTACTACCCTGAATGTGGGCAGATTTGTATGATCATGGTAAGCCACAATTGCTTGCAATCCCAATCTCAGCCTTTTGCTTTTCCATCGCCCTAACCGATATGCGTGGCCTCCTACGAATGTCCCAGTTTAAACGGTCATTGCGCCGCATTGTATGGGTTAAAGAATAAAGCTGATTGTGAATTACCGCTATACACAATGCGAGATGCGCCGTTCCATTGTCACTACGATATCATTATCTGGAGCGAGCTTATATTCTGGCCTGCATGCCACAATTTCCTTATTTGTTTGAGCACTCCAGGATTCAATCTCTCCTCTGATTTGAGCAATTTTGCTGCAGTGTTGACTTTAACAGTGCAAGGTAGTTAATCTAAGTGCTTCGTCGACACTTGATCAATGCGCGAGTAACGTTTAAACTTGACCACGTCAGTTCACGCCCGGTAGCCATTGCTAGTTCGTAGTTCGTTCGCTGACTGTTCCAAGCTCATATGGTCATTGGTGGGGAAAGACACGTGGTTGAGTGGGAGAAAACGGAATTTTGGGTGCAGTGAGAGATAAGAAAAGGAAGCAACTGCCTTCAATTGTGGTTCTCTACAGAGAATTCAATAAATCTGTGCACTGAATTCTACCCGGTTTACTAGCAACTGCGAAAGAAATAACCTAGGCGGATTACTAAACGCCATGAGATGGAAACAGGTGGCAAACGAACCAAGAAATAGCAATGGCCATAAGACGTGAATCAAAGTGGGCAAGTTCAAACATCACCAGCTTATCTACCAGGGGCCGAAAAACCATTCAGATTAGCTACTGCGCACTGACGAAATAGCCTCATGGGATGACGAAACGTCTGCAGCAAAATTGCTCCGCTCGGTGAAGAGATCTAAACCTGAACAGACAACCAGAGCTATATGTATTTCGATTTACTTCTCTATGCTAGTTATTTTTCCTATTAATGCCTTCCTTTAGCATTACATTTATGTTAATAATTCTTAAGCCGACTGATCGTATTTTCACTAGAGGTTCTCCGGAGTGGGGCTAAACAACGTATAGTTGATGGTATCCGGATCCGGAGTTGCCCGTCACTGCGGCCTTTTTAGTACAGTCACATGACGCCTGGGCCTATAGAGCGATCATAGGTGGCTTGCGCTGCACCAACCACAGCTTCATCCACATTCCCCATAACCAGTGTAAACCCGAAGGACTAAGATCAGGAGGCATGTGGATGCCAGCCACGTTTCTGCAACCGAGCCAGCCCACCCTGATTCAACATGAACAGCAGCAACTTTCCTGTCTATCTGTGAAGGGAATCATGCGTACCAGACGCACACAAGACGGTGGCTGGGCCGTAGTCCGCTCCACACCGGATGGAACCATACTTTGAGCCAACTACGACCACAAGGACGGTGCACCACGTCCCACACAACAATGATTCACATTCTCCTAGAGCCAATTAAGGTGGGGGTGTAAAACAGTTCGGCGCATTGTCAAAATGCATATCAAGCGCAGCCACATCGGGGATATCAAACAACCAAATAGATAGCATCTAAGGGAAAGCAAACATGCAACATTGACACAAAATAGGAAGCAGTTTAACAGAATGGAACTAACCAAGTAAAGAGGAATGTCTTTTATTCAGGTTAAGATGGCCTATGTTAGGTAAGTTGGTTTAGCCCAACTACGGTGAAGAAGCATCATAAAGGAGTCAGCAACCACAGCATACACGTATACTAATAAACTGTTAAGGCTGGACTTTGTTACAAGTGCCAGTTAAGGAGCCCCAATAAATATGTTTACGAGATTTTGACATTAGTTATCAGCACTTAAATACGTAACGCCTGTTCGAATAAGCCGTCGTATGGGTACCAACGATGGGGCTTCATTGTCGATGTGTGATACACCGACGGCGGCAGCTGTTCGAAACTCGTCATTCTGCACTTGCACATAAAGCACCTTACAAACACGAGTACGTGTTTTATTGAATAAGATACAGCATTTCGTCACAATGCTTGTGTCAGTTTAGGAGATTAATTGAATCGCCCACTCAAAATGTCGCTTTACACCGGCTGAAGGCACGGACAGATTATTTTCTTGACTCTATTTCATAACATTCTCCACGAATGCGAAGTCCATTCGACAGATTGATATCGGTCTGGGCGCAAGATGTTCTCCGTCCTTGTAAAAATACATAAAACTCCCACTAATAACGTCGCCTTTTCGAAAAGACCTTTAGGATTACCTTGTACTTTTTGTCACAGGGAATATCCTCGGGGAGACAGGTGCGTATTTCACAGATCAACAGCAGTGAAATTCACGCAAACCGTGTTACCAGCGATTCACTCACCAACATGATTCATTGAGGTCAAGTCAAGAGTCACTCTATCACATCACGTTTTGCATGGATAGTGTTTCACCGATTTCTTTATTCCATCGAAAATAGAATACAGACCAGGTAGGCCAACAAACAATCCGAGAAGCGCAAATCGGCCGTTTCGTTCTGCTGATACTCATCAGTGTCGCGCTACTGGTTGGCAAGTCATGACAACTAAGAGCCAACCACTGTCCCCTGCACGGGCAGCAACCTGCACGGCATTCGAGGATGGGTCCGGCTGTATCTCACTTCGATTTTAGGCCATGATGGTTAGATATCGTTCCCTATGTCTCAGTGGCATAAAATGCTGGCTAACGATGCAAAGTATTGGCGATCATGGACTGAAGAAAGCCGCGGAGATGCTTACCACGGACAAGTTAAACGGAAATGAAATGACCGTCTGTCAATTTCGTGGACTGGTCGGTGTCGTAAAAGCTGGCCTCGTAACGTGGACCGGTCTCTGCTCACCACCAGGCGTTCAACCGAGCCGGGGAAAATCACAAGGGAGACAATTTGGTTGACCAGAGAGCGATCTAGCAGAGTCATTCATGGTTTTATTTGTAGGTCAAACATACACGCCCATACAGTTATATTTTGGCCGTAAACTTTCCTCCCTCTTGATAGTTAACGCCGGCTGAGCAGTCTTGCCCAGGCTCACACAATGCCCACGCGTATGGCTGCACATTTGGTACGGCCATTCCCTGAAAGGTTTTCTCGCGTGTCACGGCTGCACAATCTTGGCACGCGTGGGACAGGGTTTTTGGTACGACCAACCAAGTGGGCGAGACTTCACAGATTTAGCCGACTTGTTCACAGGCCCTTGCCTTGCACCGAGAAAGTGCACCCCAGCCTTAGGCTGTTTTGCCTCTCCGACAGGTAGCTGACCTATCTGGCTTGTAATCTAAATGTAATTAACCAAATAAATCATTCTGAATCCCTCTACTCGTGAGTTTGCTTATTTGGAAATCAACTAAGCCCGTTTCTCTCACCCAAATTGGTATAAACACAGATGCCTTCAGAAATGTCTACATGTCAGTTCCTATCCATGCTACGTAGTTGGTTGCATAGTCTTTTAGCTGTCTGCCTGTATAGCGGAACCAGTTTAGGAAAGGCGGTGCACGAAAGTCGTTTACACAAGCTATCTTTTGTCATCCAGCATTCCAGTGGCATTTCGTTTCCTATTTTCCTCAGGTCGACGAAGAAGGTGCAACGGCTGCAGCAACAACGGGGGTTTTCTTCAGCTTCCGAAGCGGATTTGGTCCACCAACTTTCCGAGTGGATCATCCGTTTTTCGTCACCTTGGTATACAAATCTAACGTGCCAGCTTTTATTGGCCACATAGTGGTTCCAGAAAAATTTTAATCACGAATAAGAAAGGGCCAAACGTGTCGCTGTTAAACACGGGATACTGATAAACCGCGTGGCTTGTCAACTTGCGTTGTCTCTTTTTTTAAACCTTGACTTGTTACTAGTCGAATTTAATGGTTGACCATGCAATTATTACATCAACATTTGTTAACAGAAAAGGTAAACAAATTCATTGTGCGAGACAAGGCTTTCTTGCTGGCAAGTCCTTCCACATACGGAAATAATTTATCATCAGGGCTGTACCGTGCTTCCTGATCTGTGCTTCATATCCCTTGTAATCTGTTATCCATCTAGACTAATGTACTATATATAGATATATATATATATACCCCATGCTGAGGCTGATGTTGCATTCTTGATGCTTCTTCACTGTAGTTGGGTAAACCAACTTACACTTAAACTAGATCTTTTTAAGCTGGGTAAATTTCATTCCACTTTATTTGGTTTGTTCTGCCTACCTGAATAATCTTCTATTAACTGCCCACCTTGCGGATGCTGATTGCGCTTGTCTTCGGTAACTTTGTTGCGTTTGTAACATTTTCAAGTAACCTATGGACATTTCTTACTTATCACTGATTCTTTGCTAACCAACTTACTTCATATGATAATCTAGGGAAGTGTTATGCCACCGTATCTGTATGCATTATTGGATTTATTTTATTTCATCTTGTCAGTTCAAGTGATTGGCTGTTGGTTGATATCCCCGGGGTGGCTGCGATTGATGTGCAAGTTGACAACATAGTTACCAGTCTTTTACCTACTACCTCGTCCATACTGGCTTTAGGAGACGGTTGGTCATTGCTGGAGGGGACGGGATGCACGTTCTTTGTGGCCGTGCTAGGCTGAAAGAGTGGTTCCATGCACTCAGTGTGGAGCGGACTACGGTCCAGCCACCGCCTTGTGTGCGCTTGATTCCCAAATACAGCGTGCTTGTGTTTGCCTGTGAAGGAGTGCGAGCCGGATCCTTTGATGAAACGTAGCTCCTATCCGTATGCATCCCGGTCTTATACCTTCAGTTTTACACTGGATAAGGGGTGTGTGATTGGAGCTGTGGTTGGTGCAGCGCAAGCCACCCATGGTCCCTCTGGAGGCGCAGGTGTGCTGTGGCTGGTCACCGTGACATGCACATCCGAAACCAGATGCCGCCAACCATATATATAAATATATATATATATATATATATATATATATATATATGTTGAAGCCCAACTGCAATACTATGGTGCATTCTAATATAGAAGGTGTTCCTGTGTACAGGTAATGTTGCTTGTACAAAGAAACTGGGAACAATTCCGGCATTTTTGTTATATTTTCCTATTCATGACTGCACCAGTTTCAGTAATGCCCAAAGACAAGAACCTGTGTTACCCACCTTATGCGAAATATTTTGTGAAGCTATAGTATATAGCAGTAATGGCATATTTCACTCAACTGACTGTTGACTTCAGTTTTCCAATAGTGCACTTAACGGACAGTGGCGTTCCCAGATGTTTAGCCATGGCCACATGAACCAAGATAAATAATTGACTTGTATTCCTTAAAGCCTCCCAGAAGAAGCTGACTTGGAAGCTAGAGGTTAACTGGAAGAACGGCTAACACGCGCAGTAAATTTAAAACTGGCGATAGCACATTAGTGTTTCGCAGTTAGTATACCGCAGTAAGTCAACCGTGGCGAACCTAATGATGAAGTCAAACAACCAGGTTAACTAAATACGTCGGATGGTCTTTCAAATTCGAGTGACCCGTAACTTCATTCCACGCTGACAGTAACTGCTTTATATATGAGGAATACCTAAGCGTATTCTGCAGCATCTTCATTCACCACATCCATTGAAGTTTATCCCCAAGTTATGACTTACAAACTGTGAATTAGAGTACCCCTGGGATAAAACGGTAAGCACGCAAACTGTACCAAATACGATGAGTTATCACGGGTAAAATGTATACCCTTTAAAGGGGTTCACGAGGTTGATAAAGGAGTCAGTAATAACTTCGAAGGACACTCGTGCAGACAAAATAGGATGTGTATTGTTAAGGTGACATAGTGGTGGCATATTAGAAGCAGGGTTGTGAGACGGCGGATGCGCCCACCAAAAAGAAATAACTATTTGTTAAATTAGCGCTCATTAACACGAACAACTGAATTGACCACCCTTCTACATGCGTCAGTGAGGATGCTAATGCCAAAGTAGTTATTTGATTCAAAGACACATCTCGGCATTAGTTCCGGGGGCTGATATCGCATAATACAAAGGTTTTTCGTAGACATTTAGTGGGGGCGCGGCTATTTTGGAAGATGCTTCCATGGTTGGCAGACCCGGAGGTATAGTAATTTCGTCTACAATCTAGACGACTGTATGGTTGATATACTTCCATCATATTGCATCTCAGCTTAGTGTTTGAACAGATTCACAAGTGTGGACCTCTGTGACTGGAATTGTCAATCCTAAACTCTACCGGTTCTCATAATGTTGTGTGCATTCAGGGTAATATCAAGGAAATTCCCTATACCGGATTGCCAAATTATATCCCCTGCACCGGCAGCAACTTGCAAGGCAGTGGAGGATCGGTCCAGCTAGATCGCGTTACTTTTCAATATATGATGGTCGGCTATCGACCCCCATAGCACAGGGCCATAAATTCCTGGTTAGTGGTATAAGCAACTAGCACTCATGGGTTTTGATCCCCAGCAAGAGATCGAGAGCATGCGCACTACTGACGAAACAACCGCCTGGTGCTCTTCCTGATTGGTGGCTTACATTTGCGGCTTGGCACCGATTTGCGTTGAAAAAAATTATACTTGTACTTAAATCTATCTACTCATTAGTCATGATTAATTGTTGATCTGATCTACTAGCCTGTTCAGCACCGCCAAATGCTCATATCGACATTTTATTACTTTGGACGCACTGACGTCACCTGAAAGGAGTGCCGTTCTGTATTGTAGTATAATGAACAAGTTAAAAGCCGGTGAATTTCTCAAAACGAAGCAATGACGTTGAAAAAATAATGAGAGTATTATCACCTACTGCTCTCGAGTTATGCAAGGGTCCACCCACGCGATAACCCTTGGTGGGAGTCGGCTAGAATTCATCCGGAAATACATGTATCCAGTCAGCTACATTAACGCCTGTGAAATAGAGCAGCTCGCAAACCGTTCAGCAAAACGTCGAGACACCTTTGCAACCTTTCGCCACAGCGACATCCCTGAAGAGCGGAGTTTACAACACAGTCCTGCGTTCAACCCTCATATACGGTTGTGAATCTTAACCCATCAGAAGCAGAGATATATAGAGGCTAGTTGCATTCGACCATAGCTACCTTCGCAGTTTGAGTCATGTTTGTTTGGTATCCCGCATCCGTCGCAACGAGACTGGACCTTTACGTGGTGCGACGGTTTGCGTACCTCATTGATCCATTGAGCTATACTGGGTGATGCCTCCGGACACCTTGAAAGCTACTCCCACCAGGTTGGTCAACGGTGAGAGGTCAGAAAACTCAGACTCCTGGTCCTCCAGGTTGCGGGTTTGAAATGGGATGGCCTACATTTCTGTGAAATTAAATCATTCCCACCTCCGCTGCCTTGCAGACAGACTTTTGAGCCAAAGGTTTTGGATGAGGACCCTAATCATCCTCCTTTCTAGGTCTAGGCGCCCTGGCAGTATCTCAGCCCACATACAACCTTGACGTTTTCTTCAGACATAAACTTCATCCTGCATAGGCCATCGCGCAGCTTATCAAGGGTCGCCTTATCTGCTGCATACACCAGGGCGTATAAGCGAAAACATGCTACTGCTGGCGCCTCGTTTCTTTTCCACCTGTTTCTCTAACTTCCATCCCGACCCTCATTACTAAACTTCCCACTATAATTCCCACCTTAATTAGCTACAATCGAAGTTGCACTAGAGTAGAACCATCTGCAGGCACCATCCCACAGCACCTATCGGACGCCTATGGGCAAAACGCCCTTATAAGACCACGCTATCCCGTTTCCATGGCGACATTCAACGTTCGCATTCTAAGACAAACAGGTCAACAGGCTGCACTCGCACGCACCTTGGACACACTGGGTATTGATGTGTGTTGTGTGTCCAAAACTAGGACCAATGAACCTAACGGGGTTATTGAATTAACTACACCCGGCTTCGCCTCTCGGCATTGGTTGCACGCATCAGGAGACGCTGATACAGCACTCACGGGTTAAGCTGGTGGAGGTATCATTCTATGCTCCAAGACTGAGCCATGGTTGGTTGATTGGATTCCGGTGAAAAACCGTTTAATTGCAGACCGTTTGACGACATCAGCTAAGGCGGATTCACGAAGTAATACAAAACGTTGTTTGTTTGTTATTACCGTTTATGCTCCTACCGACCGCAGCTCTAATGCTGTCAAGGACACTTTCTATCGCGAACTGAACGCCCTACTGCGCAGTGCTACTAGTTCAGATATTATAGTACTTGCGGGAGATATGAACGTACAAGTAGGGCGTCTGAGCTCTTCAGAAACTCAACTAGGTGGTAAGTGTGGGCTTAACTCCGAACGGACTGACAACGGTGAACGTCTGCTGCAACTGTGTGCGGAGCACCAGTTGTTTCTTACTAGCACTGCTTTTAGACACAGTGGGCGCCGAAGTGCTACTTGGTGTCCTCCTGTAGTTGGCCAGCGATAGACACAAATTAACCACATAACCATAAGTTACAGATGGCGTGGTTCCATCCTGGATTGCCGCTCATACTGGAGTACCCGTGTCGACTCTGATTATGCCTAATTACCGTCGTTTCTCCATGAATTCCACCGGGAGGCACACCAAGCGTCCCCACCAATTGGTAACTGAGAAATCGTCTCAGCTTATCAAGAGGCACAGCGTACCGAACTTCCGCTGTCTTGTCTTAATGACACTGAGCTTCAGTGGAATAGGATCTTGGTCGCCATGCATGACGCAGCAGCATCTGCTTGTGGCACTATCCATCGTCACCGCATCAGTCACTGGATACCGATAGGTCGGTGAACCTGTTGAAATCTAGAAGACACCTCCCGACTGGCTCTGAACACAATTTGATCAGACGGGCTATTAGGCGTGAAGTAAAGTAGAGCATAAGTGCTGACAAGGAAACCTGTTTGACTTGTCGGGCTGAAGAAATGGACGAGGCAGGAGCAGTAGGCAATTATCGCAAGCTGTTCCATTTAGTCCGCACTACTGGCCCCAGAAAACCAGGCGTTAGTGAGGCAATAATAGACAGCGCGGGTGCGCTGATTCACAATAAAGAGCGCCGTATGGCTTGTTGGGCGGAACACTTTAAAGAGCAGTTTAGCTGGTCCCCTGCTCCCGGACCTCTTCCAACTCAGGTGATGCAGGAGGAGACTTGGACTGTTAGTTTAGAGCCTCCGTTGGAGGCCTTGGTCCGAAACGCGATCACAGCCCTCAATCGTTTTCGTGCCGCAGCTCCGGATCCCTCCACCGGCACTATTTAAGGATGGAGGTGAGGTCCTCTGCAAAGCATTGACCTCTCTATTCGAAGGTATCTGGAAGGAAGAGATTGTCTCGGCTGATTGGTGCGAATCCATTATAGTAGCAATATACAAGAAGCGCAGTCGCACAGACTGTGCTAACCACAGGGGTATGAGCCTAACGCCAGTTGTGACAAAATTATTGGCCTCGATTTTCGTTCGTCGCCTCACTGTGGCTCGGGGAATCTCGGATTAGGGAAGAGCAGGACGGTTTTCGCCCAGGACGTGGCTGTATAGACCATATATACACTTTACGGCAGGTGCAAGAGCAGCGCCACGCATAACGCAGACCGACAACAGCTGTGTTCCTCGATTTCAAGAGTGCGTTCGATTCAGCCGTTCGATCGATTCTCTTCGAAATACTTGCGCGGAAAGGTGTTCCCACGAAATATGTGAACAACCTTCGTGCTCTATGCTCGAACAATACAGGCCGCGTGAGTGTCTACGTTGGCCTAACGGATAGCTTTCCGACCACAAGTGACGTTCGTCAGGGTTGTCCGATTTCCCCATTTTTGTTCAATTTCGTCGTGGATTCTATCATGCAATGTTCTCTTGAGGAATCTCAAGATGTAGACGTTGAAGTGCTGCCTGGTGAAAGATTAGTTGGTCTTGATTATGCGGACGATATCGTCTTGCTTTCCGACGATGTTGCTGTGGCACAATCAACCCTGAATAGCCTGTCTAGAGTGGTCCCATTATTTGGTATTCACTTCGCACCTTCAAAGTGCAAAGTGTTGCTGCAGGACCACCAGCCACTTGATGACCCCTTGACGCTTTCTAACGGGGAAATCGATGTGGTTGATCAATTCACTTATCTTGGCAGCTGCATCAGAAACGATGGGCGCATAGAAACTGGCGTCAGCTCACGCATTGTAAAGGCCTAGAGCTGCCTTCTTGAACCTGCGGCATCTTTGGCGACAGAATGGAATTTCCTTCTGTCTGAAAGGCCGTGTATACAAGGCCACAGTGATGACCGTTCTGCTCTATGTTAGTGAGACTTGCCCCCTTTGGTCTGAAGATCTGAGGCGCCTTCAAGTCTTTGATCATCGTTGTCTGCGATGTATTGCTGGTGTCGGATGGCACCAGCGTGTCCGCAACGATGATGTGCGTAGGTGAATACTAGGTAGGGATAAGCATGCTAGCTATTTAGAACAATAGATAGCACTGAATAAGTTACGTTGGCTCGGGCACGTGCTACTTATGCCTGGTCAACGCTTACCTAGCAAAGCCTTGGTCAGTCTACCAGGTATAGGGTGGCGCAAGGCTCGAGGTGGACAGAAGTTGACTTGGCAGCGGGAAATGAAGTCCCTGACGAGGAAACTTGGTTCCTTTGGTCCGTCTCGCCTTCCAAGATGGAGTCCACGTGACTAGCCTTATGCTTGGCTCGAGACTTTACAGGACATGGCTCGTAACCGACACCAGTGGCGCGTCTGCTTCCGTCTCCTAATCAGATTGCCTGTTTAAAGTGTGTTTGGTGCTGAGTTATCTGCGGGGTAATGGCTGGTTATTACGCGTGGCAGTGAAAGCCGCAAGGAAACTGCCTCGTCAATGCAGCCTTATCTTTGCACGGTAGCCAGCTGTTTGTGACGGAATGTTGTCTACACAAGGTGTAGGCGCCTTGACCCAGAATGTTTGCTTAGGGAATTAAGGTTTTCAGGTAAGTCCCCCTTCTCTCCCTCTTTTTATTCTTTATTTCATAGGTCCTCATGGTTGTATGGCAGCGAAGCATCAGTTCAAATGACTGATGTACTGCTGTTGATGATTGATGATGATGGTACCCCGCGTGGGCAATCAGTGTATTCGGCATCTCCTATTCGATACAGGAAGAACAGGTGAGCTGTCCGTCACCGTTACGCCATGCATCGGGAGCTGATGGCTGGGCAGCGTGTTGTGCATGCCAACCCACCGATTCCCGCCACGTGCGTTGTTTGCGCGCTACGGGTGTGGATAGGGAAAGACAGGTGGAGGCCAGCTGATGTCTTTTTAAGGAAGAAGTAAGGCCCTCAATTCGGACTTGGTCCCGGTTAGTGTCTCCTGACAGCCGGCTTGGAGCCCTAAACATGATGAGTAAGTTTATCTGGATACAATAGTTGACTTAGCAGAGCGTCGAACTCAATAGTATATTTGATGTTGCATTGCAATTGCCACCCCGCTTACCGTCCCCCTCTTAATACCAACTCACCCTCGATGCCTGTTACGATAATAAACGGTACGTGAATTGTTGATTATTTGTACATTGTAGTGGTTTGTGACTCGCACTGCAATACACATTTTTTATGTTGGGGCATTATATCTGAGATATTTCTCACTTTTAAGCTAACACGTAGTAATGGTGATCCTGATGATGATTATGATGAGGAGGTAGCAATTTTATATCAATTGAAAAATCTTCTAATGCCAAACAGATAGATATTTACGGTTGTGATCCCAGAAGCTAGAATATATTACTCTATTTCAGAAGTCATTTGTGTGTCGCCTGGTAGTGCCTGCGATGAATGAATCGAACAAATGACGCCAGTTCGTTACCGTTAAGTATTAAGTAGTAGCCACTTTGTTGGTTGCTCTTCAACAATTTGTAATTTGGAGTTTAAAACACAACAACTCATGAAATCACGTAAGGAGTTAGTCCGAGATTCACGGTGCATTAATACGATTATCAGGCAGTCTAATGATATCATGCGCATTGCACCGGTCGTTCATTTGACCACTTGATGAAGCCTTGCTGCACACATCCTTACACTATTCGACAGAAGCCTTAACGGAGAGCATCACAACTACCGGGAGGAGAGACAAGGGAAATGCCGTTACCCTGAAATATATCATCGCTTCGCTAAACCTGATGCAAAATAGTAGCCAATTACTGGTAAACATGGCTCTCAGTGAAGCACATCTAGCATAATCGAGCGATTGACCGAACGGAATGAACGGACTTTCACAGCCAGGTTGCGCAGTACTAGATGAATATGAGTACATTGTTCCTTGCGTCAGCGATTTTTCGTCTACGCAATTAAGAGAATGATCTAAAGCAACTCTCAGCCCAGCTATATCAAGCCGACACACTTGTAACTGAGCGAAGAAATATTACGGGCTTTTTGAAGATCTTTACTTAAGAAGGTTGTCAAAATTGGCTATGGCAACCTTATTCTAAACATGCTTGATTGGATGGATTACGTGGTACAACAGTATCTCACCACTTAGGGTACACTATCCATGGTTGACGAAAGTCAGATCCATTGCTACATTTAAACTAGTTGAGTCCTTTTAACAGTTTGAATAAAGCTGTACGAACTTAAAACTGGCAGATATTATCATTTTGCATTGTCTCCACAATGACGATAAAAAGGCAGGAAAATATTTATGACGTAAGCTAGTGTGTGACCGAACAAAAATACGGGAAGTTTGTGGACAGATTTGACGTTTTTAATTCCACAGCAGCCAAAGGCTTAGGAACAGCTGTTTCTGCAAAATAGTGCGAGTTTGATTCGGCTTGTCGCGAATGCCACGGTAAAACACACCAGGCTGACATAAGCTTGTCTAAACACAAACACATCAAACGGATGACAGATGAGTACCAAGTGTTTACCTCTGGATGAAGAAAGGGGGCTTAAGTGAGTAGGTGGCATTAGCGCATAAGATCCGAGCCGCAGTGCTCATGATCGAAAAATCTCATGATATGATACTATCGTCATTAGGACCAGCAACATTTTTCGCTTGATTCCACATTGAGAGAAATTGATTATCCTTTAGGAACCGTTGAAAGAAGGAAGCCGTTGATCTCCATTGCTATACTGTTGCCAACAGCCGTGCATTTGGGTAAAATTGGCTGCTCCAAGAAGGATGTGAGAAGACAACCGCAATGGATGCCCCGATGCCGAAGTCGCTATAAATGGTATTTCCCTCTTCTGAAATGATTGACCTAGCAAAGGTGGGTGAGTAATGTTATAATACGGCAACGACCTGCAGCGCAAACCGCTGGCCGATCCAAAAACACTGATCATAGACTCACACTGGTGAAGTGTGCGTTTGAGACGCAACGACACTTGCCTCTAGGGTGTTGTTTATCGTCCCCCAATGTCCACCCCAGAGATGGACAGACGCCTGGCATTTTCCTATGGTTGGGTCCTACGTGGAAAATACAGTCATGTTCTCATTTCAGGCGACTTCAAAATTCATGGTTTGGAAGTTCCGGCATCCCCCAACGAGCAGCTTAAGGCCGACTTGCAAGAGTATATTGCAAGCATTCCGCTCTTCAATCATGTCATTTCACCCACCCGAGTCAGACTAGGAAATAAGCCATCTGTTTTTGACGTAGTGCTCACGAACGAACAGCTCATGGTTGAGAAACCAAGGCTGGAGAGCCCTCAGTGATGGAGCGACCACGTAACCATAATTTACGACTTCGTGTGTTATGCGGAGTATCCACAAGAACATACTAAATTGTTTCGAACAATCATCTATTACAACATTCTGGCAGAGCTTGTAGAAGATATCAGCTGAGAGTTTCCGGACGACTGTTCAATTGGCAGTGCTTTGTGAGATTTTACTGGCAAGTTCAGTGATTTGATTAAATCCGCATCGGGCAACAAGCCCAAGCACAACCTTGCATTCGGAGTAGAACCAGAAAACACATGACAATAAGAGACGCCGCGTAGCACGTTTGGAGCGAACCCTAGCCCTGACAACTGGAGTGACTATTTTAGGCATCGAAGGCATTGTACCATACTTGTTCGTGAGGACAAATTAGTACAGTAGCAGTTTAGCGGAAACGTTTTGCGCTAACAAGAAGCTTTTGTACACACATATGAACAGTCTTCGGAATGTGAAACGTGATGTTCCTCCACTAATAATAGCAGATGGATGTGCTCAAACCTAGAAAGGATGCTGCCAACGTTCTACGGCTACAATATGCCCCAATTTTACGGCTTGTTACCAGCATCGGTAATATACCTGTCTTATTCTCCCAGATGCCAGTATTTACATGGGTCACGTCTACATCTTTTCTATTACTTGCATCCATAACATTTTCAAATTCCGCCGTAAGGAAAAAGATTTCGTCCATACATCTTTCAGAATACTCCTTAAAGCAATCAAATGTCATGTATTTTGCGCGAACGCATCAAAGCGCGCCCCTTGTTGGGTGACCCATCCCAAATCAAACAATAGCCTAGCAGACTAGTTTACGACATGTGTTATCAGAGAGGGTTTAGGTGTGGCGCAAATCGCTTGCGATTTGGTGTATACCTGGTCGCGCTCGAGACTCGTTTTCAGGCATGATTGGCTACACTGAAGCTACACACATGCTAGGGGGTAAATCGCAAAGCCCACGTGGTGCCATCTGGGCTTATCAGTCACGGGTGATCATGGTGGTTGCCAGTTAACCTTTCAGGCATTTACACTTTAGGTGAAATATGATTGCGCGGTGTGTCCGCACGTTTCATCGCTGAGCTGTCCGTATACTGTGGGGCACGCACGTGAATGAGTGCTAATGAATTGGTCCTTGGAAATAATGACATGAGGTCCCTCACAAATACCGTTGCCGATGATCGGCTGGCATGGAAGTTAGGCTAGTGACACCAGAAGGATATGAAGAGCGTGTGGACCGCGGTGTGTTTCGGGGTGCTGCATGCTCACTGAGCGCAATGTAGAAATGTCCGCCTTTGATGGATTCAGCGATTCAAATCAGGATGAGTGCTCACACATCGCACATTGGCATCCTCACCGAGGTTTCACCCGCCTATTGCCTTTGTTATGCCGTTGTTCGACTAGGCTTGCTCCTGGGAAATATTTATACCGTTGCGTCATGGTTCCCATTGCGGTTGCTAAGACATGTAAGTGCCTGAGTGGTTCCTCCAACCGTTTTTACACATGATTTGTATTGTTGTGAAAAAGACCAAAAAGTGGTGTTTTACTAGGGGCGATACACACAAACAGAACAAGAATTCCGCAACACTCGGGACGTTTATACTATTCTTTCAGTTTCAAGGACTCATTTGTGTGTTATTTTCAAACCGCGGTAAATAACGGCGCACATGATTTGGATAGCTCAGAACAATCTAATCATTAGCAGATTGTCAACTAATCAGCAATACCCGTGTTTCCGCCTTTTTTCATAAGGCAAATTACCCGTCCCAATGACGCACTTGGAAACCCGACGTTGAGTCTGCTCCAGGTCAGTGACATCATGCTTCAGTTTTGGTTACACTGCTTGAATTGCTTGTTCTACGTGGTGATTTTTAGCTTGTAATGCCATTTTCGTTTGCTCAGAACAACCCGGTCTTCCGAACCAGTAACGTAGGTTACGTTCTACGATAGAGAACTGTAGGGTCTGCGTTTCGAACCTTTAGATGTTGTAGCTGTAGTATCGGATGCAGAGTATCTCACACGCGAATAGTCACTACACCTACGAGAATTGTATCCTTCAAATGCGCAGCTCTTGAACGGATTGTGAACTTTATGAGAAATTAGCATTGTTCTCATCAATAAATCGTAGTATGTCACGAAAGTGGAAACTAATCTCGTAAGCATAGGCAAGTCTCAGACTGGTACGACAAACTACAGCAGCGACATAGCGGAGAAACAAAACCCATCGCGACGCGACTGGACCTTTTCTTGATGCAATGGTTTGCCTACCCTCGTGGCCTATTGATCTTTGCTCGGTAGCACCTTGTAGGTGCCATCCGGACTGCTCATACCAAACGTGTCAATGGTTAGGGGTCGGATTTCCTCAGTCTAACATTCCTCTTCGAGGGTTGATAGAGGTTCATGGTCCTCTTCCCACGGCCACGGGAGACAACAGATTTTAGTGTATCTCACAGCTAGAGTGGAGTAGAGCACGCGTTCCACGCATTGTCTCTGATCGTAGGAGTGTACCATGCGGTAGCTAATGGTTTGCTTCCTTCCGCTACAATCCAGGCAACTCCTGGTAAAATAGGTGCGAACCCGCCAGTTCCCACATGATGTTGCCTGTGATCGCAAATGCATCGCCCTAGGTCCCCGAAGCTTGTGTCTGACAAGCCTCAAGCAGATCCCAATGAGACACTGTAATCACGCTCTCAAGTTGAACTAGCTCTCCACTACAGTATAAATCAAACTGTTGAGCGATAGGTTCCTGGTGGAGTCACACAATTGAACCTCCAAATGCACCTGCAGCGAAATGGACTGCAGAGTGCGTTGTATGTCTTCGTCTTGAGCCTGAGCCGATGCCATAGCGGCAAAGTCGACGGTAGACAAAGACTGGAGTGTTAGGTTGCTGTGTGAGACAGCGTCAGTAACGGGATTATAGACACGTGAGCCATGACGTATGTCATCAGTGCACTGCGTGGCAGTCTAGGTGTCCTGTTTCCCGTAGTGAGTATTTGTCACATGCAGAGTTGAAGGCAAATATAAGGGGCTTGTGGTCAGTGTAGACCGTGAAAGCGCGGCCTTCCAGTGTGTGCCGGAAGTGACGTATATCTAGGTATATGGCGAGCAGTTCTCTGCCAAACGTGCTATAGTGGGATTCCGCTGGCTGCAGGCGCTTGGAAAAGAACCAAGGGGTTGCCATTGCCCACCAACGTGTTGTGGGAGGACAGCTACTACCGCGACGTCTGAGGCAACAGTCGTAACAGAAAGGGGTGCAGTCGATTCGGAATGAGCGAGGAGGGCTATGTTGGAGATAGCATCCTTGAGCTCGGCGAAGGCTGCATGTGCTGTGTCAGAGAAAGCGAACTTACGTTCATTTCCTCTGAGTAAGTCAGTCAGTGGCTGCATGAGCTGAGCGCAGCGCGGAATGAACAATGGAACAATGGAACAATGGTTTATGACGGGTATAAAAGCAATGCTTGACAGGTCCCGTAGGATGATGAGAATTAACATCGTAAAATTAAAAAATCGTATCGATGAAAGTAAGTGTGAAATGCATTACTCACCAAGGGATTGGAGATGCAAATAAACAAGTAATCCAATAGGAATTTTAAGTGGATTCCGTCCACGTTCGTTGTTCACTAATACCATCATCCGACGGTCGCACGCTATATCACATAGTGCAATCGTGTCAGAGTTTCGTCAAGGCGTTTTTTGAAAAGGGATAGGGTGGGAGCGTTAATTACATGTTCTGGAAGAGCGTTCCAAGGTTGTGACACTCGGAGGGAGAAGAAATTGCGTCGACATTCCAGTCGACTGTACTGTGTGATCAACTTGAACTGATGACCTCTTAGGGATGCGTTTTGACTACGTTTCAAAAGGGAATGACACGTGTGGTTGGGGGTTCTCAGTATCCGGTACACCAATATGAGATCGCCTCTCAAACGACGGTAACGTCCACTGTATAAGTTAAGAGTTTTCAGCCTGAGTGGGTAGGGAAGGCTGGAAAGACCTTTGACGTATTTTGTCGCTCTGCGTTGTGCAGTATCGAGTGCAGTGAGGTGGCACTTCTGCCATGGTTGCCACGCTTGAATAGCGTATTCTGTGTGCGGTCTAACAAAAGCGCTAAGCATTTTCGGAAAGATTGAGGCGTCAAACTTCCCAAACGCTCTACACAGAAGGCCAAAGTGTTGGTTTGCTCTCTTGGAGGCCTTTTCGGTCTGCATTAAGCACCCAAGATCTTCTTGTACAAGCACGCCAAGATCGCACTCATGAGAGGTCCGCTGTAGGATGTCAGGTCCTAAGCGTCGATAGTAGTTGACCAAACCACAAAATCAACGTAGGTGCTTGAACGAAGTCGGAGCTGGGAAGTCATTGATTGCCTGGATCTTATCAGGAAGGACTTCGATAACAGACGACGAAATAAGGTGGCCTAGGAATTCTACCGTTGATTTGCTGATTTCGCACATAGTCGGGTCGATGGTGAAACCGTGTTGGGTCAAGTGCTGGAAGAGAGTTCGAAGATGCTCTAGGTGCTCTTGTTCCGATGAACTGGCTACTAAAATATCCTCGAGGTAGGGATAAGCGAAGTCTAGGCCACGAGTGACATCGAGGATGAAGCGTTGGAAGGTTTGTGCGGCGTTGCGCAGTTCAAATGGCATTCTTAAAAATTCAAACAAACCGAAAGTTGTGATGACGGCTGTTTTAGGAATTTCATTGTCTTCCACAGGTATCTGGTGATAGACGCGAACCAGATCGATCTTGCTGAAGATCGTCTTACCTGTGAGGCATGCGGTAAGGTCCTGCATGTGTTGGATGGGATGCCTAATTGGGACGGTTAGGCGATTGAGTGCGCGATACTCACCTCAGGGGCGCCAGTAATTAGATTTCGTGGGGACCATCTGCAAGGGCGAGGTCCAAGAGCTGTCGGAAGGGCGGCTTATTCCAAGTTCAAGCATGTGCCCAAACTCCGCCCTAGCTACCTTTATTTGTTGGGGGATAGTCGGCGTGGACGGCATGACACAGGTGGGCCGTTCATCAGTGTGGGGTGCGTGACTTGAGGTGCCACGGACAAAGCTGCGTTCATTGGCTGAACGAGCTTGGAATACAGAGAAAAGAGGCTAGTGTAGTCTGGCGAGGTTTTGGGAAATGCATAGACCGAAGATATAGATGTGACATCGGCGGTGATGCCATGTACACCGAGTTTTGTTGCAGCGTCAACTATCATCTGGCGTTTCGCATCGACCAATAGATCGAAATGCCTGAGAAAGTCAATGCCGATGATGTCGAAGGGGACTGCAGCGACAGTGGATACCCAGCGGAACGTGCGCCGAAGACCTAGGTCCAGGGTAAGCTATTGGCGTGCCATTGGCGGCAGTGAGACTTGTCAACAGAGAAGTGGTAGGCTCACCTGGCATAGGGGAACGACGCTGACTTCCGCCCCGGTATCAACTAAGAACTGTGTATCGGAGTCATAATCCCTAATGTAGATGAGACGACTTTGGGCTTCGCCGACGTTCGTGGCCATTACAGGCCGGCCTGGCGGATCATCTATAGCGGAGTAGCTACACGGCCGTACGCCCTTACGGGCTTTAATATCGAAACGCAAGTGGTAGAAGCAGTAATCTGCGGCATCAAGTTTTGTGCAACGGTGCGATGATCCAGAGCGGTTGTGGTGCTTACGGTTTAAAGTGAGTTCCCCCATCTGGCGCTGAAGCGACGCTATCTGCAATGATAATGCGTCTGTTGCCAACGGCGGGCTAGTCGCGCCAGCACAAAGCTGTCTAGGTGCTTTGGTTTCAGTCTCTGGCTGGTGCCGTTCGATGACGCGGTCTGTTAGATCTGCAATTGCTGTGATGGGCAAGTCATTTGCTACTGCTAGGATAGCCTGAGTGCTTGCAGAAAGGCGTTGCATCCACAGCTCGTGGAGAATCCCTACGTACATGTTGGACGTGCCGATGAGCTGTTGCATTTCGCGCAACAAAGCTGTGGGCATCATATCTCCTAGGTGCAGATCACTAAATAGTTGCTGCAGACGGACCTTGTCAGAAGGCGTGATTCACTGAATAATGGCCTATTTAAGTGTCTCGTTTTTCATTACTAGAGGATGGCAAAGTATGATGTCTCGCCTGCGAGAATATACTCTGAGGAAGGCAAGATGTTAGCCGATTATACATGGCAAAATCAGAAGAAATCCTACGAGTATAAAATACGGATTTTAGGTGCAAAAACCATAATAAAGGATCATTCTCCCAAAAGAGAGGAGAGCCTAACGCAGCAGAATTGACCATGCAAGGCTTAACAGCGTTAACCGCGCATGGAGAGGGCTTATCCTCTAGATTATACATTGCAAAAAGCAGACAAAAATGTGGTAGGTGAGAAAACGATATGGTCACAAGTAATGAATCACAAAATCACTGGAACGTGCTCACCAGAATGAAAATGCAAAATGGCGGGCGGTGTTCCTGACAAGGGGTCCCCAAATGTTGGGCGAAGCCTGGGATACTAGTCAGTAAGCAATGACACGTAAGACGTGTCGAATACGACAGTATAGAGGTCGGAGGCGACGGAACCCAACGTATATTGTGCAGGCTACAAGAATAAGAAGCGAACCAGAGAGAGCGAGAAACGTGCAGCTAGGTACTCACCGAACGGTTTGTGTCAACGGACGTGCAGTCAATAAAACAATAAAACATTTCAAAGGTTAAAACAAACGTAAAATCCAATGTTACAAAATACTGAAAGAGCTTGTTTTCCGGTATACAACAGTGGCCACGAAGTCCCCGGACACTTCACCTTTATGCATATACATACGTAAATCTGTGCATAAATGTAAAAATTGTACATGCTACTTGTCTTCGCTGATCAATGAAATTAATTGAAACAAACTTATGATAGCCTATGATCACACTGTCATGGATTCAATGTATCTGTGTGTTCACCCTCATTCTCAGTACATAAATCAATGCGTCTCCAAGTGCGTGCTGTGATGCGTTGCAGAACATCAGGGAAAATCGAGTTCAATGAAACACGCATTGTAACTTTAGGTTTTTCTGTTGTTGTGTCGTGCCAGAAACAAGCAAGTTTTGTGCGCAGTAAACAAGGTAACCATAGATCCCACCACCTTGTCGGTTAATTCTGACTAGTTTATATACATCAGTCGACCTTTTATTATACCATTTTGTTACACAAAGTTTCATTAAGCAAAACTATGTCGGGTTATTAGGAGTAAATGGATCTTATTTAACAGCACATGTTTATTTACTCCTGTCAATCTTTAAACGTTTGTCACTCAAGGTTGGTCGATATTATTCAGTCGCATTGGAGTCTAAAGTTATTGCACAGCTATCCGCAACAACCACATAGTGAGATTTGTAATATCCGTTGGTAGTGAAGGGGAGGCGAAATGAGTGGAGCAAACAAGAATGTTAATTGGGGAGCATTTGACATCTGTGAACCAGGTAGCACATTGAGGAGGAACTCGAAGGTGGTGGTTAAGAAAGTGAGGTAAGAATGGAGGAGGGTAAGAAAGAGTAGCATGAATTTATGTACTGGGAGTAAAAAGCCCAATTTCCAAAGAGTCCGCAAGAATATTTTGATAGTTTTAAAATTTGCTGGTAACGAAGCACTATTGCCATTCATAGTATGGCTATTGGGGATCATCTCAACCATCTTACAATAAACAGATTTTTGATGATGACTGTGAGTACCACTAGTTGGTGGCGTGCCTGTGTAGATATTTTCTACCGCCTATGGGTCTCGCTTTCAATGCATCGACCGCATTACTATCAAATCCCCGTGAAGCAATCAAGGACGGTTCACTCACCGATTTGTGTAACAGACGTTTTTTATATTCACGTACTTCATGCTTAGTAAACGGACAAATTTCAGGCGTTGTCACTGCAGGGCCTTGTTGTTTATATGAGCAAGCGAAGATATCGTGTTGTCTCATTACCGAGCTTTGGGGTACATTGAAATGGACTTCAATTACGTCCACAGTGGAGTTGATAATTCTCACATTCAGCAGATGTTGAATGATGACGTCGCTTAGATAAGCTATCTTAGGTCCCTGATTCCCTAGTTTTGAAGCTTGTGAAGGAGAATGTTTTGGTTCTAGAGACCTACCGTTTAGGAGATGCCCAGTTGTACGACGTCAACTCCTACGATGTCATCGACTGACATCGTCCAGTTTGCTCGAGATATTAGCAGATTTGTGATGCAGCACCCATCTCGGTGGAGTCCGTATTGTAATTTCACCACGAATGTAATACCGTCAATATATTGCCTGCAACTGTGAGATACTAACGTCATTGCTTTGGATGGGACCGGGAGAGGAGTTATTGGACAGTTGTTTGAGGGCTCCGCACGTTTGCCACTTTCGTCTTTTATAGTGACAATGCTATGTTTTACACAGGGGAGAGATGCTTTCATACAGGAGTTGTTAATAGAACCTAGGTAGCCGTTTAGTGGTCTTTATGGTGGCTGCAATCAGAGGCTTGGTCCGTATAATGTACAGACGAGGAGAATTGCACACGCACAATGGTAGTAGTCAAGTTACCATATTTGCTACCATGGATGATGCGTGACCTAATTCTTAAGGAATGTGGGATGTGCCAAAAGCTGAGGAGATTGGAACTCACTCTGGAAAGAGCGGATGAATTGTTAACGCACCATGGTGGCACCATTTGACACAAATTACTAGTGAGTAGCAGCAGGACAGGGGGAAACTCCATTCCGGACATCCAACATTTTCATTAATTGTGTCCTGTAACTCCCAGTGCTGGTGCACGCTGGTGTATTTATGCTGATTTGATTCTACCCAACGAGTTACTTTCATTGTGTCCACCATTCGGATCTTGAGTGGCGCACAGCAACTACCTAAATGTTGTCGCTCGATTCGACCCAATCGATAACCTTTTCGTCACACACTTTTTACTCTGGGCTGAAAGTTTGTGAACCATGCGCGGCGTGGTTGCGTTCGGCCATTCGATTAGGGCGATGTTGGAATCATAAAGTTTTTCGGCACATAGCAGTGCAAAACTAAACTGCTTGCTTTTGATCGTGTCAACAAATAACAATACAGTTGCTTCTTATTATCTTGGCAGTAAACCAATGTTCCTAGTTAACTAGAACCGCAACTAAGACTTTTTTTCACATTTTACTGTACTCAGTGTCCTCAACTGGTCCTCCTTCCTACGTTGCATATGCCAAATATTTGTGGCTCCAAAAGCCGAGCTTTCATTGATTATTGAAGACAGTGTTTACCACAGCTGAAAAAACGCCAATACAAAAACATGAAATTGAAAGAAGTACAAAGCCAATCTGCTCCAAACGCTCGGTTTCTTTGAGAAGGTTATGATAAGATCAACCTCATGAAATACCAACTGTCTGTAACGGAAAACGTGTGGCCAGAAATGAACTTCTTCAATATAACTTGGCCTCGGTGATCAACTTTATTAACCTGTCGCGGAAGCCTGATCCCATTCAAGTGGAAAACTTCAGAACAAGTACTCGCTTTCATCTCCTCAGAGGCACAATAACGAATGCAATGATAAAATGCGATTGTCTTTAATGTTGCATACTAAATTAACGTAAATTATGGAATCTGCATTGCTAAGGGCCTGCAACATATGCGACTCCGATTGAAAATGTCTGCGGGTGAAGAAGAAATTACTGGAGCACTGCTGCTTGATCGCCTTTAGATTCGCCAGCAATGAAGTCGCGAACTGATTTCTGAGTAGGCATCACGCCAAAACCAACATACCTACTGAGTAAAAATAATCAAGCACCATAAAAACTCACTCAGTGATTATCCATAATAAACTGGGGAACAAAACCAAACATAGTGAGAAGTTCAAACCAAAAACCCGAAAACAGCACAACGCTAATGAGACTGGTGGGTGCATGGAAGTAAATATTGTCAGTTATGACATGTTACAACATCATGTTTTGGGGTGATAATACAGTCGCTAAAACGATAGCCGAACAAAGTAGTCACCCCAACTCATTAGCCAATCGAATCGAATTGCTTGCGCATACGAGCTGGGAAAGATCAAACAGGGGGAAGAACTTATCCTCAATGACCTGATGACAGTGTCACCAAAGGGACTAAATGTCCGAAAAACACCTAATGCCACACAATCCAACGTTGTAAATAACCCATACGTTGAATATATTAAGGATTAATACAAGCAAAAGCCATACTACTCTGAAAAGCAATAGTAGCAACTTATCAGTCTTAACCGTGTTGTGCAGCAATGGCTTGTGCTACGTAAAACGGAAAGTAAATACCCGAAGGCTACTCCTAGCTCCCATTGCTCATCATACAACAACAAGGTAATAAAACATAAAAAGGCGTAATTTTTCAAAGGATCAGCGCCACTGCTAACCCTTTATATGTTACTGCTTGTATATTTGAGATCTTTTGAATGTATGCTCATGCTTTCCCTCGTTTCATTTTAATCGCTTAAATTGGACCTACATGGTAATGTGTAGCAACATAGAGATCCTCATATTTGGAACGCTCATTTAATCTTGCACGTTTAGGCATACAGCAGATTCGATGCATCTACGCTGACATGTATGTACTCTGAATTTGTTTCAAGACACTTGTTCACGAATGCACATTCCGTTCTTGCTTGATCGGTGGGAAATAGTTAATAAATTAACCACATGTGAAGAGTTCACTCTGTGTGTCTGCCGCAGCCGTCTAGTATAGCGCGAGATGCAACATGATGATGACATGATAATACGATGTCCAACAACAACGGGATTTCAATCCCAATCTAAAAGCAAATTGGCTGCGAGTTGTTCATGTCGTAAGAACCCGAATGTGCGATCTGCGTTATTTATTATGACGAGAGCATGAAGCATGTGCATCCGTTCTAACCAACGAACATCCATTCATCTGCACGCCTGTTGAAAAGTACATGGAGAGCACTGCTTCTGTGTCTGTTGGTCGTGTAGCATGCATTGTTTCCGTGTCTACTCATTGCGGGCATGCACCTGCGGTACCCAAGAGTTGCTTTCTTTTGGAGAGACGGTATTAACCCCCTGTTGGCCCGTTACCGTTTGGTGTTCTGACCCTCTACACTGCTGTTTAATGATGCAACAGCGCCTGTCTTTGGTCTACCAAATATGAAAGAGGAAGTGCTTCTGAACATGTCTAGGTCAATGCACCGTTAATCAGGCGGCTTCCGGGCTCTAAGGGGTCGCACATTATATTTAACGGTACTCTATCCATAGCTTTTATCGAGCTAGATGGGGACAAGCGTGCTAATTTCAGGCATTCCCGTCTTTTATTCCACACTTCGGCGTTTCCCACATAATCATACCTTTCTCAACGCCGTTGTATCCTCTGTTTTCAACAGCCGTCTCGAAACATTCCCCAACTTGTACTGCCGGACAGTTTTCTTCTCATCTACACATAGGCACTTACGGGTCGCAGCTGCTCTGTCAACAATTCTGTGACAAGAAAGTGGACAACCTCAGTTGAAGATTGGCCAACAGACAGCACTTACCTGAACATTAGAGATCCAACCAAGCGATAGCTGCTGCTTTTCAGAAGTCCGGAGTTCTTAATTAACCCTACGCTCCTCTTCATGTGGCTTTTCTTGCGTTCTCTTATTGCACCTGTTGTACAGCATCAAACGCTAATCGTAGAGTTGTGGTTAGCGGAGGCTGCTCTGATCGATTACATTGCAATCAATAGCATGATATGTGCTACCAGATTAGCTGACTCGTTCGAGGTTTAGAACTTGTTCGGGGAAAATAGGTGTCCTGAAGTGCCACCATCCTCTACCGAACCCTAAAAGTTACCTGCTTGGTGGAAACGAAGATGTTAGCTTCGTGGTCAACAAATCTACCAAGTTATTCGGAATAACGCCGCATGATGAGGTAAACCTTGTAGCGTTTCCAACTACTTAACATCTGAGGTATGTCCAGTTGGTAAAGATGTCTAACAGCTAGCAAAAGAAAGACGTCACAATTGCAGCATCGATAAAGTATCGTTTCATAAGATATACCAAGTCTATGCATGTAACTTACATGCCGCAAGAAAATAACGACAAAATGTAGTGAACCTGCAACTTGTGGTATTTTGATAACGGTAGCAGACAGCCAGGCGAGACGGAGTGTCTAACATCTCGACAACATCGTCACTGAAAAGCTAACGTAAAGATAATTAAATGCTTTATGCTACGTTCAGCACCGTACAAGGCATTTCATCCTTGCCGAACAAACATTCCAACATAAATCGTTTTGGAATATTTCACATTTCATTTTCTCATTCACTTCGCTGCATATTATTGTACTTGCAACCTAAGTTGAATTAAAAAGTAGTTGTATAAACTGTCAAGCAGGAGGCAGGGGTTGTCAGTTGTCCGCCGAATTCCACTATCGGTGCATGGCTGCGGCGCAAAATTGGAAAACGGTGGTACATGGCGTGCACTCAAGTGGTCCACGCGCCCACGGAATGTCGCTGGGCGACCACAGTTCGAAGCGCCTGAGATACTTGGCCTGCAGGAGCATGAATTAGTCAGATCCAAGGTAAGTCACCCTTAGAGGACAACATTGAACAGGCTTTCACTCACAGTCTGTGTGT
>OX104070.1:35048123-35160969 GCA_944474145.2 Dicrocoelium dendriticum
CGTAATCAATGAGAGGCACCTTAGTTACCGTCTGATTACTAGAAGGTACTTCGCTGCTTCCTGCGGTCGCTGAGTCGTTAACGTCGTCTATTACAATGCTCAGATTATGTGCGTCTGTCTAAGGATAACTATGGCCAGTAGATTTGCAAAGCTAAATTCGAGGTCGAAGTCATAGAGCAATCTGAACTTTGAACTTTAGAAGCACACTCGAAAGGGGACAAATCTAAATCAACAGTAGGTTGGCCTCTGGCTTCTATATCAGTTTGATGACTGATAATATTACAGGGAGTAGCTTTGTCATCGAATTGTTCATGTTTCAACGTAATTTCTGACCGAAAGGTATTTGATCAAGTGTTACCATGATACGCTTGCAATCAGTTTTGGTAGTAATTAAACTCTTTCGCTTGTGAAATAGTTAGGCATGGGTCTTTTTCCGTAAACTTTGATAGGATTGGAGACAAGTGCTTAGGTTTTGCTTTTCTTGAGTGTGTAAGGTGACAGTTTGTTTCCCTCACGCTACTCGCACTGTGCAAGACAAGCTTTACAGTTTCCAGTTGTATTTTGTCTGATATATTAAAGATGACAACATTTCTAGCCCAAAGTATCCTTTCACGAATTACCGTGGTGAGCGACGAAAAGATCGATGCTTCTGCTTGCAAGTGAGTTGCATTCGCTTTAGCAGGCATATTCAATACGTATGATATTGATACCAGTTTACCCAGGACCTGAATGACTTATTTGTGCTTTTCAGTTAATGCGGTTAATTCATTTTCTAGATTGTGGAGTGTCAGGGGTGGGGCAGTGCTCTTATTTTTAACAGCCCTCGTTAGCTAGTCCCCTCTATTTTCCATGTCATCTCCTGCAACTAAATTTACATTTTGGTCAGGTGAATCCAAAACATTTTGAACGCCGAGCTTAGCAATACTTGGCTTGCGGCTGGCTACCTGATGCTTGTTGTCACTTGTTTTCGGAGCAACAGCTGGTTTTCGCGCCATCATAAAGAAAGAAAACAGATGAGAAGACAACCTCGAAGATCAGCAGTAAACAATCAGAAAGATGTAAGAAAAAATTCCTAAATTACAGTATATGGATGGAACCAAATGTGGCGCTGCTCTGACGAAGATTTAGTACCAGAGAAAAAATAGAACCGATAGAACCGATGGAATACGTAATGATCACACAAACGTCGAAACGTCGGTTTCAGTTTTCTACCGTCCGATTTCTGCTTATTTTGGTTGGTCAGTTGCCTTAACGACAAGCCCGGTGTCAGACGTTGACAAGAGTGAAGCGCGTTGGATCAGGGTAACATGGTCAGACACGATGATATGGCAGATGGCAGTCCTGCAATTGCCCGGACAGGTGTGGGTCAGGCGTTGTTAGATCCCGTGTACTGTCCTGCCACAATCTCCAGTGTGGGCGATGTGATGAAGCACGGGTGGATACAGAGGACTTGCACGCGTCATTGTCAATCTGGTCTCAGTGAACACGAGATTTCGGTGGGTTTCAAGTGAAGTTGGTCACGGTCGGATTGTAAACAACGCAGCAGTGACTGTATGAGTAGTGTCAAATTTCCCAATAACTGCCTTGTGCAGCAGTCGAATGAATTGGATGTAAGATCTTGTAAATAAGAGTAAAATTCGACTTGTCGGTTTTGACACGATGAATTTGTGTTTGGTACTTGAAAAGGATTTGCACAGCTTTTACAAAAACTGTTAGGCATCGTTCCAAAATTTGCCCAGATTAAGATGGAGCACACCAAGATGAGTCGAACGGTATATAATAAACCGAGATTAGTAGCGATTACACGTAGAAAGCACGAAGAATGTAAGAGCTCCGGTTTTATGTCTGCCGCTTGTCACTGTTACTTCCTACGTGCATTTTATTTTGACTTTGTTTAGTAAATTTCTTGCGTTTTGAAGAATGGGTAAGCGTCTTAGTCACATAGATAGACGTATCTGCACTGAAGATAGTGGTTTCAAACAGTGTTTCGGTCGGACTATTGTCGAATTCATGTTTAGTTGAGTTATTGCGTATCATTTGACATCGTTTTGGCCAGTATTTTTAAAGTGCGAACTGATTAGTTCAAGCAAAATGTCGGCATTCGTGTTAGTAGCTATGCCGGAATTAGTGTCTTGAGGGTCTTTCGGTGGTGGCAGTGGCTGGTTTCACCAGACTTCTCTTTGCAGGGACATCTTGTAAATAGATATCCTTACTGTTTTAAAAGTAGTATTTTCCGAAATCTGTGCGCCTTTTTGATGAACACTTTCGCCGTCAATTCTTCGTTAAGTTGCAGTAGTTTTTACGCCGGACGATCTTACGGAGCCTTGTGCATCTACACTTTGTCTGCCATATTACCTGCTTTAGGCAGGATATTTTTACAGTGTTTCTACAAGCATTTTATCGAGCAAATTGAAAGCTACTGCGTTTTTAGAACATCGTATTCTACTAGACAATTCTGCTGCAAGAGTATTAAGTAGGTTACCGGCTGGTTCTAAATAATCTCTGTTTGAGATTGTCGTCGACTGCAGTAGAACAGTCAGACATTCCAGCAATTTAAGTGTTGTCGCCAAGGGATCATGGGATGCCAGTTTTATTTTTAGTACCTGCAGATCCCTTTTGATACATGTCAACTTAGAGGTTGCATCGTTCGGTGTACCAACCGGCTTACCCGACAGAATACGCAGTCCAGATGGTTTAGTTGCTTTTGGCAAGTTTGGGGATTTAGAGGCAACTTATTTTTTTGGGAGACCGCATTGGAGCTAGTCCGTCTACCCAGGTGACGGTTATGGTAACAGGACGACAACAGAAAAAAGGTTGCAGAACCATTCTACAGCGCCTAAGTTAAACCGCAACAAGTACGGAACACAACTGTACAGACTGACCGTTTTGATTTTCCATTGTCAGGACCTTGCTGATAGACCGTCCAGTTTTCTCCTGTCGTTGCAGGCCGTCCGTAGGTGGCGAATAAGTAACGCTCCGATAATTGTAAGCTGGTTTGTGGGCACAAGCGGTGGGCGCAAACTGTCGGCGCAAGCTGTGGTTGCCAACTGTGGGTGCAGACAGTGGACACGGTTTGGGGTGCACTTGGGCACATTCACTGAGCGTAAGCGAAGGCGAAATCCACAACTGAAGTTTTCATGAACCTGATGACTGCAGTAATGAGTTCTAGCTACAGTACTGAACGTCGGATTTTTGCAGTATGTTGGATGGCCAAGATGCGCGCGGGACAAGCTCATGAAGGATGTTAAAATGTTAAATGTGCACACAAAACTGAGGTAGTTTTGTGCGTGAAAAAAAGCTGTAGCGAGGTAAACAGTGATGTAAGGATGGTGAGGTTGTGACTTTGAATGCGTTGAATAGAGCTCGTGAAACTGAGTCGAACGAGTGCAGGCGCAGCAGTGTGCACCGAAATGGTAACAGTAAGACGCACGGTAAGTCAGAGAGTTACTAATCCGCTGCCTGCGCACGCGTTGTAAGATTAGTGTTTTGATGGGCTTGCGTCCTTGCTATCTTGAAAGTATACCAATAATTATTCTGTCAGTTTTTTCGTGGCAGGTCTTGCAGGTTGCAGGTTGACATCTAGTTGCCTTCCGATACATAAAGTTGGTCTACTTCGACGGTCTCGGCCACTCTCAAAAGGCGTGACTTTGTATGAGGCAATGAGACCCGAAAAGCCGGTAAGGGATTAAGCCGGTGACGAGTCGCCAAAATATGCTTGCCTATGGAGGACACCTGCGGCTAACACGAGCACGTATAGACGGATAGGGATTGATTACCTTTGCGCTGAACCCACCTTGGTAAGTGTTACTTCAGTCTGAATCCTAAAACCCGCTGGGTTCTGCTTAGGTAAATGATGCCGCAGCCACGTACGAATTAGTAAAATATGTGCTTTAACGCCGATGCATTCCTCTTCTTGTACTGAAGCGCACTAACTGATTTAGATGCTATGTAAAATGGGGCAGTATATCGATGATGCATCCTCCCGCTGAACAGAATGTTGATATTTTATACAATAACCATATGCAGGATTAATCGTCTATCCTCTTTGGCATTTCAAGTTTTCACGGTAACCAATGTCGGTACGTCGGAATACGCTATTCCAAGGACCTGAACTAGATCAATCAGCTGAACGCGATGTTTATTAGGTTTTCCATTATCGTAAGCATTTACGTACTCAACAATAGACTTCTGCTCTGTGCTATGCAGCAATGCAAAGCTGGGTAATACATCTGCACTAACTGCATTTTGTATGTATTCGCAAGGACGAGCCTGGGATCGTGAAGTTTGAATAGTGTTGATTCGAGGCCGAAGGGGGTCGTGTAGTCGGAAACTGACTTGTTCATTTATGTTTCACCTGTTCCTCTACTGATATGCTCCACCAAGGTACCGTTCAAAACTCCCAGCGCTATTAGCAAGAAAGAATTCTTACTGGCGTTGAAAAAGTGGAGCACTAGTCAGTTAAAGGAAAATGTATCTATTAAATATGCATCGTAGTATATTCATCTTCCTTTGTATGTTAGGCGCTGCAGGTTTTCGAGTACATTCCATGTCTAAACCCATAGTTTACTAACAAAAAAGTGACGTAATGAAGACATGAAACTGAATTTTATTCAGATATATCTCCGTCAGATTTGACCGAATGTGTTATTCTCTACAGAAACATTTAGTAAAAAAATGCATTGCAGATAGCTAAATGAAAACCATAGACAATTAAGAAATATGATCATTTATGACAAGTTGTTGCTACATGGTGATTATTCGGCTATGCCTATCGGAAACTTTGATTTGGCCATCATAACTGAGGAGGTAAACTAGGTATCCACTGCTCCTCATCCCATCCCTGATAATTCCGGTTACATTTATCTGAAAGTTGAGGTCGTAACGTGAATTGTTTTCACTCTTGCAATTCTGCTGTGTTTGATCTCTGCTCAACCACAATTACATTAACTACCTTATACCCCAACTGAAACTAATAGATAGGGATAAACCGATTCCATTCCATGTAATTTCGTTGGCTGTGACTTTTCTAAATTCACAAATATCAGTTGAACCTCTTTCATTACCGGCGGATCCAATCTTCATGACGCAATGTCTAGTTTAAAAAACATGCAGGCGTGGGTTCTTCGGAACAACCGTCAACTGAGTCTGCTTCATAAAGCTTAATCTGCATCATCCAACGTGGCACTTCCTACCATGGTAAGCTGGTAGTTTTACCCAAAGTAGGTGCAGTAGGTGCGCCGTAATTTTATCATTAAAACACGTTTCCGCTGCTTTTCCGCCGTCCCGAAGCTTAAAATACGCATAATGAAAGATCCCTCGGGGTCCGAGTTTACGCATATAATCAAAGATCATAACAGCAAACCAGATATCCTACATCCGCTTACAACTCCGCTGTTATACAGAGTGGATTGAAACGTAGATTCTACATGAATCAGATGCACAAGAAAGATTTTATAGAGCAAAAGTTTAGTAAATATGAGGTATATTGCTTTTATAAACGCCTTCGCAATTTCACGTAAACAAGTGCTACATTATTCAATAATTAATTGTTATGAAAATACAACATGCAGGAGAAGGGCTGATTTCAGGTCAAACACTTAACATTGGTAGGACATAAAGCGGACCCATAAAAACCTTTTCAATCTAACCTCATTGTTCTTAGGATTTGTGCCCACTACACAGCTGTATATACTGTCTCATGTATCCAAATATGCGTTCATCAGATAAGTGATGCATGGAAAAGTAATGCTTAAATAATTGCATTTAACTACCATTACCAATACGGAATTTTAGAAAACAAACTCCATGAATTGCACAATCATCACTGGTTCATCAAGCACCAAAATACTTCTAGGCAATAGGCTGAGCACCAGTTCCTTGGCCACGAAAGACCACACAAACGGTTTGAGACCGTTGATGGTAAGATACTGTGGCGCGTGTTGTCTCAGTGTCACGGTTTCCACTGAGGGTGTCCTAGCGCTTGGCCACTGCACGATTCATTCTCGTCTGCGCTTGATATCCATATCAGATTGGCTTATCAAGGAACAACCTTGCTGAATAAACTAAAAGCTAGAGACAATTATCTTCTAGCAGCTTCGAGGTGGGTCGTGTCTGGGTGCACAGGAATACAGACAACCTACTTGGGACATTATATATATATATATATATATATATATAATCATCGCATTATAACAGGTGCTTTGGTGGGGCAGAAAGCACAGTTACAATTATTACTTGTTTCCAAGGTTCCCTAGCCCATCATGATTTGCCAGAATGTTAGGTTAAGCGCGGATTTTCCTGCATGATGTAGCTGAGATTCAGGATTGGGCTATGTGACAGAGCATTTAGATTCTAGCTGTCCCTGCATGAATACTGCAAACGTGACAATTGCGCCTCAGTGTCGGTATTCCGAAACACTAAATGGACATAAAAATTCTCTGCCTTACTTCCGTTAATCTAAATTTAGGGACAACCAAAAGCATACTCACTTTATTGCTCGTGTTATCGACTGCACTATATTAAGCAGAAAACAAGGAACCGTATTCTATTTGCCAGAAGAGCTCATAAAGAAAGAGCAGAGCACCTGGTTAGATAGGAGGCGGGGACCATTACATTTGTGCTTAGAAATGTATTTAAAGTTTGTGTTCACCTAACGAAAGAAATGTATCTGTTTTCGTACCTAGTGGCACAACTAAACGCCTTTTAATCTGACCACTGGTTGAAGTGCAGCCATCTGTCAAGCAGCAATATGTAAGCCTCTGATTAGAAATTCATCAAAGAAATAACTGTTAATTATTGATAATTTGCGTCTAATGTAATCGACTATTTACTTCGGATTTACCGCGTGTAAGGTAAATGCGTTTGCGGTATTTTCCACCTTCAAAAATCAGTTTCGCGATCCTGCTATAAATTATGCCCTTTGCAGTGACTATGTTATCATCCTGGTTTATTGCAGCTACTGAAATAGCTACACCAGGTGACCCGGATAATCATTACTACACGGTTTGCCTTCTACATTTGATTGCATGAGGTTTTCGAGCGTCAGAGGAACGAGCAATTTAAAGAGAAATGATGTGTTGTTCGTCGCACTCCATGCATAACAACAGCTCGTAATTCCCCATCCGTGGCAAGTTAAAGTAAAACCTACGCAATTCAACCACGGTTGTATTGGCATGCACATCCGCATGATCACTGAACATAACTCATATCGACGACCGACGTGCAACGACAGGCTTATCGTCCGCCAAGGGAAGAGGTGTCGGCATCCAGACGCTATCAAATATAAATGTGTACACCTGGACTCACTACCAAGTGGGCTCACTGGCCAAGTTAGCACCAGCGAATCTCCACCCTGTCTGACTTTGTCAACTGCGCCACACAGCTTTGTCAATATTGGTCAATTCGGGTTTCACGTGACATTTGAAAGCAGTTCTCCTTAAGTACTTACTTAGTTAAGATTCTTTATACCAATCGCGTTCTGACTGGTTGTATATGACCGATCCTACGGAATTTCTGATTAACATCCAAATTATATCCTATGACTGTCCCAATAAAGTGCAAATCCTTCAACCGAACATTTGCTGTGAGGTTTTCACTTCAAATAAGAGAGTTTGTTACTAGCCCATCATACACTTTCTTTACTGTTATCTTTCTAGTTAGCCTTTCGAGTTAATTCCATCTTCCACCTTTTAGAAATATACAGAGCGTATGGAAAAAGGAAAGTGCATTTGTGCAAAACATAACAGTAAACACCCCTAAATGGAATACAGTTTAATGTGGCATCAACAATTATTTCTCGTCAAAATGAACAAAAATTAATCCCTTGAAGAATAATGGGCCGGGCATAGTAACAACCATATGAACGTTGCACTCCAGGGAGAGAGGACTGCGCACCACGTGAATTCCAAGTTAAATTTGAGCGAACTAATGTTCACAATCCTCCAACTTCGGTCTCTAGAGTATGGCATTTATTTACGAAAGGGCAAAAACCTCATATAATGAAAAACTTATAAAACCACATTTGGTCATATGATCCCTCTCGAAGTTTTACAGAATATCTGCTTTAGCCATCAGACTGGGAGTCAATCACACATTGCTTTGTTTGCAAAATATAATCAAAGCTGCTACCAGATACTAGAGGAGTAAGCTGTCAGATAATCAGAAGTTGATTAACCCTACCGATACATAAAGCTGCTGTACTAATATTCAAGTCCTGTCTTCAAGTTGTTCCCTGTAGCTCCTCTCTTTTCAAAGTAGTCGAACCAACATAGTTTATCAATGGAACAGTCTATAACAATAGTCTGCTCAACATCTTATCCAATACATGGTCTAATCTTAGCGAAACTGAAGGATTGGAGTCAAACATATACTTTGTTAGGAAATGAGCATGCTATAATGCTGATACCTGAACCATATGACATTATCGATTAATAAAGAACAGAGTCCACAATTGTGCCTGCAACACAGAGGCAGCAGTTTCCTCAAACAGCTTTATGCAGCAACATTCAGCCTTATCGTACAAATACTGTTCCACATAAATGAGGTACGGCAACCGTTGAGAATTTCAACGGAGCAACAAAAATAGACCAGTCCCACAGACAACGACAAACCGGCGTTGGCTTGCAACCCTAATGATGCTGATAAGTCAGTAAAAATAGAGCTGCCCTAGTTCCTTGACTGTGCAACTGAATTAATAATCACGGAAACAAGACGAATGTTCGTAGATGCATGTACCCTCAGTGCGAATTACAATAACTGATTTGCACATAGAGTCCAACCGCCCTACCTGAAGGTCCTAGATGTACATCCATCCGATAAATTCTAACAAAGTTATGACTCTATTTGTGGTTTCAGTTGCATTTGCCCATTGCCATCATCTCCCGCTGACATCAACTTCCTTCAACCAAATTCCAACGGCATTGTTCTACAGCAACCAGTGTAGATCAATAAGCTAGCTAAGCGCCGTGTACGTGTTTCCTATTCGTGAAACACTCACCTATGGTAAACGACCTCGAGCGTGCGACTGGGACAAAACAAGCCAGCTCCACTCGCACTCTACTTCATGTGACCAGACAAAAGCAACCTTCGTTTGAAACACCAGCAGTCAAACTAATTGATTTGGTCTATCCGCAAATGCGGTGAGAAGAAATGCGCACGCGAAGTCAGAAGAGATACTATTTTTGCATACTGCGACCTTTCGTGTCACCTCCGCTGTATTGGATTAAGTCAACTCTAATATACGAGATACATCAACATGAACGATGCGTTCTGGCTTTGACATACATGCAAAGCCATCTCCATTTTCAATCGTATGAGATCACGCGAGAGAAAACGGGAAATACTGACTGAACCAGACTAGCAGATGACGAGTTTCAGGGTTTTATCAATAGAATCGAACAACATCAATCTTGTTCTATAGCAAAGCTCTCAGAGCTCTGTCTCCAAATCGAAGGTTAATGTCAGTCTTAGTAACCGGCTAACTTCATATGCGCCATCTAATCCGACAATCAATAATTCTTTAAGTAGGAAAGCTACATCCGGCGTGTCTATTATGAATTCTTCATCCCCAAATATCATATCTCATGAGTTGGTCATAACACAGGCAGTCTAAAGTCGGGTATCATAGGCATCAATCGCGTCGATAGAAACGCCAAAAGTGAAACCAGTGAACCCCACTTCTAGACCAAGCACGAACAATGCAACGCAACTCTTAAAATATCCATTAGTACCCTCTAAACAATCCCAGGTACCAGCCACAACACGCCAACCGACATTCGCTAAACAGTACCACAATGCATTAACGGGTGGGTGCACTAACGTTCCTGCGTCTATATCCGGCAAAATAGAGATCAAGTTGGCAGATAATCAAGATCAATGGAATTCTCTCTGCGATGCCATTGGTATTCGGACTGAACCAACTTCGCTTAGGCTCGTAGCGGGTCACCCAAATTCAGTGCACTAAGGCGAACCCAGTTTCTTGTAGTAAGCATGTACTGAACCGTGGAGACAGAGTTATTCCTACTCTCAGCACCTCATATTCACAACTCATTAAGCAGGGTACGCATACTGCCAAGCTTTTCTTGAAAACGGCGGTCAAATAAAAAAGAAAACCATGGCGGTTCTTCTATGTACGAAAGCAAGAAAACCGTATCTGTTCGCACTGTTCCTAAACTACTTGGCTCTCATGATCACGAAACGTAAATAGATGAACGAGACCAGTGATGGTACATCTGCGAAGCCCTCTCTTTCTCTTGACGACGTTACTGCTAAATCATTGACAAGAATCCCTTCAGCTCCAAATTAGGAGTGCTGCGGTGCCAAAATACTGCAACTCGTGCTTCGCTCCGAAGGAATGCTAAAAGTCCCACTAGATACCTGGTTGAAGCATTGTTCTAGTTTACCTGCCGAGTGTAGGCTCAAGATAGCACGCGCACCGTCACTATTTGTCAGCGCATTATTGGAACATGCAGCCTTAGTAAAATATTTGCATTTACAATCCTGCAGAGTGGTGAAGAAACAGCACTCGCGACACCTGACAGGATAGGCAGACACATCAGAGAGCATCTCAGTCTGGAATACGCCGTGCTTCCAAGTAACCTGTCTGGAATTTTAAGAACCAATGACCCCCGCAAAAACGGTTAGCGGCCGATCGACAAATGGTCGCCTTAATAATAAACATGAATCTGTTGTTCACCCACACACTTTTAGCATCAAAAACGCTATCATGTTGGTACACTAAAGCTCAACGTCTTCTATGTAAGTTGGTCAAACTTGGAGAACCCCAGACCTCACAACCGCGGGATGTCATTGTGATTACACGGAACTGGTTTAGCCTTAAATAGCAAAATTCAAGACGAATGATCCTGGTAGGTTGCTGCATCGGAATGACAGCGCCGGAAGTGGTGGTGGCGTAAATCTGTATTACCAAGCCAACGACTGATGTGTAATTATTGACCATCCAGAGATCCAAGCCCAGATTCGCTTTGGTGCCGGATGTGGTTGCGGAACAAAGTCACATGTCTTATAGCTGCCATTTACAGTCCATAAAACTCTACTGGTGAAATGGACTCCAAACTGTACCACGCGCTTCAAGTTGTTTTGCGCAAGTCATACGGTCACATTCTTATGGCAAGTGACTTTACTGTGCATGACCTGTAAATAGCGACACCAAAAACGCAGTTCAAATCCAGTTTACAATGGGTAATTTCCAACTACTCTCTGTACACACACGTGACCTCTCCCACCAGATTTCAGACAGCTAACAAGCCTTCGATAGTTAAGCTTGTTCTCACCAACGGGGAACTCATGGTCGACGGAATAATTAAAAGCACACCCCTGGGTCGCTGTGACCACGTGACTCTACTGTTTAACCACGTATGTTACGCGACCTGCTAAGGAAGTGAATGCTAAAGTGTATACGGTCGCGCACTACAACGTGTTATCTGCGCTTGTCAGGAAGGTATCTTTGACCTTCTTAACTTAAAGCCCACCAAAATCACCTAGAACACTTTTGCAAGGACCTTTCACACACAGGTAACGCACGCGTCTGAACAGAAATCCATCCATCGTCAAAGGAGAAGCAAGTTTAATTCTGTGATGTAAAACAAGTGAATGTATGTTTTTGAGGAACTTAGCATAGAGAGTTCACAAGTACTCCTCGCATTCCGATACCTGAACTGCCCACGTGGCACAGCGTAACTTATTTGTGAGCTTGATCCGCGACAACAAGGTGACGCATCAGCAGTTGATGCAGCGATACTACACTAACCGCAAACTCATATACAGACATGCTAAAGGCCTTCGGAAGGTACAACACGGATTTCCAACACTGGTCACGACTGACGGGTGCATGCGATCAGCAACACTAGCAGCCGATCTCTTAGGATTTCACTACCTATAAACGTTCTAGAGCTTAACAAACCCAACGGTTATCCTTGCTTCTTTTGTCCCACCCTCAGCTTTATCCAATATTACCTTAACTGCAGAAACTTTGTCAAAGTATCTACTGTCCCTGAGTATCCACAGCTAACATGGTGTCTATAACATTCGACCAAACGCTTTACAGGTAGCAGACAGTGATCTGGAGGAATCACAGATTATATTCTATCGGTGCTGTATTAAGAAACACCATATGGAAGCGAAGAGATCACTCCAATTAATAAGGGAGGTAGTCGCACCGACCCAAACAAGTACCGTCCGATAATGCCGTTCTTTGTACTTTCAAAGGTTATCTAGTCTATCACAGCTGATGCACTCAAGCATTATTTGACAAACCACAACATAAAAGCACCAGAGCAACGTGGCTTCCGATAAAAACGCTCACGCTTTACTAACCTGCTATTTGCATGCAATAGCTGGAATAAAGCAGTTGATGGTAGAGCAGGTGTCGACGTCATTTATCTGGATCTCACAGAAGCTTAGACCACCAAATTCTCCTCCATAAACTGCAGCTCAGTGGCACTGATGGCCGACTGCTACGTTGAACGAGACAGTAGGAGAACACCTCACAGATGTACTTGAGGTGGAGCGCGGCGTACCATAAGTCTCGGTGCTCGGGCCTCGGATATTGCCTCCCGGGGGAGGCATGCCATTCTTTTAATTGTGTTGCGTCTCACGAATTTTATTCGCAAAGCAATTAACTTTTGACTATTAATGATGCTTTCGACAACGGATTTGGCTTCGCCAATGAGTTGATTCTGCTTTCCAACAAGTTTCCTAGCCAAGTAGCGAAGTTAATTTGGCGAAGCGAAATCAGGAGGAGGAAGATGTTCAGACGCCTGAAAACCATCACGCAAAGCAAACAAGAAACCTAAAATATACTTAATCCACCTCCTTTCTCCATTCTACCCTGACATACTGGCTTAATCTTCTTTCTTAGCCTCATTACTAAGTTGGTATACAAGCCCAAATTGAATACATAGCCATTTCTAAGACAGGCAGTGAATACAATACAATTCGCCGTACAGAGTATAGAGACCATCACCTAATCTGCAGATGATCGCACGGTGCGTTATTTGACAGGTAAATTCATTTTTGATAGCGCGCACAACTAAGCCCCAATAGCAGAATGCCGATGCAATCGAGTAACATGGACCACGCCAGTGAGTGTAGAAATTAAGATGGAAGGTGCAAAAGTCAGAACAACTATTCTAGCTGAGAAGTGACAGGACATACGTCAGTATACATCAAAGCAAGATAGAAGAAGGTAAAGTAATAATGGACTGATTACAACAGGAAGCGTGGAAAAGCGTAGAGGAAAATAAGAATAAACGTATGTGTCAAAATGTCCTACTTCAACTGGAAAAAGTTGGGTGCTCCTCTTCCAAGGACATCCGTCCGGCTTCTGGCTCCAAGTACGGAATCTGTCAGCCAACTAGGGAGGTAAGGTTTACGAAAATTTCCATTAAAATGATCAGATTTGTGTGGTGAATTTCTGGAACACAATTGCTCAAACAATGTACGTGGTAAATTTGTGAAATCTAACATTCCCATCTGTTTCACGGGGGAACCCTGTAGCACTACTTCAGTCATGCATCGTCATGTGGTGGAGCCGACACTTGTATTTCCTGGGCGGAGGTCGGTACAATATTTACGAGTCTTAGATCATCCTGGAGGCTGCAAATAAGCTATTGGATTCAGCTACCCACTTAATTGAAAAACACGGAGCGCTGAATAAATATTTAATTAATAATTACGCAGTAGATTCCTCGAGAATGTGAGCCAGATTCAGACTAAGTGGCCTGATGCATGTATCCCTTTCTTAGGGGACCGCGTGCAGACTCATGTTCGACATACTGTTTAGTAGGAATCCATTACGTCACAGTGACGTTTCATGGCATTCAACTACGGTTACTGCACAAAGATTCTGCTGAACACACGGAACCGACTTATAAAGCTACCAGCTACTCTGTCTTAACATACCTCTGTAATGCATGCATTTATGAGTTCCTGAACTACCATTCCCTGTTGAGTGTTTGGACAGAGTTTAACAACAATGTTAGGAAACAAGAGAATTAAATCATGGCGTGCTCATTTATCAAATTCGAGGCTAAAATACATGAAGTATGGGATGCAGCTTAATATGCGTAACGAGACAATGCAGATGACAACACCTGATGGAGCATCCTAAGCTGTCACAACTATGGTGCTGAATTGATCTTTGAGGACAAAATTATTATGGCAGAGGGTGCGACCGGGATGAACTTCATATACCTGGATTTTCAAATCTTTCGAGCACTCGGATTACCACATAATGCCCCACAGCATACAGAGCCTAGGATTTGAGAATATGGTTTCTGTGTGTGTCCGCAACATCTTCGTCAGCAAAAACTGTAAGTGCGTGCTCGAGAAACGGTCTCAGAAGGGACTAGATTACAATATGGCGTCCCAGTGGGTACAGTGCTGCGGCTCTCAATAATCCTGAGTGTCTATAATGTTATGTTAGTCAGACAGTGTAGCCGGCTAGGATAAACTGGAGATAATATCCTTCGTGGGTGCTTAGCCTTGGAACGCTCTTCACGCGTACGTATTTGCTACCACCGTTTCACTGATATTTTAAAAATAAGTTGATGGTACACCGCTCTATTTGGATTTCATTGTACAGCTTATGTTGTCCAACAGGCTAATTAAGGCAACTATTCAGTATATTTAAACTCTGACAAGGTGGAATTACACGTTCTTCGTGTGAGGATCTCTGTGAATCTACCAGGGCGGGATAAATGTTATTGAGCTATTCCTCGTTAAGGATTTTGGTGTTACTCTTTCCAATCTATGCACTCGACAACTGATTGTGTCCTCTTTATGTTGGCTAATCAGATAGATTGAGTTTGAGGGGAACTAGTCACGTTGTGCTTGACGGCCATCAGCATGATCACTAAGCAATTGTGCGCCGCGAGTAGAATTCTACACACCAGTTAGAATTTGATTGTCAGATGTTGGGGTACCCACTATATCTTTAATTACGAATCACAACCTCAGTTGGAGCCAAGGTTAATTCTGGGGTCAGCCTGTGCCATCCTTTTCACGAGGACCGTATCCGGCTGACTTCAAAATCAATCGTGACCAAACTTGAGATTGCGTGTCGCAATCCAAAACACACGGCTGGTATGCGAAAATCAAGAATGACGTCCTCTATGGTTTTGAGATAAATTATTTCTACCATCCACGGTACCTGTAAGGTTCTTTTACCGGATCTTCACCCCCTTGTTCTGCTAACCAATTCTTTTTAATTAAGTGTCAGTGTATCGCCATCACCAATGCAAATTGACGGCTATTGCAATTTGTTTCGGACCGAGCTTTTGGCAGTGAACTCGATTACCACGACGGCACTGACGTGTATGAATACATTACAATTGTTAGATACGACTATCGGCTTAACGTAGTATTGATGAGCATTAAATTCAACGGATCAATATGTGTTGTGGTTAAGTACACGCACTCCGTAAATTGTGACGTAAAGTGAGCAATTCTAATGCTAGGCCTAACCAAGATGACACTGTTAGCTTTATGTTCATAATTTATGCAATAGTATGGTGCAGTAAGCGCTTCACTGAGAATCGTCGATTATCTTAACAAAGCGCATTAATAGGCATGACACCATAAACCGATTAAACTGCGCTCACAGGCAAATATTACAAGCAGTAGAGGCAATTTCCATGTGATTGTATGAATCGCAGTTTTGTGTGCTGAGGCTCACTCGAGGATTAGGACTACCCTGGCCAAGGTGGCTGGTAAAATCTGGCTCAACAGATAATTTACAGTCTATCTTGTAGCCAACGATAGGCCATCGTATCAAGTTAAGTTGCTATATAAGTAGCGAATTCCGATGTCCGGAAACAAATTTTGAATTACCAAAACGGTATAATTCTGGAAAAAAGTCGAAATATATTTCAGCCAAAAACAAAGCGGGGGCAGAGCGTGTATTGCCACAAGAACGTGTTACTGACAACCCAAAAACCCGTACAGAGTTGGACCATATTTCCTTCCCACGGCGATACGCAGACGATGCTTTGTGTGACGGGCCACTGCAGGTGCATACGAGGTTGGGATTCAAGCCAAACCCTCAATCTTTCTATCCCGGACTTCTGCTTTGCTACATCCGATTCTGGCTAGCCATGAATCGTCCGAAAGCACGTGATTTGCTCTCCCGTGGCTGCATCACTCGATCCGCATTTACTCCTGTATGCCTCGCTAGCGCCGCTTTTGTCTGATTCACTGCTTTCTCGACAAATACCTCCTCCACTCTTCTCGGCCCAGGCTAGTTACCGCATGCGGCCCTTGATCCTTTCTCGGCTCGATCCGCAAGGCTCGCAGAGCCTTGTCTCGTCTCATCTATTGCGACCGTCGTTAATTCTCTGCAAGCCCATTTTTTTGTCTTTCCGGTTCACGAGTAGTCCCTGTCTTTCGCTGCCGTACAAATGGTTGGAATATCATGACTTATGAAACTCACTAAATTTGTGATCCATGAGTTACCAACCTCAGTAATGCGCAAATTTTGAAAGTACATTATTATGATTGACGCAACTTGAGGAACATTGATTTCTGGGTCGGGTGCTTTTATAATTTTCCTAGGGTTTATTTGGCTAGTTCCATGGACTAATTTTGACATGAACATGATGCCAGCGGTTGATAATCGGTCTAAAAGCAAAGTTTTCTCTAGTTTTCGAATGGACGTGAATAAGTTGATCTACTAGTACAACTCATAGCAACGCATACTGACTGTAATAAAAAAGCAGATAAAATAACTTTGTACAATAACATCGACCAAGCAAGATTTCTGGTCCAAATTACTCTAAGGGTTTTTGGCTCAAACGCGCCTACATGTAGTTAGCTTAAATTGAGGAAAAATGTATATGCTAATCTCTCAGCCACTTTTTAAATTGGACTCATATACTAATTGCAGTTTTCAACTGTTTTGATACGAAAATTTGGCAAACGAGATGCAGGCAGGTGATGCATGGACAAGCGGCTTTATCGGAGTTACTCGTCAACAGGTTAGGGGCCCTGTTAAATAGAATTGTCAACTTCGGAAACAAGGAGACAAGCCAAAAGTTAGCTCCTCCTCTTACAACAAGTGATTTTTTTAGTCGACTCCAGTGAATACGTTTTCGGCTATGTACAAATTCTCAGGCACGCCATTCCATAGACTGATCCCATCAGGCCTCAGAAATTTTTAATTCGTCCGTCCATGCGACCTGCATGAATACTGCGCGCATTGTCGCGTTGCTGTCTTACTGGTCATCAGCCGCTAGCAAATAGCATGTGGGGGTGACTATAGATCCGAATGTAAACCATTTTGTGGCAAAGGGATTTCGACTGCACATACCCAGAGAAATTTCTTACCCAGAAGATGGCGGATTGCATGACGGGAGTGAGAGTGGTGAGGCTTTAGGTCACCAGTTGCGGTGAAGGATGAAGCTGGGTCAGTGAAGTTGAGAGTGAATCACTGTTGGCAGAGATAGCTGCCTTTGGTTCGCAATCCGTCACTGCCGGTAGTCGCTATCCCGCAGCCAAAGTTACTAGACCCTTGTCCGTGCAAGCGATTGTGTGCACTGGTCACATTGCGCCTGCGAGCCAACTGGTCAAAACCAGTGGCGTATTGACTCGGTACGTTGCATTTGCTTATGATCAGACGGTTGAATCACATGTAACCCAATGCAAGTAAGCAAGTCCACTGCCGCAATAGTACTAACCTTCCGTCAAAGATGCTGAGAGCTCGCCTCAAAAGACTCAAGTGCAATTTTGCCACATTCGCTGTTTCGAACATTGAAGCGAATTGCCAAGACTTTCTGGCACGATGATACCTAAGTCGCATTCACTAGTCACCTGTTGCAGGACATGTTGCCCCAAAAGATATGTGTTGAGGAGGCTGTTACACACCGTCAGCAGGTGGCACTTTGCAAGGTTCAGTGGAAACTCGTTATTTTCTGCCCATGAGTTAATCCCAGCCAGAGTTTTTTGAAGATAAACACGGTCGGATGCTGAGCAAATTGCTCTACATATTTTAGTATCCTTTGCAAATATATGCATAGAGAATAGAATGTTTGTTGTAAGGTCATTGATGTAGACTAAAAACAGTAGCAGGCCGAGGACTGATCCTCGCGATACGCCACTGGATACGCACACACTGAGCAAGCAACGTACCAATACAATTCTGCAGCCATGTAGCTCAGACCAGAGACAATACCAAAACACGCTGCCGGCTGAAGGGGGACAAGTTGGTCACCCACTTGTTGGCGCTGAGAGCTCAATACAACGACCTGAACTGGCCCTAGGGTCTGCAGCATCGGTCCTACAAAAAAACTACCGGCAGCCGACCCCACAAGGGTCGGCGTAAACTCCAACCGAAAACCAGAATCTACAAACACTCTTCTAACCACCGATGCCCTCACCTGCTTCTATACTAATGCACAAGGTCTTCTCAGCAGGCTAACCGAACTTCGATTTCGCCAGGTCTCCACGCCCTGGGACCTAGTTATGGTCATCGAAACCTGGCTGAGCACGGAAATCGCGGATGCCGAGATTGCGCTACCTGGCATGAGTTCCTTACGAAAAGATCGGCCTAGCAGAGGAGGCGGAGTGCTTTTGTATTATCGATCCGACCTACGTGTTGAGATCATTGATGACTCAGAAGCAAACATCAACGATTCTCTTTGGTGTCGTATGCACCTGAGACGTGGCGATGTGTGTTTGCTAGCAATAGTTTACCGTCCTCCGAAGTCTACCTTGGAAATGGATCAAGGCCTTGCTGCTGCGATGAAACGAGTATTGACACGTCCTCACAGTCACGTTCTTCTGGTGGGGGACTTCAATCTGCACGCACTCGAAGTTCCAGCATCGCCCAGCGAACAGTTCAAGGCTGATTTGCAAGAACTGATTACCGATGTACCACTGTATAACAATGTCACCTCCCCCACTCGTTTCAGAATGGGTGACACCCCTTCTGTCTTGGACCTTGTGCTCACCAACGAGGAACTAATGATTGACACCGTTACCATAGCTACACCACTAGGTCGTAGTGATCACGCGACGTTGCACTTTCGTTACATCTGTTATTCGGAGTACGTTAGAGAGAACGACGAGGAAACATATATGGTTACACATTACGACATCTTGTCTAACCTTGTTCAAGACACCAACTGGTCCTTCCTGACCGAGAATCCGCCCGATGAGGCTTGGATGGTGTTTGTCACCAAATTCACTGAGCTAGTGGCAAGTGCATCAGAACGCAAGGCCTTTCGCCCGAAGCAAGTGGATTCGTTCCTAAGAAGCCGTACGAGAAAATCTATGGCCTTAAGGAATTCGGCCTGGCACGCTTACAAAGTTTGCCCAAGTAATCTGACCTGGGGAGTCTACACAACTTAACGAAACCACTGCGTCAAGTTGATTCGCGAAGACAAACTCCAGCATCAACAGAACTTAGCGGCGAAATTCAGCAAAAATCCAAAGCTGTTGTATAGACATATCAACAAACTCCGTAGAGTGAAGCGCGGGATCCCGGTCTTGCATGCAACAGATGGTCATGCGCAAACTGCACAGGACGCGGCCAACGTGTTTCGTCAACACTTCCTCCATACTTTCCGAAGTGAACCATCCCTTCACCCGATTTCGACAGACCTCTCACCGTTCCCAGGTTTACACAACGTATCGTTCACGGCAACCAATGTGTTGAAAACGCTAATGTCGTTGCGTGTGCACAGCTCGCCAGGCGTAGACGATATTAAACCGAAGGCTTTGAAGGCAGCGGCAATAAACATTGCCGAACCATTAGCTTGGTTCTTTCAACGATGTCTTGAGGAAATGCTGATTCCCACAATGTGGTAACATAGGCTAGTCACTCCCATTTACAAAAGCGGTAATCGTGCGGAGCCGTCGAACTACCGTCCAATCACTCTCTTCCCAGTCTTATCCAAATTAATGGAACGTATGATTGCGGAGGCGCTGATGGGATATCTGGAGAACAACAATATCATGGTGCAACAGCAACACGGATTCCGCCGAAATCGATCCTGCACTAAAACTTGGTGCTGGCCCGAGCAAGCTGGACGGAGTCAGCTGATGCTAGATTTGGAGTAGACGTTGTCTACCTGGACTTCTCGAAGGCGTTCGATCGTTTGGACCACCGCATCCTCCTACACAAGCTTCGAGGCTACGGAATCGTTGACCCTGTGCTTGGTTGGATCGCCAACATTCTCACTCAACGTCAGCTGAATGTGAGAGTCCGCAGCTCCATGTCCGACCCAATTGACGTCCAGTGCGGTGTGCCACAAGCGTCAGTACTGGGGCCACGTTTATTTTTAACATTTATTAACGACCTTGCCAGTGTACTACAGTCGAACTTCTTGCTGTTTGCAGATGATGTCAAAATTTGGCATGACATCCGGACAGAGGACGATCACACAACACTGCAGAGCGATCTGGACAGGGCGTACACTTGGTCATCCGAAAACATGCTCCACTTTAATGTCGCCAAGTGCAAAGTCGTGAGCTTACGCCGCCAGCTCATCCATGAATACTTACTCAGGGACCAGCCATTGCAACATGCTTCCCAGGAATGCGACCTCGGAGTGATCGTGCAGGACGATCTTGGCTGCTCCAGACAAGCTGAAAAGGCATCGAAAAGGGCCAGTCAACATCTCGGACTCTTACGGAGGGCTTTCGGAAATTTCGAGCCATCTGTATTTCCGCAAATGCTGAGCGGTTACGTGAGACCCCACGTGGAGTATGCGATCCAGGTCTGGCGTCCCTGGCGCAAGCGCGACATCAGTGCACTTGAAGCTCCACAGCGTAGAGCAACGAAGCTCGTCAGAGGCCTGTTTCACATCCCCTACCAACGCAGACTGCAGTCTCTGGGATTGTACAGTGGTGAATATCGTCGTCATCGAGGAGACCTCATCATGGTCTACTTAATAATGATGAATCCAAATCACCCATGTCGCAGTCTCTTGCAGATGAGCCAAAATACCAACCTGAGAGGTCATCAGCTCAAACTGGCTACACACTACAGCCGACTTGATTGTCGACGAAACTCCTTCTCACTCCGTGTGTCCCGTGCTTGGAATGCGCTCCTCACTCACGTCGTTCTTGCCCCCACATTGGCACCATTTAAAAAACGCCTAGATGACACACTTTCCAACTTGCATTATTTGGCATGGCACGTCCTATTCGGAGGACGAAATAACGAGACCCAAACCATGAGGTTACTAACCCTCTCCGCAAAGTGGCGGTGATGTTACATACAGAAGTGTCCCAATGAGCGACATGGATGTATACAAACTGGAGTAACGTACCACATCTCTAGACGGAAGCAACACACGAGTGAGCGTTATCCGTTCCTTTGATTTCTTTTTCCCACATTTGCTGTAATATAACAGCTCTAATTTGGGTGCAGACATCCAGTCCATACTTCAAACTATCATTATGAAGTGGTGCGTTAAAAGCTGTAGAGGCTTAAAAAACGATTTACTTGTTCGATTATCCTTCCATTTTATATATTGCTCCAACCACCCTACGGGACCTGTCAAGCATATGCTTTTTTACCCGTTATAAATCATTGTTCATTGTTCATTGTACACTTAACCTGACTTCTGTGTCGACTGTAGTTTTCCAACCAGGTGAGCAGAGAACTGTTGTTAGTGGAGGCAACAAGCTTTTGGAGGATAAAAAAGTGGTTGCTCTTGTCGAATGTTTCAGAACAACCTAAGTAAATCACATCTATGTGGATTCTTTCATCAGGCAACATGGTCCATGAATCCCGCGTAAGAATCAAGTTGAGGAGGCAAGATCGTCTGCGTTTGAAACCATGTCAGGCATCAGCAATTATTTGTAGACGTTCAAAGCATCGGGACAGTTCATCTGCGGTTAACGATTCCATCACCTTTGATAAAAAAGTTGGGATATTAATAGGTCGGTAGTCAGCAGAATTCGTTAGTTTATCACCTAAATATATTGGAGTGATCAATCCATGTTCCCACTCATATGGGAGTGTACGGGAGTCAAACAGAGAAGGGAAAAAGGCTGAAAATATTAATGCTAGTTGGGAGCAAGTATTTTGTGTACTTTTTGGCAGATCATGTATATTCCAAGGAAACTATATTCCCGGAGAGACTGCAACTTGCTTGCAATATATGCAGAGGTAAAGATTGCGTAAGTTAAAGATATGTGCTAGAATTTGATAGAGCAATGGTTCCACGTTATTTGCAGCCACTGAACCAACCTGCAGGATTAGAGAGTTCGCGGTATCCACAACAGTTACTGCTAGGCCAGTGGCCGACTTCAGTTATGGTATTCCAGACTAAACCTTTCTTTTACCATTCTCATACTTGTATTGCACTTTGCTGTTAAAAATAAATTTCAGCACCGTGTTCTCCTGCCATTCGTACTTGTTGACACTAATGAGCGACATACAGTAGTTGCTGATTCTTTGGTCATTTTACCTTGAGGCATACCATGGGCTTAACGAATGTTGCCTCCAGATCACATCCCATCTGTTAATCCATTTATCTGTTCTGCATCGGATGCACGTGTTGGTCCGGCGCGGTGCTCGTGATGGTACAACGTATGACGCTGAATGTATGAGCAAGTTAATTTTATCTTTCAATCACTTTCACATGTTAGTCGCAAAACTTTGCTTCCATAGGTCACAGTCAACGGTTGTCACTAAGTTGTACGGCTTAAAATATTCCGTAAGAGTTAGTTGAGCTTCTCTTTCTTTGCAACCAAGCTGATATAACACAGGTAACCAAATGCTAGGACAGAAAGGTCGCTACAGCCCACTGGAGGTTCGTATGCTACTGACCCAACCAGCAGAACTACATTTGTCAGAACTAAGTCCAGAAATGATGGCGTTTAAGAACCGCCGTGTCTGGTGGCTCGATGCACATTATTGTACAAAACTGACATAAAATGAATTCACGGTGGTGCGATTTAAATGTTGTCTCATAAAGACGACACGAATGCTACTGAAGGTAAATTGAAGTTGCCTATATTAAGATAGTAAGAGTACTTTTACGAAACAGTATAGCGGAGAGCATTTAACAGAATGTTATCGCTGTCTGCTGTTGAGTTCGGTAGCCCATTGATAACTGCTAAGAGTCAAGCATCATGTATCTTTTATTGGGATCCGCCATCTCTACTTGCTAAGTGCAGTTGTCAAAATAATGCTTCGCGAATAACAAGGCAAACTTGTGTAAGGACCTCACATTTAAAGTAATCTCGATAGTAGGGGGCAACACCGACACTGCCCGATAGACGATCATCCCGTAGGATAGATATCTCACTGAGTCTAATCTCCAGAGCAAGTATGTCGTGTGCAAGTCAAGTTTCAGTAACTGCTATGAGGTTCCAATTAGTTATTTCATGTCGATGGCGCCGTTCCGGGAGCTCAGAATACAACACCTGATTGTTGATGTGGCAGCATTGTATTTGTCGACGCATTGGGAGCTCGGTTCGTTGCAAATGACTAACACAAATAGTGCCGGTCTGCAAAGTTTTACGAAACGTGTGTTTGCACGCTTAGGTTATCTGAGATAGGTTTAACCGAGCCTGGCTCATCTGTACTGGGGTCTGTACTAATTGAAGGAATGTTCTCAAGCGTACTGCTTGTGGACCAATATTTCTATTATCTTTCCAACCTTGGATTGACACAGATAACATTTCGGACGCAGCCACAATAACCAAACTATTTTTCTGCCCACTGTCTTGGTAGTTAGTGGAGGCAACCGGACAGGTGACGTCAAAAACCAAGCTAATTTGTATGTCATTTATCTCTTTGACGTACCTTCGTCCTTCGATATCGCGTATTTGCTGTCCACCGTTAAGGTCAAGAATTAATTTTGGCATACCTGGGTCAGTGCCACGTTCGTTCTCCTACATAGATGCGCTGCACTAGGATTGGATTTTCGTTTCTGGCCTTTTGCTCCACGCCTCTCAGAAAAATATTCGGACACTGAGAGAAGAGTTCACTATACCATTTACCAGGCACGTTAAGCCATAAGGCATTAAAATTCATCCATAAGTAGTTCGAGTTCATCTAATAGCCTTACAAGTTCTCTCGCCCAAGCGTCAGTGGTTGCGTGTGCTCTCGCTGTCGCGTAGCTGTCTCATTGGTTATGCGCCGTAAGTCAGTAGGAGGTCGGATAGAGGGGAATCTAACCACGGAGGAGGCGAAAGGGTGCTGAATGCAAGTGCTTGAGAGTAATTCCTCCTTAGCGCCATGATGAATGAGAGGACGCGGGTGGAGTATTGAAGCGTTGGGGCAGCAGCTGCGCAGTAGGATGAAGTTGGGACACTATAGAACAATGGGTCGGGCCATGCCACATGTTATCCCTTTAAGAAATCCTGTTGGCGCTAAGAGCTTCTATTTGTTACGCATGCCATCAAAGCCGGTAGTCAGTGTCATTGCACCTAAATTTACCAGGTGCTTGCAGTGGTGTAGTGGTGGTGTGGTCTGCCATCCGAGGCAGAAGTAAACTTGCCGCTCCTTCTGGCGGTTTTAAATGTTTAAACCCTCATAATTTCGGACAGCTCTTAAGTAATTTGTTTCGTATAACAACAAGAAAAGGTCCAATTATACCGTGCTGATGTAAACGCAGAAACTTTTTTGGTTACAATGCTCGTGAACCAGATTTATAAATACACTTTTCTCGCATTACTTGAGGCCGTAGCATTTATAACACTCCATTGTAAAGTTGGTTGTCTATGTTGAGCTCTGCTATTCCGTTAGCCCTGCTTCTTCAATGACGACTGAAGGTAGTTCGTTATAAGCTTACGTTTTGAGAATGCGCTCTCACAGCTGGCTATGTTAATAGTACGGGTAAGAAACATGCGCAGCAGATTCCTAAATGATATTTCGGTATGATGCTTAAAAGCTCAAAGGTCCGTTAATTTAGTCTTCCAATGAAGCTTTCACAATATATTTCAACCTTCTTTCTTTAGCAATGATTCCGTCTTTCTTATATATTAGTTGAATTTACTAAGCAGACAACAATACTTAGAATCAAGCAGATTTAACGGTGTAAGAAAAAGATGTGTGCGCATGGTCATGACTTTTCTGAAATCTGTGGCGTTTCATTAGTCAAAACGTCTGAGGGACAGTATTTCCCGTTTCAAATCTGCCTCGAATCCCATCGATATATCCAACAAGTATCCACCGTCCATCCGTTTCTTTTGGCAAATTCGACACTTCAGGATTATCCACAAATTAGAGTATATTTTGCATTCATTCGTTGCAATGTGCAACATTTTTGCTCCACTCTTAATAAGGCAACGCTTAACGATGTAAGATTGTCCAAACTTGGCAGATCCAGCGCATACTTGAATCCCATGAGTGCAGATCCTTAAAAGCTGTCACAAAATAGACGGAAACGACTGTACCGATATGAGAAGTAAACATGCAGCTGATCTTGTGATTGCATTTCCTTCTTATTCTGTGAAATATGTAATTAAACTGACGAGTCCCGAGCATTTCTTCACCACAATATATTTGCAACACCTGCTCGACTGCTCCATCTATATTTTACAGTCCTCTGATACCGGTGCACTGAACCAAGGCATTCAAATAATGTTTATATGAACAAAGAATGATAAAACCGACCAATCGTACAAACAAAATACAAACAATGAACCGTCCTGGAGACTGTATGAAAAGAAAGAATTGTTTGTGTATGACACAGAGGTAGACTTCGAGCTGAATTCAAACATGCATCTCTGGACAGTCGTCAAAATAAATTCCATCCTTCTCCGATTCTCGCAAAACCAGTGCAGAAATTTTCTCTGTTCTTTGGCTGTTGGTCTCAACGAAGCTGAGAAACAACTCACCTACCCACACTTCATTTTCACTCATATTATTTTCGTGAGATATATCAGGGGTCATCGACAATCTAGCAAACATAATCACATTCGTTGACCTTATCTAATATTTTCTCGCTCCCATGACTGTACCATACTGCTCATCAATTCCTCTTGTGTGTAGTGCGATGAAGCAAATGCGCTGATTTTCCTTGCCAACTGAACTGTCATCAAATGTGCGCAAAGAACAGGCACACACTAGGTCGACAAACGTACAAAATGCTGAGAAATTCCATCATCTTTTGGCCTCTTTTGTAATCTTGGCTCTCTTCTCGATGCAAATACACTGTCATGTTTTGCTTGGTGAGCACCCCGAGGATATCAAGTATTCTCGCTACATTTCATGTCACTAATTGGTTACAACTAATTGCTTCAGTTTGTCAAAGGCCCTTCCTTCAACTAGCCGGTATTGCTACCACTCTCCGGTTGAGGAATGACTGAACACGCGATATGCTAGATTCGTGTTCACATGCTTCTGGACCTAGCTTTCACCAGTCGAAAAACTGGACTATCCCGTTGAAGAAATCCTGCAGTGGAAACCACACGGGAAGTGCACCATATGCGTCGCAATCTTTACTCACCGTTTCGTCCTCCGAGTGAAACAAACCACATCAAATACTGCAGGTTGGATAGCGTGTCATCAAGACATTTTCTGAATAGCGTTAATGAAAGAGCAATGATGACGAGAGTCAGAAGGGCTTTTTAGAAACGGGACACGCGGAGGGAAAAACGTTTCGTCGACAGCGAAGTCAACTGTAGTGCGCAGCCAGTTTGAGCTGATGGCCTCTCAGGTTGGTGTTTTGGCTCAGTTGCAACAGAATGCGACATGGGTGCGTTTGGTTTGTCAGTATTAAGTAACCCATCATTAAGTCTCCTCGCTGCCGTCAATATTCACCACTGTATAGTCTCAGGGACTGCAGTTTTCGCTGGTAGAATAGATAAAACAATCCTCTAACGAGTTTGCTTGCTTTACGTTGTAGAGCTTCAACTGCATTTATGTCGAGCTTGCGTCAGGGTCTCCAGACCAGGGCCGCATGTTCCACGTGAGGTCTCACGTAGACGCTCAGCGTTTGCGGAAAGATTGTTGGCTCAAAATTCCCAAAGCCCCCGTAAGAGTCCAGAATCTTGACTGGTTTGTTACGATCCTTTTTCAGCCATTCACTGGCAGCCAAAATGGTCCTGCACGATCACAAAAAGGTCGTTTTCCAGGAAAGCACACTGCAATTGCTGGTCCCTACCTTGAAACACTTAGATAAGCTGATGACATATGCTCACGACTTTGCATTTTACCAAGTTGAAATGGAGCATGCTGTTGGATGACCACGAATAAGCCCTGTCCAGATCGCTCTGCAATGCCATGTGATCATCTACTCTCCTTAGATGATGTCAAATTTTGACCTTATCTGCGAATAGTAAGAAATTCCACTGCAGCAGACTAGCAAGATCGTCATTGAATACTCTGAATAAACGTGACCCCAGTACCGTTCCTTGGGGCCAGCCGTACCGGAATTCAATTGGTTATGAAATGTAGCTGGGGTCTCACATTCAGCTGAGGTTGAGTGAGAAAGTTGTCCATCCAAGCAAGCACAGCGTCATCTATTCCATAGCATCGAATATTGTACAGGAGAATAGTTGGTAAAACTTATCGAATGCTTTTGAGACGTCCAGGTTGAAACGTCGAATCCCACTCTGGCATTAATTCAGTTTGTCCAGCGTGCTCGAAATAAAAGCAAGTACGAAGTGCAAGACAAATTTCGGCGAAATCCATGCAGCTCTGAAACAAGTGTATTGTTACTCTCAATGTATTCCATGAGGGCCTCTGCGATCACACATTCCATTACTTTGGATAAAACTGGGAAGTGAGTTAGTATATTCTAAGCTCCCGGAACGGCGCCATCGACATGAAACAACTAATTGGAACCTCATAGCAGTTACTGAAACTTGACTTGCACACGACATACTTGCTCCGGAGATTGGACTCAGTGAGATATCTGTCCTACGGGATGATCGTCTATCGGGCAGTGTCGGTGTTGCCCCCTACTATCGAGATTACTTTAAATGTGAGGTCCTTACCCAAGGTTGCCTTGTTATTCGCGAAGCATTATTTTGACAACTGCACTTATCAAGTAGAGATGGCGGATTCCAATAAAAGATACGTGATGCTTGACTCTTAGCAGTTATCAATGGGCTACCGAACTCAACAGCAGACAGCGATAACATTCTGTTAAAAGCTCTCCGTTATGCTGTTTCGCAAAAGTACTCTCACTATCTTATAAGAGGCGACTTCAATTTTCCTCCAGCTTCTTTCAAACTCTAAAGCACTCTTTTTTGCGGACCTGAGCCCATATACAACCCTTCGTCCAAATGTACTGCTGTTTATGGTATATTGTTTAGCTGGGTATCCATTGTCTTTGAAAAATGGCTTGTGCCGTTTTAAAACTGAAAGGCAGCCGGTTGTACTGAAAACATCGGAGGTAGATATTTACGGTCAGTAATGTTCTGCACTTACGGGCAACTGTGATTTGCAAATAGGCATCATTTAATTCAGGTTTTCCGAAACATTTCTTTTGTTTTGTTTGTTGAAAAGGTATTCCGGTACCGGCAAGGGATACTGATGATCTTCCAACACAGAATTTGATCCTCTCGAGAAATCAGTAGAAATACCGACTTCACCGTTTCCTTTCTTTGCCACGACGATAAGTGCTGCCCATTCTGAATAGTGAATTTACTCAATTATCCCTTCAGTTTGTAATCGGTTTAACTCGGCTTCCACCAAGGACTGGGTTGTGTAGGGCACCGGCGGTCTTTGTCTAAAGACTGTGTTGGTGTCCGGTTTAATGTTCAACGCGGCAGTAGCTTTGTTGCAGCTACCGAGTCCAGGTTGTAAAATGCATCGTGACGTCGTTTTATTTCGGTATTTTGACTATAACATCAGGCTTGAAGTCGGCGGTTGCCCAACAGATTTTCTTGGGTGGCTGACATATACTGCTCACAGATTGATCAAGCAGTTTCATTTCATCCATCCAGTCGAGTCTAAACAAATATAACCCCGACTAGTCTGTGAGGAAACATGTCGTCTGAGTTAGTTTATCTCAGAAGTTTTCCCGACAATTCAGTGCAACAAGAAATTTTAACATACATCCTGAAGCATTCCGTGCCGTGTGGCCCTTTTGTATGAGTGTTAGTCGCCCCAGCCTGCAACAAGTGTTGCGAGATACCAGGGTGATATCTGAAACACTGTCGATTTGTAGCTTCACTTGGAAGCCTTCGCTTCTCACAATTATGTATTTGCGCTTGCTGGCACCGTCAACCTTGAAAATTGAGGTGATAGATTTGGTCAATTTTGGACGGCGGAACCATCTGTACCTAGACTAACCATGTTTACTGTTGGTTACTGTCAAATAACTAAACTCCCTTACGAACTCTCTCTTCTATTAACTGAACTCCTTTATGGACTAGTGTTTTCAAGTTTTGTTTTGCGAACGGTGACCCTACTAAACTGGCTATATTGAATGTTGGTGGTGTTTTGGTGGCCAAGTAAATGAAGTACCAAACTGTAGCACACGCAGACGATCCCACAATCAACAGCACATCAAAGTTAACAAAGGAATGGCATTTAGTGATTGATCAGTAGCATACAGATTCCACAGCTGTAAAACAAATTCGTACAGTTATGTAATTCCACGTCTACTGAAACAAGTTACTTACTTTCGAGAAATAATACGTACATTTATCTATGTTTAAACACGCTCTTAAACTTCATGATCAAGCTTTGCCGTGTATTTGATCAGACAATGCCGAGAAATAAATAAGCTTTAGCATTTCATAGTCCGACTGGAGCTTACGGATAGGAATCTACATGACGGATCACGTTCGACATTTTTGCATGCTCCATTTCTGTTTCACTTTCGCAATATGTGTACACAGTTTTGACTGACTTTGAGCGCTACCAGGTTGCCCGTTTGACGTTTATCCTTTTGAACAGTAGTTTATAAATCCCAAGGAATCCGGCATCGGCATACAATGGCTATCATACTATCAGCGCAATCCATGTTGCTAGAGATAAAAACATGTTTATGACTCGAAAATAATACCCATGGAATTGCTAAAACACAAGCTTGCAAAAGCTCTCTATTCGATAAATTGCAACAGATGTTTACAAAAATAAGGCGTAATATTGGAGCAGGATAAGTTGGTGAAGAGCGGTAGAGATTGTTGGAATTAGAATGAGACAGACATTGTGCTGTCTCAGACGATAAGTTCGTCGACCTGCCCAGACAACAATCCAAGTAAATCAGTATTGACACACGTATACCCAAGAGATATAGCACGTGCTTCTCGACTGGTTGTGTGTCTCACCTATCGCTCCATACATTAACAGGAGTCCTGTGATAGGTAAAATATAAGAAGTCAGACGTATTCAGTTTTTAGCCCTCCTGGTTGCGTTAGAGAATGTAGTATTATTTAATTCAGCATAATAGGAAATATTCTGTCAAGCCTGTAACCCAATGAATTTTGTTACGTGTTTAGTCGTCCTCCTGTCTAATTTTAGGGATCCTAGCAGTATCATGCTCTCAAAGCACGTACAACCGCGAATGAATGAATTTAGTATCAACGTCTAAAATCATCTTGCATCGGCAGTCGCGGGGATTCAAATGTACCACCTTATCCGCTACATACAGCAGGACAAGGGATAACATGCAACTGCTGCTGCCGTATTAGCGCTTTTTCATTTTTTCTCGTATCATCCTTATTTTAACTGATGAAAGCTGATGAAAGCTGCAACGCAATTGACGTTTGGCAAATGGCAGTCACTTTCTAGCAAGGCTCTTTTGATAAGTTTCTTAGACAGTCGCTTATCAATTTACATTGTAATGTTTCTCTGCTTATGTCCAATGTATAGACCCTTAGATATATGGGTCACTTACTCAAGCTGGGGACACTCTGAGTGTTGGTTTGTTCTATGTTTCCAAACCTAGGATTTCTGGCCATTACTAGACTATCCAAATAACGGCGCGCAGCCTACTCTCTTGATAGTGCTTATACTCATACAGAGATATTGGCGCACCGACTACAAGTTGACTGGTAGGCAGTAAACAGCAATGAATTACAAGACAGCAATTCTGCATAAGGACCAATAATATGACTTAACCTCTCCATGCAACCTTCGCTCTTTCAACAGAAGAGCTGAAAATTTAAAGATCAACTGAATGTGTTGGCGCCAATAGCATACTTAGTTGGACGTCATGTTGCCCAATCAAGGTTGCTACTCCAATTCTCATCACATAAGCATGTGCTTATGCTCATACTAATGAGGTCGATGAGTGACGCTCCGTACCCACTACCTGTTGCATCGATATTTCGTGGCTTCTCTTTTAAGTTCAATTCACAAGTTTGGCACATTATTTAGGGTGTCCTACGCGTGCAACCGCTTTACATTCCTGGCATACACCCAAAGGAAAATTCTCATTGGAAAAGTCCCTCCTGGGTATTCCCAGCACGTTAGTTCGCATTCGTATCTACACCATTCTACACGCAGGTTAGTACATTGTACCAAGCTTTTAACGTAGCACATTTTCGAAATCGCGTGCGGTATTTTCAAGTTGGCGAGGCTAAAAATGCTGTTTTGGCGTCGTTAAAAATCTCATGGGTGATGAGAAGTCAACCAATGGGACACCGGTTAGAAGCTCACAGCATACGTTTCTTCTGATGGAAGAAGGCCGATTAGAGTTCATTAACCTACCGTGGCTGGCTTATGGTGAACGCCGGTCATTGACGGTTATTGTCCCCAACATCCAATAGCCAACCAATGTTTAGCGAAATTCGCAACATGCTACTGCGCGTGCAGAGACAGGAATTTCTCTCTCACCTTAGTGGCGCGGACTTATGGAATTCTCGGCAGGCGAGTGGTTTAGTACAGGGCTGCGCTGAGAAAAAGCGTAACTTCTAAAGACACAACGACATGAGGTTGTTGCTCATCGAGCGAGATGACTACAGACAGCCACAACGTGTTTTCAGCGTCCGCTAGCTGTCAGCTAACTTCGCGCCGAGTGCTGAAGGTCATGGCCAACCGTAGGCGTTGGAGCGATCGATGGTTATCTCTGTGTGTCTCGCTGGCTACTCAGCGGAGACCGCCTAAGCAAACAAAACTGTCACTTGAATGTGCGAACGTGATGGCAGCTCAGTTGAAGACGAGGTTAGGCATCACAACACTGGTTTCATATGATGATGAAAGATTTTTGTTCCGATGCTTCGGTGACTTGTGACGTTGTTTTCAACCAGTTCTCCCAGACAATCACTAGAGTGAACTCAGTCAACTTTGTCCAACTAGCACTTTAAAAACACACAACAAAAGGCTACGATCACAAATGTATACGGTTTGATTTTATTTGCTACGACGAATGTCCCGATGCAGAACCGGAAAAATGCTAGGTATTTCTCATTATCTTGTTCTGTCCGCATTCGGAGCATAAAACTTCCACCTTAACATGAAACAAAAATTATTCGTGTGCAGTCAGCCTTGAAGGTTTACGGCCTTGGTGGAACACATGACGTTTTCACGTAGGCAATCCTATTGAGACAGCGTACGTAGATTTGAGAAATTAATATGTAAAGTTGGTTAGTGAAAACAAGTTATCACACCCATTGGAGCTAGTGAAACAATTCTGTTAGAACCACAGCCTTATTTACAGACACGTGAATGCACTTCAAACGTTGCAGCGTCAAATCGCACCACTCAGTACGATTGTTGGGTATACACACGCATCAAAAAAGGCGGACAACGCCTCATTGCCAAGTACTGGCCTACTTTCGAAGAGCTACTTGCCTCAAACGTTATACTTGCTCCTGTCATCACCCCAACAGTGTTATCCAGCATCAAATTCATAGCAAAAGTGGTTATGAGACTTCTACAATCCATGCGTACACACAGATTTCCTGGTGTGCATAACCTTCACCCTAAAGCACTGCAGGCAGCAGCCATTCACCTAGCCCATCCAATTGTCGGGTTCTTTCAGAGAAGGCCGTTTGTCCTACTAATTACCTTCCGGTGACACTTCGCTCTGTCTTTTCCAAGGTCATGGAACCGATCATCGTTGTCGTAATGGCGGGCTACTTGGAAAACGTAGGTGCTGAATTATTAGGGTGGGTTGGTAATTTTCTCCGTGAACAGCAGTTTTGGGTTAGATTCCGAACATCTGTGCCTGACTCTAATCGAGTGGAGTGTGACCGTCTTCCGATAGCCATCCCCCAAAATTTTACTTTTCGCAGATGAGGTTAAATTTCGGTCGGCTAACAAGGGAATGAAAGACCACAAGATCATCCATGTGCGAACTAGATGGGACCTGTCATTGACCGGTAAGGAATTTACTGCCCCTAAATGTGGTCAGGTGACAGAGTATTCACATCCGTTATAGCCATGCCTACCTCTAGAATATTGGGGCAAATGACCTGCAGACCAGCCCTCAAGAACTTGACCTCGGTGTGCTGGTGCAGGACGACTTCGGTTACTCCAGACATTTGCCATCCAAAAGTGGTAACGGGCACGTTGTTATCTTGCGGATGGCATTCGGACGTTTGGATTCATTCATCTGCTCTATGACGCTCCATGCCTACGTGCGTTAACACGTTGAATACGTAATTCAGGCTTGACACGCTTGACTAAACCGTGACCTTGCAGCGCTTGAAACTCACCAGAGTGGAGAGGCAACTAAAAACACTCGGGGCGTTCAGCAGACGCTACAAGGGGCTACGTGGAGACCAAATATTAGTCTACCAGCTACCAAACGGCCCCACGTACATATTTTGCCAACTACAGCAACTCATCCCGAACACCAACTTCACAGGTAATATCCTGAAACGGAGCCAACAACACAATCGGCTTTTCTTTAAGGCCGTACGAACCTCAGCTCATAGCGACTCAGTGATTTCGCCATAAGTAGCCACCGAACGTTTCGGTACATACGCTGTTTATGTGCACAACGACAGCCGGAACGTTAAGAATTCTATCCGACCGGACGCATCATTAGCAGCATTCGCCAGCGGACTAGTTTAGTCATTAACACATTTGGGAACAAGTATACGTATATTAACAGAAATGTATTAGAACGATCAACTATGCTAGTGAAGGATATGTTCAAAATGTCCTCCAGCATTCTACTTGCGGTGTAGAAACCGCTTGATGCAATTGGCGAGCACTTTCTTTAATGTATCCCTAGTAATCGCGCGACATTCGTTCACAATATTTTTTTCAAAAGATACAGTGTACGCGGTCTTGGTTTGTACACTCGCCGCTTAAGATAGCCCCACAGAAAAAAGTCCATGGGGTCCAAATCTGGTGAGCGAGCACGCCACTCTATTGGTCCACCGCGTCCGATCCAATGCTGGCTAGATTTTTCGGTAAGGTGAGCACGCACCATTTTAGCAGAAATTGCAGGTCACAATCGTGCTGCCACCAAGTGGTACTGCATGCCCATTCGGCCTCCAACTTGGGAAGCACAGATGTATGCAGCATTTCTAAATACGACGGTGCTAGGAAAAGTTAAGGCTCTGGTACTTCAAAACAACAAACTACCCGTCACATTCCCGGAAAAGTGATATGGGCCCAAGATATTCTGGCTTGTTAATCCGGCCCTAACCATCAGTTTCACACTGTGGTGCATACATGATGCAGTAAAATTTTGTGGGTTGCTGGTAGCCCAACAGTAATGTTTCATTGTTCCATGCAGATGAAACAATGCCACATCTGTAAAGATAACAGAACGAATAACCCTGTGATCCAGAAACCAGCGGCAAAATTCATGCCGCTTCTCCGGATCGCATGGTTTCAAAACCTGCACTTGAAGTGCACGGAGACTTCAAAATTTTCGTCCCTGAACTATCCGGTGTACCGCATATCGGCTCGTGTCACAGTGTTGTGCGATTTGACAGATGTTGATATCGGGACATGCTGACACTTCAATGACTGCAGCGCAGGTTAAACAGTCGTCCGAGGTGAGGCGAGGCACCCCTGTTTTCTTCATGTCACACACGCTCACAGTTTGCTCAAACATCTTCCCTAGTTTAAGCACATACCGGGCGGTGACGGGACACATTCCTGCGTTCATTGCATTAGATATTCTTGAAGCTGCTGCGGCGTTTAAACCGCATTTACCGTACAGTCGAATAATCAGCGCGCATTGAGTAACAGACAGGTTGCGTGATCCCGACTGCATTGTCTGGTCGTGCTCCATTACCTGTGATTCAATAAAATTGACAAGAGTTGTAACGCCTAACCTCGTCTTCAACTGAGCTGCCATCACGTTCGCACATTCAAGTGACAGTTTTGGTTGCTTAGGCGGTCTCCGCCGAGTAGCCAGCGAGACACACAGAGATAACCATCGATCGCTCCAACGCCTACGGTTGGCCATGACCTTCAGCACTCGGCGCGAAGTTAGCTGACAGCTAGCGGACGCTGAAAACACGTTGTGGCTGTCTGTAGTCATCTCGCTCGATGAGCAACAACCTCATGTCGTTGTGTCTTTAGAAGTTACGCTTTTTCTCAGCGCAGCCCTGTACTAAACCACTCGCCTGCCGAGAATTCCATAAGTCCGCGCCACTAAGGTGAGAGAGAAATTCCTGTCTCTGCACGCGCAGTAGCATGTTGCGAATTTCGCTAAACATTGGTTGGCTATTGGATGTTGGGGACAATAACCGTCAATGACCGGCGTTCACCATAAGCGAGCCACGGTATGTTAATGAACTCTAATCGGCCTTCTTCCATCAGACTAACCGTATACCCACCTATCCTACTTAGTGGTGCGATTGGACGCTGCAACGTTTGAAGTGCATTCACGTGTCTGTAAATAAGGCTGTGGTTCGAACAGAATTGTTTCCTAACTTCAATGTCTGTGATAACCTGTTTTCACTAACCACCTTGACACATTAATTGCTCAAAGCTATGTACACTCTCTCATTCTCAATCCCGTGAAACCGACACTATTTATGTGAAGTAAATCTTGATGTTTAATGGCCTTAGTGGAACACATTACGCTTTCACGGAAGCAATCCTTTTGCGGAGAACAAACAAACAATCGTTCCAAAATATGTTCCTTTTTAAGTACCAGCGCATTTTGTGTCGCAACATTGCACGCCTGAAGGAAATCCGTGGCGTTCTCTCTGACTTCAGACCGTCCAATCGATATGACCTAAGGCGTCCAAACTACTGCGCTCGTGCACAGCGTCACACTTGTTATTCTTCCCTTTGCTGTGGCCGCAGACTTGATCACAAGGTGCATCGCGTTATGCGCCGCGGATCAATGGTGCCCAAGGCACATGAGTTTACTGGGCTATGAGTGCCAAATGAAAGGTAAACTACGAACTGATACAAGCGATAGTACTGGTTTACCAGCGGTTTCGTTGTCGTGTCTCGGGTGATCAGCCAGTTGGAGAAATAATACGTGATTAGTCATGCTGCCAATCTGGCGTAAGAAGGTTTCACTACCACGCGAGTGACCTGACATCTAACTGAGTGGTCATAAGAAGTTGATTGATAGTTTTTGTCGAGGCTGCAGCCCTTGCAGTCTGTTGGAAAAGAAGCTTTGAAGGCTTACACGAGCGGGAGGAAGTCCATTTTAGTAGTGATACGAATCGGATTAGTTGATTGTGTTGAGGCTGCAACCCTTGCAGGCTGTTGGAAGAGAAGCTTTGTAGGCTTACGTGTTGACTGCACGCTTGCCTTCCTTGCTCGCTTGGCTATCTGGTCACAGGTGATACTATATGCATAGTGTACTCGTGCCACTGCGAGCAATTTGGAGAATCGATAGGTGTGTGATTTCGCTTAGGATATGCGAATGATTGTTAAGGCAGAGTGTGGTTATCAACGAATGCGGTAATTCGTATGAAGGAAGTAAATCTAAGACTTGTTCGCAAAGAGAAAGCTTAAAGCCTTTACAGCTACAAAGTTCTCGTGCTGTGTTTTTCATTTGACCGTACACTCGTGTGACTAGTGTAGCTACGTATTACTGAGGTAGTCGGCGCATTGTATACCAAGGTCAAGTTTGCTGTGAAGATAAGACCATCAGTGGATCTGTAGCCATTGTTCCAAGGAGGAGGGTTCCTAGAGTGGCGGTGACACGACATTAGTGCGTGTTCGTTCGTATTTACACCTGTGGGTCACTTCGGTAATCAGTTACCGCTACAGGACCCATCTATCTGCTGTTATGTTAAGGTCGTAAGATGCATGTCAATCCTGCTTTTCAACATGATATTTCTACTTCACTTACAAGTGATTGATAAGCTTGAAATATCAAGTGACCATACGGCTCTGATCTGAGCTGCAAACGAGCATTGCATACGCATAGTAAGCATAGAGTTTGGAGCAATTTTTCTCCTTCAACAATGCTTCCGGAATTTCCTACTTTCCAATGTCAAAATGTTTCCGAGTATTTGCTAAGTCGATAACAACCTGTGTCACGGTGTGCACACATGACTGCTCTAAGCCTATGTGAAACAGTGGTCTATAGCAGGATTAGTGGGCGGGGTTGCCTTCGTAATTGATTGCAAACACATTGTAGGAACACCTGTGGGTGAGACAACAGTGTTTATCTGTTCCAACTACTCACCTGATTTACCAGATTAAAATGCCTGCGTCACCACTTGTTATAAGTAGTGCCTTCTTTCTGGCAGGTCGATGTGGCATGTATAAACACCGTAGTTATTGTAGCCCCTTTAGGTGTTTCTTTGTTGAGTAATGCCGATTTCATGAGGATAGCATGCTAGTCCATGGACGTAATGAGGAGGTTCCATCTGTATTGGCTGTGCTTCCAATGGTGCCATTCGGAGAGCCATTTGTCGTAGCATCTCAAACGTATGGGCGATCATATGGAAGTGAAGCCTAATTATCCTACGAATACATAGGTTTTTTAAGTATTTTACATAACGCCATACATGGATACGCTGGAGCGATAACTGATTGACAAAGTCGCCTATGGGTGTGGAAACAAACGAACACTCTCTAACGTCGTGTCAACGCCACTTTCGGAATCCTATTATATTTGTTGAGTCAGCAACTGTGATCGAAGTAAGCAAGCTTAGAATTTTCGTTATTCAGCTTCAGGTTAGTCTAACAACTTCAGTGGGAATCATGTCCCCCATGATCGTTGCAATGGCAATCGTACACAATTGCATAACCTTCTAGCAGCCATTGCTGAGCTGCGGAATACAGGTTGGAAGATTGCCTGTCTACGCCACTATGGTTAGGCAGCTGAATAAGCCAGCATTAGGTAGCCGCTAGCGATCACTATAGACCGCTTCATGTGCTGGTTGATGTGTCTGTCCGCACTGGTTATGCCTTAAGCTTCGGATCATGTGGTAGCTAGGATCTCCTCCTTAGACAGGCATCACAAGTTGCGCATTGGACGGTTTCAGTTTGGAGAGCAATCATCGAGGTTTCCTTCAGATAGGCAACAAAAGAGAACAGAAAGTGATGCTCGACCACTTTCATTGGACTGTATGTCACTTATGCTGTTAGCTTCTAACCAGTGTGTTATTGGTTTGCGTCCCATGACCGATGATAGTGTCAACGATGCCAAAACAGTGTTCTTACCCTAGCTAACTTGAAAACACTGCACGCGATTTCGAAAATGTGTCACGTTAAAAGCTTGGTACAATGCACCAACATGTGTGTAAAAGGGTACAATATTATGTGCGAGAAATGTACAAACGTTTAGAAATTTCAGCTGTGCGTACAGTTTCACGTCTGTTCACACTGTTAGGCTCAAAACTTACCTAAAGCCACCGATCATCAGGTTAACGGATTTTGTCGGATCCACAATGATTGACATGCTCTTCTGCTTGCACAACAATGTCTGACGCCTTTAATCCTCCGATCCTCAGTCACTTCAACTCCTGTGTTGTTGGCGTGTTTCTGTACAACGGTATACAGTCAAAACCTTGACTAGATCGCAGAACATTCCTCCCACATGTGTGAATATCAGTAACACAGTGACTGAAAACGATTAGGGTTAGAGTGCTCGGATTCGCCCTGCGGCAAAAGATGCTTCGAATAACACATATGAATTGGCAATCCCTATGGCTCCCACTGCCTTTCCAATAAGAGCCTAGCCCAAAGAATTACAATCAAGCGTTAATTTTGGAAGATGGTTTAAAAATGCACGAACTGGAGTAAATTGCTGTTGTACAAATGCTATCCTGAATTCTCTATCCTTTGCGCAATTGAAGTAAATTATCGTAATAACACGACTGATTTAGTATGGTTCTGTGAAATGTGTATGACTGTTACACTTGTCATGTGTATAGTAATGGTGGTGAAAACTTTCGGTGGACTAGCAGATGGTAGAGCGAGCAACTGCCGTAAGACGAATCAGAGCAGCAAAGTATGTGCACATTGAAGGTTTTACATGGGTTATATTTCTGCCTGTTCCCACAGCACTGTGTACAGTATAAGAAAGAAGTCACACCAACTACATTAACCCAGATGGAATTGGTCTAACGCCAGTGGTAAGAAAAGCAATAGCCTTAATCCTCGTTCACCGCCTCAATGCGGTATAGGAATACTGAATAAGGAAGAACAAGCTGGTTCCTCAACTGTGTGCGGCTGCATATATCATATGTTCACTCTGCGACATGCGTTAGAACGGTATCACATGTACAGATGGCCGAAAGTAACAGTTTATTAACTTCGGTGAGAGGGCTTTGACTCAGTCTATTGCTCCATTATCTCTTCGAATTACTGATTTATAATGGTTTTTGTTAAGCAAAATAGGATTCCATGTACCTTTTAATTAAACGCCTCAGGTAACGTAACTGTGGAATGTGAATTGGCAGATGAAATTCTGAAAACAAGTGGCGTTCGCGCAGGGTGTCTAATGTCGTCATGTTTGTCTACTATTGTAGTTAATCCCACTGTGAAGTGTTTCTGTAAAACCACATGAAATGCTGCCTGATGAAAACTTATTTATTCTGGGATATCTGGACGGAACTGTCTTGCTTACTGACAGGTATGAGGTTACACAGTCAGTACCGTACAAAGGATCTAGAACAGTTTAACTTTTAGCAAGGTTTTCGCACTTTCTTACTGCAAAGTATTGCTGAAGGACTAACAGTTAATTTAATACCCATCTATTTTTGAACCGGAGGTGGCTGGCCATTTCTTCTGTTTACACAGATGCAATAGACGCGTGGCTACTGAAGTAACGAAAGCTGTAACAGTGATCTTAAGCCTGGGGCATCTGTGGCATTAGAAAGCTGTTTCATTTGGTCTGAATGACCCTGAAATTAGGTCCACTCTAAAAGTGACTCTACATTCTTGGAGGCTAACTTCAACCGTTTGGTTGGGAAGCGGAAGGGTCTTAAAGCCTTTTGATTTCCATTTGTTTACTAGGCAATACCGGCGTCGGATAAATCAAGCTTGTCCAAACCATCATATGCTTAGCTGAAAACAAGACGCTGTCAATCAAGTCACTTCTTTAGAGCAACAACCAACAAGGAATAAGCTAGAACTGTCTTCTTGAATCTGCGAAAGTCTGTGCTATGGTGTTTCCCTCGACCTGCAAAGCCTTTACACGGCCACAGTGAGCAAATTCCTACATTATGTGTGTGAGTTATGACTTATGATTTGAGGACTTGCGGCACAATTAAGTCCTTGACCACGGTTGTCAACGAAGTATTGTTGACGTCGGATGTCACCAGCTTCCCCACAGGGGTAATGTGAGTAAGCGAGTGCTAGACAGTAATATTCAAGCCAGTTTCTTAGAAGCACGGATAGCATTGAATAATTAGCATTGGCTTTGGCACATGCTACGTATGCCCGGTGAAATCTTACCGGGAAGGGCTCTGTTTTGTCCGCTAGATGTAGGATGGCGAACCCCAGGAGTTGGCCAACATTTGTCTTGGTAGTGGGAAATAAAGTCACTGACAACCAGAATCAGTGTTGTCGGTCCATTTCACTTTATTGGCTCCAATCAACGTGACTCGCCTTGTGCTTGGCTGAAGACTACAGGACACGAATCGCAGTCAGCACCAGTGGTGCGTCTGCCGCCGTCTCCTAGTCGGACTGCCTGTTTAACGTGTGTTTGGTGCTGAGTTATCTGCTGGGCAATGACTGAATAGGAAGTAAGACAGTGAATGTCGAAAGGAAGCTGTTTTGCTATTGCAGAATTATCTTCGTACGATAGCCTTCTGTTTGTGATGGCAGACTGATGGCTAGTTTTAGGCGCCTTGATTCATAGTGCTTGTTTAGTGCATTAAGGTTTTAGGCCAGGTCCTCCTTCACTCTCAGTTATTATTCTTCCTTTCTGATGTCATTTTGGAAGCATGACTTGAGTCATTCAAGACAATAGTACGACCGATACTGGTATACTGTACTATCGTTCACAGCCAATTGAGAAATAAAGACAGAACGGCTCTTGAAAATGTCCAACAATCATTTACCAAGCTGGTCATGGGGTGCCGCTCAAACCTGAGTTATTATGATCACTGTCGCAAACTCCAACTGGATCCTCTTTGGCCGAGACGCTTAAAGAACAATCTCGTTCTCTTCTACAACATTATAAACCAATGAATTAATGCAGAGAGCACCGCACTTGAACTACGGAAGACTGCAGTCTACCCCACCCATAATGGCGGCTACTTGATGTGCACAAACCTTTCAAGTCCTAAAACTCGATCGAATTTCTTCTTGGTGAGATACACTGATCTATGGAACAAACTACGCCTACAGATACGCAAGAGTGCAAGCTATTTCACATTTCGAAATTCCCTTCGGATCTTCTTCACTATAACTAATGCGTTGAAGATCATTGACTCACAGCAAACTTTGGAAACCTTGACAGAAGCTGGTCTATAAAACATATGAACAGATATTTGCTTACAAGTAGCTTACCCACTAAATGTCATTACCTACAATACCAAATGCTGTGTCTGTGCAGCCTAGTATTCCCTCCCTTTTATTATATAATCCTGAAGACCACAAACAAGAAAATGATAATACAAATATCCGTAAATTTTACATATTAGATGCTCGGTTCCAGGACCCGAGAAAAAATCTCATGATTTGAAATTCTATCAATAAATTTCTCTTTAATATTATGATTTACGCCGCATAAAACATGAAACACATTTACTGTATAAATGATCGCTCGCACTTGTGGGGCTGTGTACCGCTTGTTGGTAATTATACAAATTTATTTATTATTTAGGTCTGCGTGACATCAAAAGGCTGGTGTGGTGCTGTTGGTTGTGATGAGCAGAGGAATGCTCTGCTTTGTCCTTCGTGATCCACTAAGATGTTTATACAGCAATTTGCGCTGAAGGCTGCTCCAATGCATTAAGGTGGTGTTTTAACCATGGATGTTAGATCTGTATTGCGTTTTCGACATCGGCGCGAAAATACACACTGATTATCTGTCTCAAAAAGATCTTTATTTGTCCGGATGCCAAACTCGATAGACTGACCTACTGGTCACTAGAATCCGATAAGTTTTCACATTGTCTGGAAAAATCAGGTCATCCTGAACCAGCACGCCCAGGCTGCGTTGAACGGAAGATCGCTTTAGTACTCCAAGCTCTAGTGTCGTATGGACGGTAACTGAGATTTGCTCAGTTTGAACTGCAATAAGTTCCGGGTTGACAATTTAATACGGTATCTGGATAAGCATCCACCTGCATCCTGCACCATAACTTGATGTCGTCAGAAAGTAGAAAGCAAGTTTAAGGGATTGTCTGTGAGAGGTGCCAAAAATCATTGTGCACCTAGAACTGATTTCTAAAACCCTACCACCCTCGACTTGTAAAGGGGATAATAATGAACTCCGCACTCGGACCATTAATTGCAGTTTGAGGGCAATGATGGTTATACAGCTCAAGAGTTGGTCACTAATCAAGTATTAACTGAGATTGGAAAAGATAATCTGAAGATCAAGACGATCGAGTGTCTTTGACAATCCAGCTGAAAGATGGCAATGTGGTCTCCGGTGTCAGCTGACTCGGTTCAAATACCCCATGCCATCAGTACATTCTTTGTGCGCGATCACTGTAAACGGATGCCGTGTATCAAACTAAGGAGTAATACTGCCGCAGATTTCTAGCTAAGCCAACAACTCATCGACACTAATAGATTCTATGAATTTAGACAACACAGGGAGATGAGACAGTGGACGCTTGTTAAAAAAAGCACACCCCGCTTCGGCCTTTTAAATTTATTATTATGCCAAGTTTTTATATAGTATAATCTTAGTTCTGGTCTAAGCTGCGATGGAAGCAGAGAGCCAGGTATTATGCCAATCGTCGTTTTTCTGCTTATCGGCGAATGTTATCGACAGACGATGACCTACATTTGCCCAAATATATCAGCTTCTGTAGTACGGCTTTAGTAATGAAAGACCTGTGCGTCCGTCTTGGAGGCGGGACTGCAAAAGCTGGAAGATCGTATGAACATAAAATCCTGTAAAATGTGGGACCCTGTTGCGTTTGCTCAACTTTGTGGCTCCTTTAGCCGTTCTTGTTGGACCACCAGTCATCCGGAGCGGCACGAATCCCAGCCGAACCATACTAAGACCACCGACGTGATTCTACAACAGAGTGTGGTTATCGCTAAAGGTTTTGCTTTGTTATACTTATATGCGGCTGTGTCTTCTCTAGGCAATTAGGTGCAGTAATTACTTTAGGTTAAGTAATCTTTCAGATTATCTGCCGTTAGAGCTGATCCGTACGATCAATATGCCACGTGGCTACACCTAACTTCAAGATCTACTCCCTTTGAAACAAACTATTTTACACATATTGCAAACACATATCTCTGAAGCATCTGAAAGCAGTCATTGAATTTGTTTACGAATCCACGCTGTGCGACTTCCAAGGGTGCTTCAGCGAGGAACGATCGGGTTGTGCCGCTGATAAGCTGGGTTAAGTGTTTGTAGCATGTGCTGGTGCGCACTTCCACAACTTTTTCATTTCGGCATTCCGCACAGCAGACGAAGTTTAAAATATTGACTGCATGATCACTGTGTCCCAAAGAATCGTTCACAACGAGCAAATTAAGCATACGTTCCTCCATGGTGACCACAAGATCCGGCCCTAATTACCTGTTACCAGTTCTAAACCGAGTTTTCTGGTACTAAGATCATGCACATCAGCTTTAATTATTCAAGCATCGTGGCACAATTTTCTAAACAATCTACGTTGATATCATCCATGATAATGATGTTGGTGTGCTTTCGCTTTGAAGTGTGTCTTAGAGCACTTGCTAGCCGGAAGTCCATTTCCAATGCGGTATGGAGGGCGGTACGCGAAGGCTATAAGGCAACTGTATCGACCTTTCAACTGCAGGATTTGGCGAATGGGATCGGGAATCCGCGAGTCTGAATCCCCGACGGCATCGCTCTGTAGTTCAGTTCAGTAATACAGAATTACCCCTCTTTATTTTGTGAGTCTATCATTTTGATTGAGCGACATGAACGGCAGTGCAACTTCGGCATTTATTACTCTATCATGTGGCCATGTCACGGTGTGGTCGACAATATTTCGTCGTTTAGAATCGTGTCGATCTTCCTGTTCGGCCGGCTTATTAAAAACGCATCGAGCTTTGGTATAAAGGCAGGCTACTTTCTCGGTCTCTAGGAGCCCACAGGATGATATACGAGTCCGATTCAGGAAAATGTCTGCTAAAGTGATATTAATCGTCATTCGTTTATGATGGGATAATTGATTTGGTCAAGGTACGTTCTAATCCTTATCTAGAGCGACTTCAATATCAAGAAAACCAGCAGTCAAGCAAAGATTGTTTTAAATGCTGATAAGTTTGCGTTTTCCAATAACATAATGCTTGGTCTCTGCTAGACTCCTGCAGCATTTAGCCGGAGTTCAGATAGGATGCTTTACCTAATCCTCCAGCCAAGGTTTTACCACCTTTTTGATGTCTGATCTGATTCAACGCCAAGTTCCTTACCCTCTATAATTATGCGGGATAGGTAGCCTTTTGTGTGCTCGCGCGCAAGCAGCATACAAGATAAATGTTTCCCAATTAACCATCACCGTACCAAATCGGGATTTTCAGGCTCTTGACTGTAATGGAAAGAAAAAGTTACCGCCATGGACGGAGATCATATTAAGACAGTCTTCCATGCGGTGTTATTCCGGGCTGTTTCTTTTCGAATTTCGTTCAAGCAACCCACTGGTCTTTCCTGGCCGAGAATCCACCCGATATCGTTTGGATGGCAATGGTCACCTAATTCACCTAAGTAGTGACAAATGCGTCAGAAAGTAAGGTCTTTCGTTTGAAGCAAGTGAACTCGTTCCTGAAAAGCCGTACTAGAAAAAGCACTGCCTTAAGGGATTCAGTCTAGCGCTTACAAAATCTGTCGAAGTAACTTCAATTGGGGTGCATACACTACTCAACGAAAACACTGCACGAAGTTGATACCCGAACAGAAACTCCAGCACCATCAGAAGCTTACTGCGAAATTCAGTACAAATTCCTAGTTGCTATATAAACCAGTCAACAAGCTCCACAGAGTACAACGCGGGATCCCAGTTTTACGTGTAACAAAATGGCCTGGCACAAAATACACAACATGCAGCCAACGTGCTTCACCAGCACTTTATCCACCGTTTCCAGAGTGAATCATTATTCACCCGATTTTGACACAGCCCGCAAAGCCACCAGGGTTAAAGCACGTCTCCTTCACAGCAGCCAATGTGAAGAAAAGGCTAATACAATTGCGCGTGCACAGCTCACCTGGCGTGGTTGACATCAAACTGGTCGAACAATTAGCTCGGTTCCTTCGACGTTATCTCGGCTGATGCAGGTTAACACAAGGTGAAAACATGGAGTAGTCACTACTATTTACAAAAGTGTAATCGTGAGGAGCTCTGGAAATACCATCCAAACACACTCCACCCAATTTTATCCAAACCAACGGAAGGTATAATCGTAGAGACGCTCATGGGATGCCTTGAGATCAACAACCTAATAGCGTCACAGCAGCACGGTTTTCGTGGAAATCGGTCTTGCACTACAGCCTTGCTTCCAACACGAGCAAGCTGGACAGAGTCAGCTGATGTTAGAGTGGGAGTCGACGTGGACTACCTGGACTTCTCGAAAGCGTTCGATCGCCTGAAGTACCGCATTCTCCTGCACAAGCTTCGAAGCTGTGGAATAGGTGACCCTGTGCTCAGTTGGATCGGCAGCATTTTTAGTCCAAGTCAGCTGAACGTGAGAGTTCACAGCTACATTTCCGACCCAATTATCATCCAGCGTAACATGCTCCAAGGATGGGAATTGGGGTCACGTTTATTCTTAGCAGTCTTTAACGAGCTTGCCAGTGTACTGCAGTCGAATTTCTTATTATTTCTAGGTGATGTCAACATTTGGCATAACATCATGACAACAGATTATCACACGGCAGTGCAGAGCGATCTCCACAAGGCTTATGAGTGATCATCCGATAACCGGCTCCAGTTCAACTTGGCGAAGTGCAAAGTCGCGAGCATACACCATCAGCATATCCCTGAATATCGGCCGGTGGCCGAGTGGTCTGCGCATTTTGTTTGCAACCATATGGTCACCGCTTCGCGTAGGGGTGGGCCTCCTCTCTGTCTACTAAGCCCGTGCGCGATTGTTCGTGGTCGCGCGGCAGCGAACCACCGTCGCAGTGTACAGCTGACATATTGTTATTACACTATTTATACCAGCGGTTGCAACGTGCTTCCAAAGAAAGCCACCTAGGGATGATCTTGCAGGACGATCTCGACTGCTCGATACGAGCTGAAAAGGTATCAGAAAGAGCCAGTCGACGTCGTGGACTCTTACTGAATGATTTCGGAAAATTCCAGTCCACAATCATTTTACAAATGTTGAACGTCTACGTTAGGCTTCCCGTGGAATATGCGAACAAGTCCTGGTGTCCCTGGCGCAAGCGTTACATTAGTTCACTTGAAACTCCACAACCCAGAGCAAGCAAACTCGTTAGAGGATTGTTTTATCTCTTCTACTAGCGCCGACGGCAGTCTCGAAGATTGCACAGTGGTGAATATCGACTTCAGCGCGGAGACCTCATTATGGTTTACTTAATACTGACAAAAACAAAACACACCCATGTTGTATTCTGTTGCAGCTGAGCCAAACTACCAACCTGAAAGACCATCAGCTCAAACTGCCCACGCACTAAATTCGACTTGCTTGTCCACGAAACATTTTCTCCCGCTGTGTGTCACGTGCTTGGAAGCCCCTACCAACTCACGTCATCCTTGCCCCTACAATAAGATTATAAAAAACCGCCTTGATGAAATGCTTTTCAAATTGAAGTACTTGGTACATATTCCTGGGATAATCTGCGGGGCAGAATGCATGTCAGCACTTTGGAAGCAAACGGCATGAGACTGATTCCATTAGGACTAGTGCAGGATGTGCCAGCACATTTATTGAAAATTGGGCGAATTACTGACTCACTCCTTTAAGATGTAATCATCTCTTTGTGTAACATCTTGGAAAACAGCGATGTCAACTGCTTGACAAATGTTGGATCGGGAGAAACTTCGTCCGAGCCGGAGAATTGAATCCCTTAAGGTGTCGAATATCGATGAAAACCTCCTCATCGTTATTTGGCTCCAATGGAATGGCTCAGGGCATGCAATTAGGTGTACTTGGCATACTCATCACCATCATCATCAACAGCAGTACATCAGCCATTTGAACTGATGCTTGGCTCCCACACAACCTTGTGGACCTATGAAATAACGAATAAGAAGAAGGAGAGAAGCGGGAATTACCTGAAAACCTTAATGCCCTAAGCAAACATTCAGGGTCAAGGCGCTTACATCTTGTGAAAACAAAATATCGCCAAAAACAGCCGGCTATCGTGCAAAGATAAGGCGGCATTGACCAGACAGTTTCCTGGCGGCCTTCATTACCCCGCGTAATAATCAACCATTGCCCGGCAGATAACTCAACAACAAACATACGTTAAACAGGCAATCTAATTGGGAGACGGCAGCAGACGCGCCACTGGTGTCCGTTGAGAGGCATGTCCTGTAAAGTCTTGAGCCAAGCACAAGGCGAGTCACGTGGATTACAGCCCGGAAGGCGAGACGGACCAACGGCCCCCAGTTTCGTCATCAGTGACTTCATTTCCCACTGCCAAGACATCTTCTGTCCACCTCGAGCCTTGCGCCACCCTACACCTGGTATACTGAACAAGGCCCTCCTATGTAAGCGGTGACCAGGCATACGTAGCATGTGCCCGAGCCAACGCAACTTATTCAGTGCTATCAGTTTTTCTAAAGAGCTAGCATGATTATCACTACCTAGTACTCACCTACGCACATCAGCCTTGCGGACACGCTGGTGCCATCCGACACCAGCAATACATCATAGACAACGATGCTCAAAGACTTGAGGGCACCTCAGATCTTCAGACCGAGGGGGCCAAGTTTCACTACCATACAGCAAAACGGCCCTCACTGTGGCCTTGTATACACAGCCTTTCAGAAGGAGGGAAACTCCTGTCGCCAAAGATGCTGCAGGTTCAAGAAGGCAGCTCTGGCCTTTGCAATGCGTGAGCTGACGTCAGTTTCTATGCGCCCATCGTTTTTGATGCAGCTGCCAATATAAGTGAATTGATCAAGCACCTCGAGTTCCTTGTTAGCAAGCGTCAAGGGGTCATCAAGTGGCTGGTTGTCTTGCAGCAACACTTTACACTTTGAAGGTGCGAAGTGCATACCAAATAATTGGAACACTCTGGACAGGATATTCTGGGTTGATTGTGCCGCCCCAATATCGTCGAAAAGCAAGACGATATCGTCCGAATAATCTAGATCAACTAACCTTTCACTAAGCAGCATCTTAACGCCTACGTCTTGAGATTCCGCAAGTGAACACTGCATGATTGAATCCACGAAGAATTGAACAAAAATGGGGAAATCGGGCAACCTTGACGAGCGCCACGTTGTCGGAAAGCTATCAGATAGGCCAACGTAGACCCTCGCACGGCCTGTATTGTTCGAGTATAGCGCATGTAGGATGTTCGCATATTTCGTAGTAACACCTTTCTGCGCAAGTATTTCGAACAGAATCGATCAACCGACGGTATCGAACGCACACTTGAAATCGAGGAACGCAGCTATTGTCGGTCTGCGGTATGGGTGGCGTTGCTCTAGCACCTGCCGCAACGTGTATATATGGTGTATACAGCCACGTCCTGATAGGAAACCGGCCTGCTGTTCCCTTATCCGAGATTCCGGAACCACAGTGAGGCGACGAACGAAAATCGTGGCCAATAATTTTGTCACAACTGACGTTAGGCTAATACCCGTGTGGTTATAACAGTCTGTGCGACTGCCCTTCTTGTATATTGCCACTATAATTGATTCACTTTAATTAGCCGGGCACTCTCTTCCTTCCAGTTACGTTCGAATAGGGAGGTCAGTGCTTTGCAAAGGAATTCACCTCCATCCTTAAATAGTGCAGGTGGGAGGAAATCCGGGCCAGCTGCACGAAAATGATTGAGGGCTGTGATCACGTTTCGGACTTTGGCCTCCGACGGAGGCTCTAAACTAACCGTCCATGGCTCGTCTTTCATCACCTGAGTAGGAAGAGGTCGGGGAGCAGAATGCCAGCTGAACTGATCTTGAAAGTTTTTCGCCCAACGAGCCATACGGCGCTGCTTATTGTGTATCTGCCCACCCGCGCTGTATCTGCTTGTCTCACTGACGCCTGGTTTTCTGGGATCAGTGGTGCGGATTAGCTGAAGAGGCATGCGGTCATTGCTTACTGCTCCTGCCTACTCGATTACTTGAGCCCTACTGGTCCACCAGTCTTCCTTGTCAGCACGAAGGCTCTGCTGTGCTTCACGCCTAATAGCCCGTCTGGTCACATTGTGTTCAGGGTCAGCCGGAAGGTGTCTTCTAGATTCCAACAGGTTCAACGATCTCTTAGGTATCCAGTGACGGGTGTGGTGACGATGGATATTGCCACAAGCAGATGTTCCTGTGTTGTACATGGCGGCCAAGATGCTATTCCACTGAAGCTCAATGTCATTAGGAAAAAAAGTGAAAGTTCGGTACGCAATGCGTCCTGATAGGCTTGTTTGACCGAGGGCTGAGACAATTTCTCCGTTGCCAATCGTAAAGGAGGCTTGGTGCGCCTCCCAGTAAAGTTCATGGAGAAACGACAGCGTACCAAGGCATGATCAGAGTCGACACAGGTACTTCAGTACAAGTGGCAATCCAGGATGGAACTAGGCCATCCGTAACTTATGGCTATGTAGTCAAACTGGCTCCATCGCTGGCCAGCTACAAGGGGACGCCAAGTGGCACTTCGGCGACCAACGAGTCTAAAAGCAGTGCTACTAAAAAGCAACTGGTGCTCCGCACACAGTTGCAGCAGGCTCTCACCGTTGTCAGTCCGTTCGGAGTTAAGCTCATAATTACCACCCAGCTGTTTCTGAAGCGCTCAAACGCCCTACTTGTGCGTTCATATCCCCTGCAAGTAGTATAATATCTGAACTAGTAGCACTGCGCAGTAGGGCGTTCAGTTCGTAATAGAATGTGTTACTGACAGCGTTAGAACTGCACTCTGTGGGAGCATAAACGGAAAGCACAAACAAACAACGTTTTGTATTACTTCGTGAATCAACCTTAGCTGATGTCGTCAAACAGTCTGCAAATAAATGGTTGTTCACCGAAATCCAACCAACCAACCCTGGCTCAGCCTTGGAGCTTGGAATGATGCCTACACCAGCTTGACCCGTGAGTGCTGCATCGGCGTCTCCAGATGCATGCAACCAATAACGAGAGGATAAGCCGGGTGCAGTTAATTCAATAACCCCGTTAGGGTCATTAATCCTAGTTTCGGACACACAACACACCTCGATACCCAGTGTGTCCACGGTGCGTGCGAGTGCAGCCTGTTGACCTGTTTGGCTTAGAGTGCGAACGTTGAATGACGCCATGGAAATGGGATAGCGTGGCCTTATAAGGGAGTTTTGCCAATAGATGTCCGATAGATGCTGTGGGATGGTGGCTGCAGGTGGTTCTACTCCAGTGCAACATTGGTTGCAGTTAATTAAGCTGGGAATTATGGAAGAATGGTTAGTAATGGGGCTCGGGATGGGAGTAAGCGAAACAGGTGGAGAAGAAAGAAGGGAGGCGCCAGCAGTAGCATGCTTTCGCTTATCCACCCTGCTGTATGCAGCAGATAAGGCGACCCTTGATAAGCTGCGCGATGGCCTACGCTGGATGAAGTTTATGTCTGAAGAAAACGTCAAGGTTGTATGTGGGCTGAGATACTGCCAGGGCGCCCAGACCTAGATGGGAGGATGATTAGGGTCCTCATCCGAAGCCTTTGACTCAAAAGCCTGTCCGCAAGGCAGCGGGGAGGTGGTAATGATTTAGTTTTACAGAAACGTAGGCCATCCCATTTCACATCCGCAACCTGGAGCACCAGGAGTCTGCGTTATCTGACCTCTCACCATTGATCAACCTGGTGGGAGTAGCTCACAATTTGCCCGGAGGCATCACCCAGTATAGCTCAATAGATCAATGAGGTGCGCATATCGTCGCACCAAGTTAAACTCCAGTCTCGTTGCGACGAGCTGGCATACTTAGGGGCAATGGAGGGGGATTGAATGGGGAATGAAAATACTCGGCCTAACACTCTATGCGCCTTCGCAAATGGGCGATTCTTGACCCATCCGCTTTACAAATAATCTTGCTGGCAATAGGCCTTCTGGGGACGTTGAAACGAATGAGCTTGAAGATCTTGCGGGACTGGGCTGAGAAAGCAACGGTCTCAGCTTCTGAGCCTAGCTGATAACACCAAGTCTCGTGCTCATTAGGCAAGCTTTACTTGGGTTGGGGATTGAGAGACTTGAGCATAGGATTATGAGCTGAATCTGGTGGGATATTTCGACGGTGATGAAACAGTTCTAGTGAAAGAGCGGAGGCCCAAGTTTTCATAGGGCGTTGGGTGAGCTCACAAAGCGATTGACCAGAGGAAAGCATCGCTTCGTGTAAACAAGTCCAATGTTGCTCAACATTTTGCGTTGGATTGCATGTGATAGCTTGTGGGTTCAGCTTTAACGTTCGTCAGGTTGCACAATTAGTTCCTTTGATCTAGGTTGTCAGACAACTTACCCCCCGATTTGATTGCGGTAGACTCGGAAGCATTTGGACACACAACAATCACGGCGATATTGCTGGATCCTCATTTGTCGATCAGCAAGTTGTGGTAACCGTTAGCCCTAGCCACCAACTTTCGAATTTAGTAACCGTGTGTAAGTGTTCGACATTCCAAAATGAAGCATACGCCGCAGTTCAGGAAGCATGTTCAGGTGATTTTGTGCTTTGGAGTACATACAAGAAAGTTTCTTTGATCTCCGTAGTGAGTCAGGAAGCCTGTGCCTTTAATACGGCTTTGAGCCAACCGGTGAAACTTCAGGGACTAATCCCTGTCTTGGGTGCAGCGGTAACGAACCCATTGGTGACAAATACAGACAGTGAGCTATTTCCTTCCTGCTCATTTCTTTACATGTAATCTATGGTGCTTTTTCCAGTTTCTTCAGCTAGATGAACCATGGTATTCCGTTGTCAGAAAGTGGTTCGATTAAATTAATGCTCTCGTGTCTGGGTTCACTTGTTCGCCGAGCGTTGCAATTGGTATGCAGAGGTTTCATCACCAAACAAGGTGACTTCCTCAGTGCGCTGTTGAATTAAATGTAGTCCGCTGACTTGGGCGTCGATTTGTGATTGATTAACCAGTGAGTTTTGAATTGACCTCCTCGATCTGTACCCCGTGACCATCTGTCTGCCCAACTTCTCTGATAGACACGGGCAATCCGTGGGATGGTTTTGCCCCGGACTGTTGCGGCTGGGTTGTTGACGGCTCGGTTAGTTGCCCGCGAATATTTTTAAGCTGTTTTCATTCTTTCTGTCTTAGCGTTTCATAACTTGAGTTAATCTCGACGTGCATGTATATCAAGTGCTTCGTCGAGTACCATGCTTCGAGGAACTCTCTTCCTTTTCGCGTCTCTCCTTGTGCTAGGACCTCAGCGTTTTTCTATTCGCAGCGATGTCCTTCTTCGGTGTATAGTGAAACCAGCGAGAGCGTAGTGGTTCTTACGAGCTAGCTTATGTCTTTTTACTCTTGTAGATAGTCGCCTGCCTGTCTGATCACGTTAGTTGAATAATCTTGCTGTCATCACAGAGGTTTTCATTATATAAGGTAGAAAGATTCTCTGTTGTCGTTTGAACAGTGTAAAAGGCCGTAGGTTTGTGGTTTATACATGTTTGGACGAAGCTATGTGGATATCCATTTAGGTGAAATAATTAGCACAGATATATCTCTTCTTTCCGCTTCGTCTCAAGAGTGCTGCAATGTGTTTCAATTCTACGGAAGAGAGTCCACAGGTAGCTGCTTTTGTGAGATTTCGGATATAGCTCTAGTGGGTTTGAATCTGGTCGGTGTGCGTTTCATTCCTGTGAACCGATGTTTGTAACTCTCCGTCAAACGTCCTGGTGACTGACAAATCAAAATGGGAGCTGGTCTTCTATCTCCAGTTCCATTAAAAACTAAATGTCTTCAGCGTCGTTGCTGAGTAATTCCTATGCAGCCTGTCCCTGACTAGGTTTCAGTATCACGAATGTATCATCGACGTATCGGATCCACAACCTGAGTACACATTATGGGCAGTAGTCCTCTTCAAGTTTCTGCATTGTCATTCCTGCAACGAGCCCTGACACAGTGAATCACATCGGTGCTCTTTCACCTGCTCAGAAGCTGTCCATCAAAATCGGAAAAGGTAGCGAGGCATAATTCAAACAGCTTTCACATCTCTTCAGTCGTCAGCTTTGCGATTATTTTCTCACTCTGGTCCAGCAGTACGATGATTACTTGCTTTTCGGTCGGTAATTTGACAGACGTACAGAAAGCGCTTACGTCGAACGGTATCATTATCTCGTCATGAACTCTTCGTATACAGTTGAACTTCTTCAGAAATTGCTGTGCACAATGTATAATGCGCTGTGATCCAGTTGTTAGGTACCTGAGACGTCTCCACAACTCTCGTGTTAGGTTGTGGGTAGGTGTGCCTGACAGCGATACGAGTGGCCTTAATCGCGTACCGTCTTTATTTATCTTTGGAAGCCCGTACAATTGTGCTGTGTTCGGATCGCGGACCTTCACTCGGTCACAGAATTCCTTTGTGATCTTGTTCCGTTTCTGGAGCATTGTCAACTTCCTGTTTTAGGATAGGGGTGTCCATACATTTTGCAAGGTGGGCCACATTTTTGAAGTAAAAGTATGGCGGGCTATATTCAGTCTGACGTTAAGATATTGACAAAAAATGATATATGCAGTAAATTTTTATTGCAAGCTTTTAAGGTGAAGGTTGCAACTGAGTACTTGACCGGTCTACTGGTCAGGTCAGCCTTAATAACACTGGTTTTAATAGGTAAGATATCACGTACTTGAGAATTCCTTAGCCTCGTCCTCAAACGATTCTTGTTAAAGTCCAAAATTGAGAATGCCTGCTCACATAAGTATGTCGAGCCAAATAAGCTCAGCATTTTCTTGGCAAATGTCCGCATCTCTGGAAATCTGCTTTCTTCCAGTTGACAGTACAAACCCAGGAGAGAGAGCTGTTGGTGCCAACTGCAGCATTCAACATCGCTTTGCATTGTAATGCGTTCCGGTTGCAGTTGGCATGGAGCATTGTCAGGATCAATAGAGGAAGGTAAAGAAAATAGCCTAATCTCAATTTCATTGATTGCGAAGTCCTGAAAGTGACTCTCAAAATCACCAGCCAGGGCTACAATATCTGCGACATACTTCTGCATTTGTGTATTGATGTTTATCTGAAAGATTTGTCACGCTTTTCTATAGGGATGGAAAATCCGTGGTATTAGGCTGCGTTTGAGATGGTGGTCTTTGGAAAAGTCGCAGTTTATTATTAAAGGTTCTGCTGTGTGCAAACAATTGGTTTACCACTGCATTTTGACCCGGAAGGCTTATGCTCAACATGTTCAGATGCCATATAATTTCAACCGAAATCCAAAATTAGCCAACCCAGCAGGATCCGATAATTCTGGCATCAATTTTCCTTTACTTTCCAAAAAGTATCCTATGGATTTGCTAAGAGAGCAGAAGCGATGAAATGCAGTCTCTCGGCTTAGCCATTTTACATCATTGTGCTACACAAAATATCCTATTAACTCTAGATGTCAAGTAGAAACTACAGAAATTGACGTTGAAACAGGGCTTTGGAGCAAGGATAGTTGATAGCTTATATCACTGGATTCATAACATGACCACACCTGAGAGGTGCGGCACAAACATTTTTTGCTGTTTGGCGTATTGGAGTTTTATGGCTTTGCCCCCTTTCCTGTCTTTGTTACAGACAAGTGGTGCTAATCTACTGTGCTCGCCAGTCATGCCCGGAGCCCCGTCAGTAAAAGTAACATTGTTTTTCCATGATAGTTCGATGTCATTGCTTGCAGAAGTAACAGAATCAAATAAATCTATTCTGCCTGTTTTGTCCTTGAGACATTGAAGGCCAAATGATTCTCCAGTCAAGACGTCATCGTTAAATTCTCTCAGAAACATGAGAAGCAGGGCAGTCTCCAGTGCATCAGTGGCTTCATCACAGCCTAAGGAAAAAAGGCAAATTGCGCTCCTTTTGCTTTAATTGTTGCTAAATATCAGCGAAAATGCCTTCAACTCTGCAAATTACTGTGTTGCATGCCAGGTAAACATTATTGGGTTTGTTTTCTACTAGCTACCGCTACTTTACTGCTATCAATCCCGCACTGAAGATGCCACCTCGAATGGTGGCGAAACGTTTGCAACCAATTTGCCCAGCTCGGAGAACTCCCCAACAACTGAGACGTCTGGCTGATTCGGTTATCCACTTACATTACGCTATATAATAAGAGTTCTCTTCTTCAAACCAACGCGAGCAAACGGTGCTTATTCTCAGCTTTTTTGCTTCACTGCTTATACACTGCTATTTTGAAATATAGTTTGGGATATATTACAACTGCATTCGTCAATTTTCTTAGTCCAAGAAAGCAGCGCACGACTTAGCGTTGTCGTTTCTTTTGTTCTTAAGGCATGCTTTCCCTCTATTACTCTACAGTAACAATTCAGTACACATTCTACGATGTTTATATGTATAAGGGGCATGTGGATCGGTAGACGCTTAAATTGACGATTTACACTTTCGTTTACTTTCACTTCCACTATCCTAGGGACTTGTAATGCAATCGCTTTTTTACCTATACTATGTCGTTGTTCATTGTTCATTTTTTTACGTCTTCGGTCTTACGCTGTCCACATTATGAAATCTGTACACGCGCCAGGACAGCTGTCTTCTTAGTAAAGTTGATGCAATGAGGGACAAGTAGCTTAATCTTGGGGGCGAAGTGAGCTGTCAATAACGGCAGAGGTGACGATTCATTTTTGAAAGTGTGGTAAATTTTTGCCGAAGTGCATTTATCGCATCCTGGGAAGTGAACGCTAGAATATCTATTGCACGATACACTAGGATTCCGCGCTGAACTCTGCGGAGCTTGTTGGCATGCTGTGGAGCATTTTACCATAAGTAATGATTTTCGCCGCTACATCTGTTGTGTTTGAGTTTATCTTCGCTACACGCGTTGACACAATCTTTCCGCAGATTTCTTTATATGCATTCAAGGCCTGCGCGTCCGGACAAGGTTTATAAAGGCATCAGGTGAAATGTCATAGGAGAGTAAATGTTAATATCCGGCTCCAGAGAAGAACTTGGTAGGTTTATAGCAAAGGCTATGATTTCCGCCGCTTTTGCTACAAGTCCATTGATCAGAGTGACAGGTTCGTTCTATGCAAATTCGGAATGCTGCTCATCTATGAATGACAAGTTAATTATTGAAATAGGTAAGACAGTTTGCCGTGCTTGTTGACAACGTTGACTTCTTCGTCTTCACAAATGTATTCGGCTTTCAGCAGTGGCCGAAGAGCATCGTCGCGTGATGGCTACGGCCACGCGCTGTACCTGTGGTTACGGGGTCAACATAATTGCCTCGTTGGTGAGCACAAAGACTAAGACAGACGATTTGCAGCCAATTCTGAAGCATGAGAAAATAGTGGCGCGGTTGTAGATCGGTAAATCGTCGATTAGTTGGTGCGAGACAAATTTGAATTTTTCGCTGAAGGAAGCTGGGAGTTTGGACGCGTGGTTTTAAGTCCCTCATTAGATAAACTTGACCGTCTGGCTGTGTTAAGAACCGCCTAACAACAGACACCAGACAGTGATCCATTTCCAGGGTGGAGTTTGAAGGGCAGTAAATCATTGCAAGTAAACACACATTCCCATGTTTCAGATGCCGGTGTCACCAGGGAATTTTGACGACTTGCGTATCTGGATCGTCCATGAACATTATATTCAGGCCGGTTCGATAATGCATGAGTACTCCGTCTCCTATGCTAGGTGGATCGTGTCGTAGGAAAATCATTCCCAGCAGGGTTATTTGAACATCAGTGATTTCGGTATTTAGTCATGTTTCATCTATCATGACTATATCCCAAGGAGTGGGTGCCTAAAGAGTGCGAAGCCCAGCTAGCTTACTGAGAGGGCTCTGTCTGTTGGTAAACAAGCAGGTGAGGGACTCAGATGTTAACAGTGCATTTGCGAATGCGGTTCCTGCTTGGATAGTTTTGCCGACAGTTGTGGGGTCAGTTGTCTGTCTTCCAAGCATTTAAACCTAAGAGCAACCTTCGGAGCGATTCCGGGTTGGCATGCAGAGTTCTCAGCGTCAGACAGGGTTCAGCAGACGGCTTGTTTAGACCCCAATCCCAGTTCTGAGTGACATGCTGACGGAGTCGCACACACAGGCTGCATGTTCAGAGTATCTCGTCGATTTGTAGCTTATATGTCATCGATATTTTGTGTATTTCGGATAACTGTTTTATGCGCATTTGGAGACAAGTTCCCACTACTTTTTCTACAGTGGTTTTGGTTTGCATCGTTAACTGTATCACTCGAGGACCAAACCTTCTTGGTTAAGCGGTGATGATAACCTTGAGATGGAATTGGTGAGCACGTTGCTGAGGGAAAATATTTCATGGGTGAAGCCCCATCCATCCTAGTCGTGATCGAAAAGCTTGCTCGCTTGGAGTGTAAAGTTTAGAGGCGTCGTGTGAAATGGTTGAGGTTAAGACATTTGTTTACGTTAATCATCCCAGTGTAGTTTGTGATCCCGAAGTTTGCTTCTAGGAACATCGGAAAAATTACGAACATTGCACCTGGTGTATCAGATATGTGGATTAGAAACGCGCTTTCCGAATAGTTTACAAGGTTCCGCCGCACCGAACGAAAGGTTACCGCCTTCGTACGCTTGCGACAGCTGAAGTAGTATGCATTCCACTGTTCCAGCCGTCCTTATACTCACAGAAAAAGCTGGTCCAAGCTCTTTAGCTTTCCTGACCAGCGAAGAGACAAAGTTGCCCGGGTCGACTGCCTTCGGTCAGACACGGTAGCAAACAACTAGCCCTCTAAGACCTAATTCGTTTTCTTCACTATACTATAGACCTTCACGTGATTAAGTCGTTTTGAACTAACTGGGTCGATTTTGTTTTCTAGCCTCAATTTGATTGTAATGGTCTGATGATGAACCATTGAAAGCTATTGCTCACCAGATGGTTTTTCGTTCTAGTGCCTAAAAAGGAACAGTATCTGCATCATCTATTGAATGAAACATTACTTGGAATAATCTTGGTTGATTGTAGTGTGTCCAGCTTGGATGACGGACAAGGAGCAAAACACTGGATAGCTCTGCTTTAACCCCAATTAGTTGTCACATAGTATCAACTGTTTCTGGTTATCTGGCAGCTCGCTAATACTATATATAGACTCGTATTCAGCACATTAAAACTTTTAACAGTAAGTGAAATATGTTACTATCTAGTGTTCGCCTTTTTGGAGGACAGCGTTGGTACTTTCTTTGGTCGGAAAACTGATGGTGTACATAGTCTTGTGACAGTTTTAGTGGCTTTAACTTCTTCCAGTTCGGCTTCGTTGGCAGCTATGATGAACGGTTCCTCTGGCATGTGGCTTTCAAAATATGCGCGCATGTTGTTAGTCTCACAACAGTGTTAAATATACCGCCAGGCCTGGTGGAAGTATACTGTTTGAGCAGAACGTTAAAATCTCCCGCCCATATTGGGGCGGTAGCCAGCTTTTCTGGGGTGGGTAATTCCTGATCACTGCTCTCACGCCCGACTTGGTAGCCGAGTTTCTAATTATGGTTGATGTTGTACATAAAGTTTTCTGCTCTCATTCGTCTGGGTCTAGTAGGGCCTATCTTACAGCAGTTGCTCGCTATACCATCTGTTAGTCAATCGAAAAGCATATTGATCAAAGTGAATCCGACAAAATCCGTTAATCGGATGATCGGTTGCTTAAGGTTGGTGTTGGGCCTAACAGTGGGAACAGACGTGTAACTGAACGCGCAGCTGTTATTTGCAAACGTTTGTGCATTTCGCGTACGTAATATTAGATACGAGTGCTAGCTAGCTTGCTGAGAATACCCAGGAGGGACTTTTCAAACGAGAATTATCCTTTGGGTGTATACCAAGAATGTAAAGCGGTTGCACGCGTAGGTCACTGTAAATAATATGCTAAGCTTGTGGATTGAAGTTACAGCAGGAGCCACGAAAAATCCATTCAACAGGTGATGGGTACTGAGTGTCACCCGTCGACCTGGTTCGTATGAGCATAAGCACAAGCTTATGTGATGAGAATTGGAGTGGCAACACTGACTGGGCAACCTGACGTCCAACGAAGTATGCTACTGGAGCCAACGCTATCAAATGATCTTTAAATTTTCAGATCTTCTGCTGAAAGAGCGCAGGTTGCAAGGAGAGGTTTAGGCAGATCATTGGTTCACATGAACAATTCCTGCCTTGTAATTCATTCCTGTTTGATGCATGCCAGTCAAGTTGTCTTCGTTGCGCCGATATCTCCGTATGAGTGTAAGCACCATCGAGAGAGCAGGCTGTACGCCGTTAGTTGGATAGTCTAGTCATGGTCATAAATCCTAGATTTAGAAACACAGAACAAACCAACACTCAGAGTGTTCCAAGCTTGAGTAAGTGACCCATCTGTCTAAGGGTCTATACATTGGACATAATCAGCGAACAATGACAATGGTGATTGATATCCGGCTGTCTAAGGAACATGTCAAAAGAGCGTTTCTAGAAAATGACTGCAAATCGCCAAACGTCAATTGCGTTGCAGCTTTCATCAGTTAAAATAAGGATGATACGATGAAAAATGAAAAAAGCGCTAATGCGGCAGCAGCAGTTGCATGTTATCCCTTGTCCTGCTGTATGTAGCGGATAAGGTGGTACGTTTGAATCCCCGCGACTGCCGATGCAAGATGATTTTAGACGTTGATACTAAATTCATTCATTCGCGCTTGTACATATTTGAAAGCATGATACTTCTAGGATTTCTAAAATTAAACAGGAGGACGACTAAAAAAATCAACAAAAATCTTTGGGTTACAGGCTTGACAGAATATTTCCTACTATGCTGAATTAGGTAATACTACATTCTCAAACGCAACCAGGAGGGCTAAAAGCTGCATAACTCTGACTTCCTATATTTTACCTATCACCCGACTCCCGTTAAAGTGCGGAGCGACAGGTGAGACACACAACCAGTCGAGAAGCACGTGCTATATCTCTTGGGTATATGTGTGTCAAAACTGATTTACTTGGATTGTTGTCTGGGCAGGTCGACCAATTTATCGACTGAGACAGTACAATGTCTGTCTCATTCTAATTCCAACAACCTCTACCGCGCTCCATCAACTTATCCTGCTCCAAGATTACGCCGCATTTTTGTAAACGTCTGTTGAAATTTATGGAATAGAGGGCTTTTTGCAGGCTTGTGTTTTAACGATACCATGGATATAATTTTCGAGTCTTAAATTTGTTTTTGACACTGACATCATGAATTTCGCTGTTGGTATGATAGCCATTCTATGCCGATGCCGGATGCATTGGGATTTATAAACTAACTTTCAAAGGCATAAACGCTAGCCGGGCACCCTGGTAGCGCTCAAAGTTAGTCAAAACTGTGTTCACATATGCGGAAAGTGAAACAGAAATGGACCATGTGAAATATCGAAAGTAATCCGTCGTGTAGATTTCTATCCGCAAGCTCCAGACAGTACACGAAATGCCAAAGCTTATTTAGTTTTCGTCATAGTCTGTTAAAATATACGGCAAAGCTTCATCATGTAGTTTAAGAGCGTGTTTCAATATGAATAAATATACGTTTTATTTCTTGGAAACGCTTGACTTCTTTCAGTAGACGTGGAGTCACATAATTGTATAAATTTGCTTTAAAGCTGTGGAATCTGTATGCTACTGATCAATCATTAAATGACACCCCCTTTAACTTTGATGTGCTGTTGATTGTGGGATCGTCTGCGTGTGCTACAGTTTCGTACCCCATTTACTTGGCCACCAAAACACCACCAAAATTCAATGTAGCCTGTTTAGTAGCGTCACCGCTCGCAAGCAGAACTTGAAAACACTAATCAATAAAGGAGTCCAGTTACTAGAAGAGGGAGTTTGTAAAGTTTACTTGTTTGACAGTAACCCACAGTTCACATGGTTAGTCTAGGTACACATCGTTTCGCCGTCCCAATTTGACCAGATCTATCACCGCAACTTACGAGATCGACGGGGCCAGCAAGCGCAAATACACAATTGTGAAAATCAACGGCTTCTAAGTCAAGTTACAAATCGACACCGCTTCATATATCACCATGATATCTCGCGAAACTTGGTGCATGCTCAGGCGACCGATAATCTTACAAACGGACCACACGACATGGAATGTTTCAGCATGTAAGTTAAAATTGCTTGGTGAACTAAATTGTCAGGTAAACATCTGCGATAGACAAATCCAGTCGACGGGTTTCGTGGCAGACCAGCCGGGGGTAGATTTGTTGGGGCTCCACTTGATGGATGAACTGAAAGTATATCATCAATCCGTGAACAGTATATGTCAGCCACGCAACTCAATCTGCTGTCGCAACCGCCGACATCAAGCCCGATGTGTCAAATTCAAAGTACCGAAATAAAACGAACTCACGATACATTTTTTCAATCTGGTCTCGGAAGCTGCAACTTAGCTATTGCCGCGTTGAACCTAAAAACAGACGTTAACCTAATATTCAAACCAAGACGCCAGGTACAATATGCAACCCAGTCCCTGGTGGAAGCCGATTTCAAGCGACCACAATCCGAAGGAATAATTAAAAATGTTCACTATTCAGAATGGGCAGCATTTATCGTGGTGGTGAAGAAAGGAAACGGTAAAGTCCGTATCTCTGAAGATTTCTCTACAGGTTTGGATTGTGCGTTGGAAGGTCATCAGTATCCCCTGGCAGTACCAGAATACTTTTTCAACAAACACAGTGGAGGAAACTTTTGGGGGAAACCTGACTTAAATGATGCGTACCTGCAAATAACAGTTGCTCATCAGTGCAGAACATTACTGACCGTGAATATGTACCTCCGATGTTTTCAGTACAACCGGGTGCCGTTCAGATTGAAAACAGCACAAACCAATTTTCAAAGACAATGGTACCCAGCTGAGCGATAAACCATAAACAGCAGCACATTTGGACGAAAGGTTGTATATGGGCTGAGGTCTGCATAAAAGAGTACTTTAGAGTTTCAAAGAAGCTGGAGGAAAACTGAAGTCTCCCATTATAAGATAGTGAGAGTACTTTTGCGAAACAGCATAGCAGAGAGCTTTTAACAGAAGGTTATCGCTGTCTGCTGTTGAGTTCGGGAGAAGATTGATAATTGGTAGGAGTCAAGCATCACGCATCTTTGATTGGGATCCGCCATCTCTATTTACTAGGTGCCGTTGTCAAAATAATGCTTCAATAATAACAAGGGAGCGTTGGATAAGGACCTTACATTTAAAGTAAACTCGATATTAGGGGGCAACACCAACACTGCCCGATAGACGATCATCCCGAAGAGAGATATCTAACTGAGTCTAATCTCCGGAGCAAGCATGTCATGTGCAAGTCAAGTTTTATTAACTGCTATGAGGTTCCAAGTGGTTGTTTCATGTCGATGGCGCCGTTCCGGGAGCTTAGAATACAACACCTGATTGTTGGTGTGGCAGCATTTTATTTGTTGACGCATTGGGAGCTCGGTTCGTTGCAGATGACTAACACAAATAGTGCCGGTCTGTAGAAGGTTTACGAAACGTGTGCTTGCACGCTTGGCTTATCTGAGATAGGTATAACCAGGCCTGGCTCATCTGTACCTGGAGTATGTACTAATTGAAGGAATGGTTTCAAGCGTACTGCTTGTGGACCAATATTTTTATTATCTTGCCAACCTTATATCGACACAGATAACATTTCGGACGCAGCCACAATAACCAAACTATTTTTCTGCCCACTGTCTTGGTAGTTAGTGGAGGCAACCAGACAGGTGACGTCAAAAACCAAGATACTTTGTATGTCATTGATCTATTTAACGTACCTTCATTCTTCGAGATCGTGTATTTGCTGTTCGTCGTTATGGACAAGAATTAATTTTGGCATACCTAGGCCAGTGCCACGTTTGTTCTCCTATATAGATGCGATGCACTAAGATTGGCTTACCGTTTCTGGACTTTTGCTCCTCGCCTGTAAGAAACATATTCGGACATTGATAGAAGAGTTCACCATACCATTTACCAGACACGTTAAGCCATAAGTCATTCAAATGCAACCATAAGTATTTCGATTTCATTTAATAGCCAAACAAGATCTCCCGCCCAAGCGTCAGTGATTGCGTGTGCGGTCGCTGTCGCGTACTTATCTCATTGGTTATGCGCCGTAAGCCAGTAGGAGGTCGGATCGAGAAGAATCCAATCACCAACAGTGTTATCAGCGCTCTATTTCTCACATAGTCGGTTCACGTCACATATCCGGAAAAGGGTACGTTCTCATACGTTGCACTCTACTTGCCAACGGAACGGAGATTGTGTAGCACCACTAAACCCCCTGGGGTTGAGGTAAGTAAAAAGCCACTTCCATTTACAAACAAATATTTTGTACCGAAGGAAACGCTTACAAGTCTGCCATACGAATTGCACATCCATGATTAGCCGTTATGTGCTACCCAATTTTCTCGCAGTGATGTCGTGTGACACTAGCACTTGCACCTGACACTACCTGCTCCAAAAAAGAATCGTGCACTCGGTTTTGGTGAATGCACCATCAGGGTCACCTCTGAGAATTTTCGCATACCTGCTGCCCATCGTTTGCTTCCCATAACTTCTGATTTTACTCCAGGTTCCCCCAGATCGGACTCAGAGCTGGAGAGTAAGGTGTTAATCATAACATCCTCCCGGATCGGTAGCGTTTCTCTTTGGAAACGGTTTCCAAGTCTGTATCGCATGGGGCGTTGTTACAAACCAACAAATACCGTTTCCATCAAATCGGAATCGTTGGCATCAAGCACTCGTCGCAGCCAATCTGTGCGCCTTTGCTTGTGGAAATTACCACGTAACACAGCAAAAGCAATCAACCCGTCGTTTGTCATAGCTCCGACAACGTGCATATTTTGGCAACTATTGTTTGCGCGGCTGCCGCGTCGTGAACGATCCCGAATGTGTGCGAAGAAGAGCTTGAAATTAATCACGTCAATCCACACCGGTACCCGTCCTTAAGTCTGGAAATACAGAAACTGAACGAAAAACGATTTCCGTCGCCTTCTATTCTCTAGTGTGTTCATTGACTCGGCAACGGTGTGCAACTTCTTCATTGTTTTCAGCCGACCGTCTAGGTAGTGAGCGACGGTACTGGTACTGACCACAACCTCGATTCTGGGAATGTTAACGTTTCTAACCAATCACGGCAGATTTTGAAATGCACATTGAGCAAACTGGGTGAGGTGCATCCAATCGTCTCCCATCTGATACGCTTGCAGTATTCCGTTGTTCATTTCCAAAGATTGCCAATCATACGGGCCCCTTTGGGTCACGCCCTGTAGGCAAAATGATGGCTTCCCGACCAAATGAGGTAACCCTGCCGAGCAGCTTATTTTAGCAACACGAAATTGTCCACGCATGTCACCACCGTCCGGCATTGTGCAGCCCGATGCGTTTTTGACACTTAATTAGTCGCGGACACCAAAGCAACGCCCTTTTATGGACATCGTTACCGCATAGCTACTAACATATTTTGCACTGGACTCCTCTTACCTGTCGATTGCTGCTTTCTCTGTGGCCACCTTAGCAGGTGGAAAAGACTGGTCCTAGATAATGGGCCTCTTTACTTCGCACACTGCATTCGGTCAGCTCACGACGTAACGTGAGTCATCTCCTTTACGTGAACCAAGGGAGGCTCAGTGGCCGAAGTCGTATAGACCATGAGTTATGACTATCCGGGAGTAGGCATTCCCGCCCCATTAGGTTGTCGCAGAGAAAACGGCAGTCTCGAACCTAAGTAACAGTGTCTCCGACGTAAATAAAAGCACTGTCGCAAAATCGCTGGATCCTGACGGGCTACTCAGTGCCATTGTGTCGACCATACGTTCCCCAATGACAAACACAAGGTCAAGAATGGCCGGTTTGTATCCTGTCCTGAATCTCGCATGTGAGGTATTACGATTATAAAATTGTAGGTCAGCGACTGGTTATTGCAGTTTGCTTTTCAAGGTGGTTGGAAACACTACAGCATTCAAGTTGACATTTTCGGCAAGGTGGAGGTGACATTAAGGCTGTCCTGAAATCATCTACTGAACTTTAGGTAAACGCCTGAACAATGAACAATGAGTTAGCACGGGTAAAACACATGTGTTTGACAAGTCCCGTGGTATAGTTGGAGCAACACATCAAGGAATAAGTAAAGCGTCATAATAATCGTCTACCGATTTAATTGCACTACTGCGCAATGATAGTTTGAAATGTGAATGGGATGTGTATACACAAAATGGCATAGATAATTATTATAGTTCAATACATGCGTAAGAAATATAAAAGGAAACACTACGCACACTCGTGTGTTACTTCATTTTACAGATGCGTTATACTAATCCAGTTTCGATACATCCATGCTGCTCCAAATGATCTACTGCTTGTAATCTCATCACCACATTACGGAGAGGGCCGTAAGGCATATGGTTTTGTTCGCGTTATTTCGTCCTCCGAGTGAAACGAACTACATCAAACAATGCAGGTTGGATAGCGTGTCATCAAGGCATTTTCTGAATAGCGTTAATGTAAGAGCAATGATGACGAGAGTCAGATGGCCTTTCTTGAAATGGTACCCACGGAGGGAAGAAACGCTTTGTTGACAGCGAAATCGACTGTAGTGCGCAGCCAGTTTGAGCTGATGGCCCCTCAGATTAGTATTTTGGCTCAGCTGCAACAGAATGTGACATGGGTGCGTTTGGTTTGTCAGTACTAAGTAACCCATCATTAGGTCTTCTCGTTGCTCTCAATATTCACCACTGTATAGTCTCATGGACTGCAGTCTTCGCTGGTAGAACAGATAAAACAATCCTCTAACGAGTTTGCTTGCTCTACATTTAGAGCTTCAACTGCATTGATGTCGCGCTTGCGCCAGTGGCGCCAGATCAGGATCGCATGTTCCACGTGAGGTTTCACGTAGACGCACAGCATTTGCGGAAAGATTGTTGCCTCAAAAATTCCCAAATCCGTCCGTAAAAGTACAGAATCTTGACTGGTTTGTTACGATGCATTTTCAGCCATTCACTGGTAGCCAAGATGGTCATGCACGACCACAAAAAGGTCGCTATTTATGGAAGCACGTTGCAAATGCTGGCCCCTAACTTGAAATGCATAGATAGGCTGATGACGTATGCACACGACTTTGCATTTTACCAAGTTGAAATGGAGCAAGCAATCGGACGACCACGAATAAGCCCTGTCCAGATCGCTCTGCAATGCCATGTGATCACTTGCTCTCCTTAGATGATGTCAAATTTTGACCTCATCTGCGAATAGTAAGAAATTCCACTGCAGCAGACTAGCATGATCGTCATTGACTACTCTGAATAGACGTGACCCCAGTATCGTTCGTTGGAGCGAGCCGTACCGGAATTCAATTGGTTATGAAATGTAGCTGGGGTCTCACATTCAGCTGACGTTGAGTGAGAAAGTTGTCCATCCAACCAAGCACAGCGTCAACTATTCCATAGCATCGAATATTGTGCAGGAGAATATTTGGTACAACCGACCGAATGCTTTTGAGAAGTCCAGGTTGATACGTCGAATCCCACTCTGGCATTGGTTCACTTTGTCCAGCATGCTCAAAATAATTGCAAATACGAAATGCAAGACAAATTTCGGCGAAATCCATGCAGCTCTGAAACAAATATATTGTGGCTCTCAAGGTATTCCATGAGGGTCTCTGCGACCACACCTTCCATCACTTTGGATAAAACTGGGAAGTGAGTAAGTGTATTCTAAGCTCCCGGAACGGCGCCATCGACATGAAACAACTAATTGGAACCTCATAGCAGTTACTGAATCTTGACTTGCACACGACATACTTGTTCCGGAGATTGGACTCAATGGGATATCTATCCTACGGGATGATCGTCTATCGGGCAGTGTTGGTGTTGCCCCCTACTATCGAGATTACCTTAACTGTGAGTTCTTTGCCCAACGTTTCCTTGTTATTCTCGAAGCATTATTTTGACAAATGCACTTAGCAAATAGAGATGGCGGATCCCAATAAAAGATGCGTGATGCTTGACTCTTAGCAGTTATCAATAGGCTACCGAACTCAACAGCAGACAGCGATAACCTTCTGTTAAAAGCTCTCCGCTATGCTGTTTCTTAAAAGTACTCTCACTATGTTATAATAGGCGACTTCAATTTAAGTTCAATAGCATTCGTGTCGTCTTCATGAGACAACTTTTAAATCGTACCTCCATGAATTCATTCGTATGTCAGTTTTGTACAACAATGTGCATCGAGCCACCAGACATGGCGATTCTTAAAAGCCATCATTTCTGGACTTAGTTCTGACAAATGTAGATCTGATGGTTGGGTCAGTAGCATACGAACCTCCAGTGGGCTGTAGCGACCTTTCTGTCCCAGCATTTGGTTACCTGTGTTATGTCAGCTTGGTTGCAAAAAAAGAGAAGCTCAACTAACTCTTACGGAATATTTTAAGCCGTACAACTTAGTGACAACCGTTGACTGTGACCTATGGAAGCACAGTTTTGCGACTAACATGTGAAAGTGATTGAAAGATAAAATTAACTTGCTCATACATTCAGCGTCATACGTTGTACCTTTACGAGCACCGCACCGGACCAACACGTGCATCCGATGCAGAACGGATAAATGGATTAACAGGAGGGATGTGATCTGGAGGCAACATTCGTTAAGCCCATGTGATACCTCAAGGTAAAATGACCAAAGAATCAACAACTACTGTACGTCGCTCATTAGCGTCGACAAGAACGAATGGCAGGAGACAACGGTGCTGAAATTTATTGTTAACAGCAAAGTGCAATACAAGTATGTGAATGGCAAAAGAAAGGTTTAGTATAGAATACCACCACCCAAGTCGGCCAGTGGCCTAGCAGTAACTGTTGTGGATACCGCGAACTCTCTAATCCTGCAGGTTGGTTCAGTAGCTGCAAATAACGTGGAACCATTGCTCTATCAAATTCTAGCACATATATTTAACTTACGCAATATTTACCTTATATTGCAAGCAAGTTGCAGTCTCTTCGGGAATATAGTTTCCTTGGAATATACATGATCTGCCCAAAATTACTCAAAACACTTGCTCCCGACTAGCAGTAATACTTGCAGCCTTTTTCCAGTCTTTGGTTTGACTTCCTACACTCTCATATGAGTAAGATAATGGATGGATCACTCAAAAATACTTAGATTATAAACTAACGAATTCTGCTGACTAGAGACCTATTAATATCCCATCTGTTTTATCGAAGGTGATGTAGTCGTTAATCGCAGGTGAACTGTCTTGGTACTTTGAACGTCTACAAATAATTGCTGATGTCCGACATGGTTTCAAACGCACACGATCTTGCCTCCTCAACTTGATTCTTACTCGGGACTCATGGATCATGTTGGCTGATGAAAGAATCCACATAGATGTGATTTACTTAGGTTTTTCTGAAGCATTCGAAAAGAGCAACAACTTCCTTATCCTCCAAATCTTGTTCCCTCCTCGTTCAACAGTTCTCTGCTCACCTGGTTAGAAAACTACTTAATCGACAACAAAATCAGGTTAAATGTAACCGACACTCACTCCGAAAGTCTGTGCGTATCCAGTGGCGTATCGCGAGGATCAGTCCTCGGCCTGCTACTGTTTTTAGTCCACATCAATGACCTTCCAACAAACATTCTATCCTCTACGCAACCATTTGCAGACGATTCTAAAATATGGAGAGCAATTTGCTCAGCATCCGACCGTGTTTATCTTCAAAAAGCTCTGGCTGGGATTAACTCATGGGCAGAAAATAACGAGCTTCCTTTGAACCTTGCAAAGTGCCACCTGCTGACGGTGTGTAACAGCCCCCTCAACACATAACTTTTGGGGCAACATGTCCTGCAACAGGTGACTAGTGAATGCGACTTAGGTATCATCGTGCAAGAAAGTCTTGGCAATTCGCTTCAATGTTCGAAGCAGCGAATGTGTCAAACTCCCACATGAGTCTTTTGAGAAGAGCTCTCGGCATCTTTGACGGAAGGCTAGTACTATTGCGGCAGTGGAGTTGCTTACGTGCACTGGGTTACATGCGATTCAACCGTTTGATCATAAGCAAATGCAACGTACCGAGTCAATACGCCACTGGTATTTACCTGTTGGCTCGCAGACGCACTGTGACCATTGCATACAATCGCTTGCACGGACAAGGGGTTAGTAACTTTGGTGCCGGGATACCGACTACCGGCAGTGACGGATTGTGAACCAAAGGCAGCTATCTCTGCCAACAGTGATTCACTCTCAACTTCACTGACCCAGCTTCATCCTTCACCGCAACTGGTGACTTAAAGCCTCACCAGTTTTACTCCCGTCATGCAATCCGCCATCTTCTGGGTAAGAAATTTCTCTGGGTATGTGCAGTCGACAGCCCTTTGCAACGAAAATGTTTACATTCGGATCTATAATCACACCCGACATGCTATTTGCTGCTAGTAAATAGCAGTAAGACAGCTACGCGACGATACGCACAGTACCCATGCCCGCCGCATGGACGGACGAATTAAAAATTTCTAAGGCCTGATGCGATCAGTCTATGGATTAGCTTGTCTGAGAATTTGTACAAAACTGAAAACGTATTCACTAGAGTCGGCCAAGAAGATCACTTGTTTAAGAGAATGAGCTAACTTTTGGCTTGTCTCCTTGTTTCCGAAGCTGACAATGCTATTTAACATGAGCCCCTAACCTGTTGACGCGTAACTCCGATAAAGCCGCTTGTCCATGCATCACGTGCCTGCTTCTCGTTTGCCAAATTTCCGTATCAAAACAGTTGTAAACTGCAAATAGTATATGCGTTCATTTTAAAAAGCGGCTGAGAAGTTAGCACATATATTTTTCCTCAATTTAAGCTAACTACATGTAGGCGCGTTTGAGACAAAAACCCTTAGAGTAATTTGGACCAGAAATCTTGCTTGGTAGATGTTATTGTACAAAGTTACTGTATCTGCTTTTTCCTTAGAGTCAGTATGCGTCGTTATGAGTTGTACTAGTAGATCAGCTTATTCAAGTCCAGTCACAAACTCGAGACAACTTTGATTTTAGACTGATTATCAACCGCTGGCATCATGTTTATGTCGAAATTAGTCCATGGAACTAGCCAAGTAAACCCTAGGAAAATTATAAAAGCACCCGACCCAGAAATCAATGTTCCTCAAGTTGCATCAATCGTAATAATGTACGTTCAAAATTTGCGCATTATTGAGGTTGGTAACTCAAGGATCACTAATTTAGTGGGTTTCATATGTCATGATATTCCAACAATTTGTACGGCAGCGAAAGACAGGGACTACTCTTGGACCGGAACGACAACAAAAATGGGCTTGTAAAGAATTAACGACGGTCGTAATAGATGAGAAGAGACAAGGCTCTGCGAGCCTTGCGGATCGAGCCGAGAGAGGGTCACGGGCCGCATGTGGTAACGAGCCTGGGCCGAGAACAATGGGGGAGGTATTTGTCGAGAACGCAATGAATCAGACAAAAACGGCGCTAGCGACGCCGACAGGAGTAAACGCGGGTCGAGTGATGCAGCCACGAAAGAGCAAATCGCGTGCTTTCGGACGATTCATGGCTGGCCAGAATCGGATGTCATAAAGCAGAGATCCGGGATAGAAATATGGAGAGTTTGTCTTGAATCCCAACCTCGTTTGCACCTGCAATGGCCCGTCACATAAAGCCTCGTCTGCGTATCGCCGTGGGAAGGAAACATGGTCCAACTATGTACGGGTTTTTGGGTTGTCAGTAGCACGTTCTTGTGGCAATACACGCTCTGCCCCCGCTTTGTTTTCGATGAAATATATTTCGATTTTTTTCTCCAGACTTATACCGTTTTGGTAATTCAAAATTTGTTTCGGGACATCGGAATTCGCTACTTATATCAACTTAACTTGATACAATGGCCTATCTTTGGTTACAGGATAGACTGTAAATTATCTCTTGAGCCAGATTTCACCAGCCACCTTGGCCAGGGCAGTCCTAATCCTCGAGTGAGCCACAGGGTACAAAACTGCGATTCATACAATCAAATGGAAATCGCTCTACTGCTTGTGATATCTGCCCGTGAGCGTACTTCAATCAGTTGCTAGTGTCATGCCTATTAATGCGCTTTATTAAGATAATCGACGATTCTCAGTGAAGCGCTTACTGCACCGTACGATTGCATAAATTATGAACACTAAGCTAACAGTGTCATCTTGGTTAAGCGTAGCATTAGAATTGCTCACTTCACGTCACAATTTACGGAGTGAGTGTACTTAACCACAACACATCTTGATCCGTTGAATTTAATTCTAATCAAGACTACGTTAAGCCGATAGTCGTATCTAACAATTGTAATGTATTCATACACGTCAGTGCCGTCGTGGTAACCGAGTTCACTGCCAAAAGCTCGGTCCGAAACAGATTGCAATAGCCGCCAATTTGCATTGGTGATGGCGATACACTGACACTTCATTAAAAAGAATTGGTTAGCAGAACATGGGGTGAAGATCCGGTAGAAGAACCTTACGGGTACCGTGGATGGTAGAAATAATTTATCTCAAAACCATAGAGGAAGTCATTTTGGGTTTTTGAATACCAGCCGTGTGTTTTGGATTGCGACACGCAATCTCAATTTTGGTCACGGTTGATTTTGAAGTCAGCCGGATACGGTCCTCGTGAAAAGGATGACACAGGTTGACCCCAGAATTAACCTTGGCTCCAACTGAGGTTGTGACTCGTAATTCAAGATATAGTGGGTACCCCAACACCCGACAATCAAATTCTAACTGATGTGTAGAATTCTGCTCGCGGCGCACAATGGCCTAGTGATCATGCTGATGGCCGTCAAGCACAACGTGACTAGTTCCCCTCAAACCCAATCTATCTCTATCTGATAAGCCCACACAAGGAGGACACCATCAGTCGTCGAGTGCATGGATTGGAAAGAGTAACACCAAAATCCTTAACGAGGAATAGTTCAATAACATTTATCGCGCCCTGGTAGATTCACCGAGATCCTCACACGAAGAACGTGTAGTTCCACCTTGTCAGAGTTTAAATGTTCTGAATAGTTGCCTTAATTAGTCTGTTGGCCCACATAAGCTGTACAGTGAAATCCAAATAGAGCGGTGTACTATCAATTAATTTTTAAAATATCAGTGAAACGGTGGCAGCGAATACGTACGCGTGAAGAGCCTTCCAAGGCTAAGCACACACGAAGGATGTTATTTCCAGTTTATCATAGCCGGCTACACTGTCTGACTAACTTAAAATTATGGATACTCAGGAATACTGACAGCCGCGGCACTGTACCCACTGGAATGCCATATTGTAATCTAGTTCCTTCGGAGACTGTTTCTCGAACACGCACTTACAGTCTTTGCTGCCGAAGATGTTGCGGACACACACAAAAACCACATTCTCAAATCCTAGGCTCTGTATGCTGTGGGGCATTATGTGGTAATCCCAGTGCACGAAAGGTTTTTCAAATCCAGGTATATAAAGTCCATCCTGGTCGCAGCCTCTGTCATAATAATTTTGTCCTCAGATAAATTCAGCACCCTGGTTGTGACAGCTTAGGAAGTTCCATCAGGTGTTGTGATCTGCATTGTGTCGCTACGCATAGTAAGCTGCATACCATACTTCATGTATTTTAGCCTCGAGTTTGATAAATGAGCAAGCCATGATGCAAAAATTGCCTTACTTTTTAATTCACTTGTTGCTCAACCTTTTTGTTAATCTCCTTCCATACACTCAACAGGGAATGGTAGTTCGGGAACTCACAAATGCATGCATTACAGAGGTATGTTAAGACAGAGTAGCTGGTAACTTTATAAGTCGGTTCCGTGTGTTCAACTGAATATGTGTGCAGTAACCGTAGTTGAATGCTATGAAAAGTCACTGTGACTTAATAGATTCCTACTAAATACTATGTCGAACATGAGTCTGCACGCGGTCCCCTAAGAAAGGGATACATGCATCAGGCCACTTAGTCTGACTGTGGCTCACATTCTCGAAGAATCTACTGCGTAGTTATTACTTAAATATTTATTCGGCGAAGCTCCGTGTTTTTCAAAGAAGTGGGTAGCTGAATCCAAATGCTTATTTGCAGCCTTCCAGGATGATCTAAGACTCGAAACTATTGTACCGACCTCCGTCCAGGAAATACAAGTGTCGGTTCCACCACATGGCGATGCATGACTGAAGTAGTGCTGCAGGGTTCCCCCGTGAAACAGATGGGAATGTTAGATTTCACAAATTTACCACGTACATTGTTTGAGCAATTGTGTTCCAGAAATTCAACACACAAAGCTGATCATTTTAATGGAAATTTTCGTAAACCTTACCTCCCTAGTTGGCTGACAGATTCCGTACTTGGAGCCAGAAGCCGGACGGATGTCCTTGGAAGAGGAGCACCCAACGTTTTCCAGTCGAAGTAGGTCATTTTGACACATACGTTCATTCTTCTTTTACGCTTTTCCACGCTTCCTGTTGTAAGCAGTCCATTATTGCTTTACCTTCTTCTATCCTGCTTTGATCTATACTGACGTATGTCCTGTCACTTCTCAGCTAGAATAGTTGTTCTGACTTTTGTGCCGTCCATCTTAATTTGTTCACTCACTGGCATGGTCCATGTTACTCGATTGCATCGGCATTCTGCTATTAGGGCTTGATTATGCGCGCTATCAAAAACGAATTTACCTGGCAAATAACGCACCGTGGGATCATCTGGAGATTAGGTGATGGTCTCTATCCTCTGTAAGGCGAATTGTATTGTATTCACTGCCTGTCTTAGAAATGGCAATGTATTCAATTTGGGCTTGTATAGCAACTTAGTAATGAGGCTAAGAAAGAAGATTAAGCCAGTATGTCAGGGTGGAATGGAGAAAGGAGGTGGATTAAGTACGTTTTGGGTTTCTTGTTTGCTTTGCGTGATGGTGTTCAGGCGTCTGAACATCTTCCTCCTCCTGATTTCGCTTGGCCAAATAAACTTCGCTACTTGGCTAGGAAACTTGTTAGAAAGCAGAATCAACTCATTGGCTAAACCGAGTCCGTTGTCGAAAACATCAATAATAGTCAAAAGTTAATTGCTTTGCGAATGAAATTCCTGAGAGGCAACACAATTAAAAGCATTGCATGCATCCCCCGGTAGACAATATCCGAGGCCCGAGCACCGAGCCTTATGGTACTCCGTGCTCCACCTCAATTACATCTTAGAGGGATTCTCCTACTCTCGTTCAACGTAGCACTAGGCCAACAGTGCCACTGAGCTGCAGTTTATGGAGAAGAATTCGGTGGTTTAAGCCATTAAAAGCTTCTGTAATTTCCAGATAAATGACCACAACTCCTGCTCCACCATCAAATGCTTTATTCCAGCTATTGCATGCAAACAGCAGGTTAGTAGTGCAACAGCGCTTTTATCGGAAGCCACGTTGCTCCTGCACTTTTGTGGTTTGTCCGATAATGCTTGAGTGCATCAGCTATGATGAACTAGATAACCTTTGAAAGTACAGAGAACGGCATTATCGGACGGTACTTGTTTGGGTCGGTGCGACTAATCCCCTTATTAGTTGGAGTGATCTCTTCGCTTCCATACGGCGTTTCTCAAAACAACACTGATAGAATATAACCTGAGATTCCTCCAGATCACTGGCTGCTACCTATAAAGCGTTTGGTCGAATGTTATAGATACCATGTTAGCTGCGGATACTTAGGGACAGTATATACTTTGACAAAGTTTACGTAGTAAAGGTGATATTGGATAAAGCTGAGGGTGGGACAAAAGAAGCAGGGATAACCGTTGGGTTTGTTAAGCTGTAGAAAGTTTGTGAGTAGTGAACTCCTAAGAGATCGGCTGCTAGTGTTGTCGATCGCATGCACCCGCCAATCGTGACCAGTGTTGGAAATCCGTGTTGTACCTTCCGAAGGCCTTTAGCATGCCTGTATAAGAGCTTGCGGTTAATGCAGTATCGCTGCATCAACTGCTGATGCGTCACCTTGTTGTCGCGGATCAAGCTCACAAATACGTTACGCTGTGCCACGTGGGCAGTTCAGATATCGGAATGCGGGGAGTAATTGTGAACTCTCTATGCTAACTTCCTCCAAAACATGCATTCACTTGTTTTGCTTCACAGAATTAAATTTACTTCTCCTTTGACGATGGATGGATTTCTGCTCAGACGCGTGCGTTACCAGTGTGCGAAAGGTCCTTGACAAAGCGTTCTGGGTGATATTGGGTAGCTTTCAGTTAAGAAGGTCCAAGATACCTTCTTGTCGAGCGCAAATAACATTTTGTAGTGCGCGACGGTATAAACTTTATCATGCAATTCCTTAATAGATCGTGTAATATACGTGGTTAAACAGTAGAGTCCCGTGGTCACTGCGACTCAGTGGTGTGCTTTTAATTATTCCGTCAACCATGAGTTCCTCGTTGGTGAGAACAAGCTTAACTATCGCAGGCTTGTTAGCTGTTCGAAATCTGGTGGGAAAGATAACTTGTGTTTATGCAGAGTAGCCGGAAATTACCCCTTGTAAACCGGATTTGTACTGTATGTTATTGGTGTCACTATTTACAGGTCGTGCACAGTAAAGTCACTTGCCATAAGAATGTGAGCGTATGACTTGCGTAAAGCAACTTAAGGCGCGTGGTACAGTTTGGACTCCATTTCACAAGTAGAGTTTTATGGATGGTAAATTGCAGCTATAAGGCATGTGGCTTTGTTCCGCAACCACAGCCGGCACCAAAGCCAATCTGGGCATGGATCTCTGGATGGTCAATAATTTCACACCAGTCATTAGCTTAATAATACAGTATTATGCCACCACCACTTCCAGCGCTGTCATTCCGATGCAGCAACCGACCAGGTTCATTGGTGTTAAATTCTGTTATTTGTGGATAAACCAGTTCCGTGTAATCGCAATGACATCCCGCGGTTGTGAGGTCTGGTGTTCTCTAAGTTTGACCAACTTACATGGACGACGTTGTGCTCTGGTTTACCAACATGATAGCGTTTTTGATGCTAAAAATGTGTGGGTGGACAACAGATTCGTGTTTAGTGTTAACTCGACCATTTGTCGGTTGGCCGGTAATCGTTTTTTGTGGGGGTCATTGGTTCATAAAATTCCAGACAGGTTACTTGGAAGCAAAGCGCATTCCAGGCTGAGATGCTCTCTGATGTGCCTGCCTGTCCCGTCAGGTGTCATGAGTGTTATATTTTAACCACTCTGCTGGACTGTAAATGCAAATGTTTTACTAGGGCTGCATGTTTCAATAATGCGCTGACAAATAGTGACGGTGCGCGTGCTATCCTGAGCCTACTCTCGGTAGGTAACCTGGAGCGATGCTTCAACCAGGTATCTAATAGGACTTTTAGCATTCCTTCGGAGCTAAGCACGAGTTGCAATATTTTGGCACCGCAGCACTCCTAATTTGGAGCTGAAGGGATTCTTGTCAATGATATAGCAATAACGTCGTCCAGAGAAAGAGAGGGCTTGGCGGATGTACCGCCACTGGTCTCGTTCAACTATTTACGTTTCGTGATCATGAGAGCCCAGTAGTTTAGGAATACTGCGAACAAATACGGTCTTCTTGCTTTCGTACATAGAAGAACCGCTATGCTTTTCTTTTACTTTGACCGCCGTTTTCAAGGAAAACTTGGAAGTATGCGTACTCTGCTTAATGAGTTGTGATTATGAGGTACTGAGAGTAGGAATAACTTTGTCTACATGGTTCAGTACATGCTTGCTACAAGAAACTGGGTTCGCCTTAGTGTACTGAATTTGGGTGACCCAATACTAGCCGAAGCGAAGTTGTTTCAGTCCGAGTACCAATGGTATCGCAGAGAGAATTTCATTGATCGCGATTATCTGCCAACTTGATTTTTTATTTTGACGGATCTGGACGCAGGAACGTTGGCGCACTCACCCGTTAATGCATCGTGGTATTGTTTAGCGAATGTCAGTTTGTGTGGCTGGTAACTGGGATTGTTTAGCGGATACTAATGGATGTTGTAAAAGCTGCTTTACATTGCTCGTGATTGGTCCAAAAGTAATGTTTACTGTTGTCACTCCTGGCGTTTCTAACTACACGATTGATGCCCATGATACCCGACTTTAGACTGCCTGTGTTATGAGCAACTCATGAGATATGGTACTTCGGGATGAATTAATAGTAGACACGCCGGATTTGGCTTTCCTACTTAAAGAATTATTGATTGTCGGATTAAGTGGCGCAGATGAAGTTAGGCGGTTACTAAGACTGAAATTAACCTTCGACTTGGGGACAGAGCTGAGAGTTTTGCTATAGAACAAGATTGATGTTAGATTCTGTTGATAAAACCCTGAAACTCGTCATCTAGGAGACTGCTTCAGTCAGTATTTCCTGCTTTCTCTCGCGCCATCTTATACGATTGGAAATGGAGATTGCTGTGCATGTCTGTCAAAGCCAGAGCGCAGCGGTCATGTTGATGTACCTCGTATATTATAGTTGACTTAATCCAGCATAGCAGAGGTGAAACGAAAGGCCGCAATATGCAAAAATAATAACGCTTCTGACTTCTCGTGCGCATTTCTTCTCACGGCATTTGCGGATAGACCAAATCAAATAGCTTGAAGGCTGATGTTTCAAACAAAGGTTGCCTTTGCTTGGTCACATGAAGTAGAGTGCGAGTGGAGCTGGCTCGTTTTGTCCCAGTCGCACGCTCGAGGTCGTTTACCGTAGGTGATTGTTCCACGAATAGGAAACACGTACACGGCGCTTAGCTAGCTTATTGATCTACACTGGTTGCTGTAAAACAATGCCGTTGGAATTCGATTGAAGTAAGTTGATGTAAGCGTGTGGTGTTGGCAATGGGCAAATGCAACTGAAACCACAACTAGAGTCATAGCTTTGTTAGAAATTATCCTATGGATGTACTTCTAGAACCATTAGATAGGGCGGAGCATCCCTGCTGGACCACAGTGTCGCAGCAGTGGAAACTGTCAAAACTAACTGGGTGTTGTTTCTGGATAGAAGCATGAAGTGCACTAAAACTACTTGTTTAGCACGAATCACTTACCGTAGGAAATAGTTCCATAAATATAATCCCAATGAATTGGGGAGTGAATCCGATCCCTATGAGTGTATGATGATTAGGCTAGGTAAAATGTAATATGTGAAACTGTGACAGATGGGAGCAATTTAATATACGACCAGTCAGCACTCGTCAGCAGAATTCGAATAAGTGAACGAGAAATTTAAAACCGGGAGACTTGTACCGGTAATGTACATGAAACCGTGGTGTTTGTAATATAATATCTGAGTTTCATGTAATTTAAATATAATATAAGCGCTGAAAATCCAATGAGTAATTTCTAAAACATTTTATTGCTTGACGCAATGAGAAACTCAACCATCAATTCAAGGAAGAGATAGGAACGTACTGACACCATTAAAACTCCGCTATTTATATCCCTTCAGTAAGCGGTGTAAAACCAAAAGCTTTAACATTTAAGGCCAGCAACAAGCTGGAATTTCGCGTAAAAATTAGGTTACAAGGAGTTTATTGAATTTGCCTTGGTAGAACACAGCGTAGTTAAAGCAGCTGCGCGCTCTAGTTAAATAATGGCTGCGATTGAAGTAAATTTGAAGGACATAGGCTTAAGGTGCCGACTTTTTAACCAAGTTATAATTCGAATGCACTCGCTTATTAACTAGTTGAAACTCCGGACCCAAAAGATCTAAAATTCTTCAGTCAGTTGGGAAACGCACTCTATGTCACATCTGAGGTGCATCGGCGAATAGGACACTCCAAAAATGCAACATCATTTAATGCAAGATAACTGTAATATAATCTAATTCTAACTATAAGTTAAATATTGTGTATTGTAACAGCTAGAAAGTTTCGATCTTGTGGCTATCTGGTCTGCGGTGGCAAACGGTTGCCAAGTCTGTAGACTGAAGTTTTCTTGTGTGCGACTGCAAAATATGTCTCTAAATGCACGCCTGTCAGGTTGGACAGACTAAACACTAACCCGAACATTTATTATTAACTTATGTTTTTCATTCCTTAGTAAAGATTAAAGTTCGTTGGTACTGAAACCAGCTTTGACAGTTCTACAGATAGCGCACAGATGTCTATTACCGACCAAAGTCTGGTGATGGATTTGTTTCCCTACCCACGGAAACACCAAACCTTACCTACCTAGTTGACCTAGACGTCATTTTGGTCATAAATGCATACACTCTGAGCTTAATATCAAATGCTCTTCTAAAAATTAGCTACCGTGTCCAGTTAGAACTGTATTAGCCAAAGACTGTGTAACATTTCCCCGAACATACAAGAACCTTTCACTGCGCAGACGTATAATTCTGCTCACTCTCTGTCGCTCACCAACCACAACGTGGACCCTTTGAAACTATCATGCATTCGGTACGCAACCAAGAATTTCCTCACCAAAAGCAGTGCACTTCCAAAAGCTAAAAGGCCTAAGTACTGGCGCATTATAAAAGACATCCTCGACAAACTCTCACTAACATGGCTATGAGTGGTACTAGGCGAAACAAAAAGACCGCTAATTCAAACGTTCCGCCAAAAGATGTCCGGACAGTTTAAGCTAACAACGGCGGATTTATTTGAATTTGCGTTAAGTCTTATGTTATAGTGCAGAAATATTGTGGTACCAGTAAACGGTACTGTGCTATGAAAAGCTGACCAATTGGGTATAACAAGAAAATGGGAATTTATCTCAGTAATGTGAATCAGTATTTAAGCAAATTAAGGTTAACTACATTGGGAGCTAATCAACGGCGAAATAGGCGTTTCAAATACACTAATTAACCTTATCAGAAAAACAAGGTTTTTTACTGATTCATTGTAGCCTATCAACGGAAAAATAATAGTAAAGTTTAAAGGATATATCCGGTTGAATTGTACTATTTGTAGCAATGTACAAAGCCTGACGAAGAAATTGTTGGCATGGAGAAATCAAACCGTTGCAACATTATCACTGTTTGGTACTTAGAGTTTATCGGCGTACCACCAATCACGTAATAGTTAACTATACAACCAGTACACTCCATGAATATTGTAAAGTTCGGTAGCAAAATTCACGTAGCAATACTGATTAGGCAAAGCCAAAATCCTTGCAAGCTCACACTACATGCTAATTTTCTTAACCAACGGGTAATTTATGCGCGACAGCCAGTAAACTGTGGTTTCAAAGTGGTTTAATAATCTGGCATTATTTCATATTATTTCCATTTTCGGGGTCTTGTAACGGTTTGCTCACCATATCTTCCACGGGCACCCACCCTGCAAGCCACGTGTTTTCCTTATCCACCAGCTTACTTCAATTATTCCGAATACCAGCTCGCTCGGTTCATCTATCTGGATTTCCGTAAACGCCACAACGAAGAACAAGATGTCACACGTACTCTTACTACATACTCGTTCGTTGTTAAAGTAGATGCAGTTCCTGTGGAACATGCTTCACCCTCCTTCTCCTGTTGAATTTATCATAACAGAAACCTAATTCGTAGCGGGGATGCCCGAAATACATATCGAGATATCGAGACATCATATATTTTGAAACTACCGTCCTTCTTGTAAAGATTATGGCTGCTTAATATATTTCTACCTCCGGATGAACCACTCCTTCAACACATTCCTTATTCGGTTTAGATTATCATTTCCAGTTTTCCAAAAACCACGAATTAGGCTGAATCTACCGACCCGCTCATATCCAGCACCCGTAAACGATGACTTGATAGACACTTTCTTCTTTAGAATTGAAGACTGGTAGCTCAGGCTGTTCAGACGGCGGCTGAACTGTTCGCTGAGCTTGGTAATTTTGTAGCAAAGGATTCGTCCCCAATCAAGGTAACATCATCGGTGCGTAGTGGAGTGGTGTGTAGTAGCGTAGAGAAGCCTTACAAATAGAATCTACATAGCTTCTACATAGAATCTGACATAAAAAACTAGTATCTACGTATATTTTTAAGAGCTTTGTTACGATTAAATCACGAGTCAAATTTTGTGCTTGCCTTGAATCCTATATAACTTGGATATGCATAAGAAAACCGGATAGTGCACCTGGTCCGCGGCGGTCGTTGCTTCTCATTTCCGCACCAATTTGGTTCGGGCACGTTTCGTATAACACTGACTTGCCCGCCCCACTCCCTGCCTCAACTACGCCTCTTACCAAGTACTTGTCATTTGCTTATGCAACCAACTACTAAGTAGTTACCTTGTGTTGCAGCTCCGCGGATCCATTAAGACCTGCTGTACTAACTGGGAAAAGCATATATTGGAGCGTCGAAGCGGGGCAATATTACAGCCGTAACTTCCACTGAGCTTTCTCTGCCAATTTGCTTAGTGACAATCGAACAAATGCAATGGTGACAACTCCATTCAGCCAAATGAAAAAATCTTGTCAGTTGGTTCTCGACATGCATGTAATCCATTACAGAAACAAAATGTGTCTCATGTACAATTTGGTAAATGGATGTGAGCAGGTCACACTGATAAGGTGGTCTTCGCGTTTTCAGAGCCAACTAACGCTGCGAACGAGCTAGCTTGTCAAGTTAAGCATATGTAGAGAATGTATCAGATGCAGAATACTGGTTGACGAATTATACGTGAACATTGTCAGTAGCGTCGCTATTATGTAACCCAGTTGCAGATGTATACATGTTGGATTCTGTTAATCGTGAACGGCGACCACATAACGACCCATTCAAAAGAACCGCGGAAACACCTGATAGTTTAAACGGAAGCAACTCCTCACTTTTTCACCGGTGCAAAGTTTCTGCCAAGTATAATCTAAGTTGTGGAACGTTAGAAATATTTTTCTAAATTTGTGCGCTATTTCATTAAACCCTAATGAAAACAGTTACTTCCCGTTTGTAGTTTGAAAAAAGAAATGGAAAGACGAACCTTGGCAGATGTTATCATTTCGTATTAGCCAGTCAGTGGACCGTGATGAGTTATCTCTAATCATACCAAATCCCCCCCAATCATCAAGTATATAAAAGCTGTCAGTATAACTTCTGAATCCCAGACGCTATGCGGAAATTCCCAGCTCTTGGGGCTAACTGTGTCCTATGCACAGTTCGTAGCTGGCATGGTAGTAGAAGATGAGCCGGGCTATATCACAGTCAATGGTCAAGCATGCAGGTCGGCGGCTGTCACCTATGGCGAAGTGGCACTAGCCGCTGGCATCTGGAATTCGTGTGTAAGGATAGCGGCAGTTTTATTAGTTAGAAGGCGCACCACTGACGCTACTCAGAATCCCAAAACACCGGTGTCTGGGGCTTTTCCAGACTAGCCAAAGCCAGCTGACTGAGAGTGGACAGTGGTGAACTAACTGGTATCTTGTCTGTACCAATGCAGTAACTGGGAACTCTTAGATAAGTGTCCTACAGCACAATAAATCCCTAAAGAAACGGTCTCAAAAGGCCCCAAAACGGCATGGATCATGCTACCACACATGGGTGACATTACAGGAAGAATGATGACGAAACACATTGTCTCGAATACTCAGCACACCTGTTGTGTTGCCGAGGCAGTAATGGGTGACAAAACCCGAAAGTTGCTCTTACGTTCATTAAAGGAAGAGGAAGCCGTCGGCGCCAAATCGCATTGTATGTACCAATTCGTGTTTGGCACGGGCTTAACTTACATCAGCATAACTGAACACGCTTTGGATACCAGAGTGAAGAGACACATACCAAAATGGGTTCAAGCTGAATTTAATCAATCCTTCTCTAAGGATACGTGCTCCATAAGCCAACTGCGTCTGCCATAGACAAACACCGTTTGGCGACTCGTCCCTAGATTAGTCTGTACTCGGGGTTTTCGGGGTTTGTTTGAGCATAAAATACAGGCCTTTTGCGTTTTGCCAAGGCCATCGCAGTATGCCGAATTAGAGCAAATCTATGTGTCTAACAGCGACAAGATTTAACCACCGGTCGCCGTAGCCCTAATGTGAACAACAATGCCCACAAACATGAACGTGTATAACTTGGTTGTGCCCTATGATACATATAAAAGTTATCCTAATTATTTTACTTGCCAATGTTCAGCTTGTCATTTTATATTTCATAACCTTTTTCTTCGGAGCCTTGAATAATATTGTAGCAGCAATTGTGGTTTCAAAGCAAACTAATTTTGCTGCCAGTAAAATAGCCTAAGGTCCATTATCGTGCAAGAATTTTCGAAACCAAGCAAATTTCATTTGATTTATTCTAGGGCACTCGGTGTCATAGGTGGAGATAAGGCGATTGAAATAGTCTGCCAACAAATGTACATCTATATGCCCTTAATTCATGCATGTACATTACACAGTGAATTTCCCATGATCGTTTAATTCCATACCGCTTCCGCTTATAAAATTTGTAGGCGATCGTTTATCACAATTATCACTAGATAAACAGTAATATTTTGTAAATGATTCATTTTCTAATTTATCAAAACCAGCATAACGATTTGTTCGAATGCATTTTATTTTAAATGTTTGACTCCAAGCCTCCTAGGCTATAATATGCACCCAGTCACGATGCCACAATTAACGGAAGGAATTGCCTAGCGTTTTCATTCATTTGTTTAGACCAAGCTGCTACTAGTTTATACCTGGCAACTGTTGACAAACACTCGTCTTGAGCGACACATATTTTCATATTTTTAGACCCAATTATTGTAGTCGAAAATACAGTTGCCGTCGGTCAATGTTATCGTCTTTGTTTTGATGGTATGCGACAGTTTGTGAAAACCACTTTCTAATGAAAGCTATTCCAGTGAGAAATTTATCTGGCTCACGTGGCTAACTAGCGAGGTACCTTGGGATGCACAGATCAATTTGAGTCAAAGTTTCCTGCCTTTAAGCAACACGGATCAGTTTAACCTTGTTACATTCGCATCAACACAAACCGGTCTGTTGTCTAGTTAATACGCTGAAGTCAGTTGTAAACCCTTGTCTTGGGGACTAGTAACAACGCATTGAGGACTTACATGATATCAACACACCTAGCAGTGTTATGTATTCTTTGTATGTGGAATCCTTGTATAGTAACTTTCAGACCCATCAGACTGTTGTTTATGTGTACATTTTGGCCGGACACTCTTTTATTACCGATTCTACTAGAACTGTTGAAGAACTCTGGCCTTTGTACATGGAATATACTCGCTTCATTTCTAGAATATACCGTAACATCAAATGTATAGCGCAACAGTGAGCAACTCACAATGTCATTCACCCAGACCTTCCTCTAAGCTAGTGTGAGAAAACGTATTTAGACAGAATAGCCATAGACATATTAACACAAACGATGTGTTGACGATGTTTCGGACATTTTTTGTTGGAGTGTCGTTTTGACATTTGGTACACTGCCTTAATAGAGCATATTATACATTCGATGGTCAAGTGTGAAATGAAACAGGAAATGTGTGCGCTATATATAAGTAGCCACATCAGTCGCAAGAAGGATGGATAAATTAAGAGATTACACCCCACATCTCGACACACTGATGATGCCGTCTCGCTTGACGGTGAAACGTTTGCAAACCAATTTCGCAGCTCGGCGAACAAATGAGCAACTGAATTATCAACCCGAGCTACCAGTTTTCCAAAACATTTTAAATTAAGAGGTCCTTTTAGCGAAAATCAAGTCGAATCAGCCAACATTGCTCTTTACCAGTTCTGCGTTATTGCGGCACAAACGGACACTTGTGAAGACCTCAGTTAGTCGTACGTAAAGTATCTCTCGAATAGACTACCCAAACAATGAACAAGCTTTTATCAAAACAACGATGATGGTCCGCTGTCACCTACAAATATTTATCTAGTAAAGTACTCAACCGAGGCTGATGGACTTTGTGCACAGGGCATCCAAGAAAAAAACCGTATATTCAGCTCCATTTGAAAGGTGGTCCAACTAGATTGAAAAGCCAAGCGTTCAATGTTCGCCATGCAATTAAGCTACAGTGCTGCGAATTTTGTCCTCATTACCGGAACTGGAATTCGCCCTTGCCGCGACTGAAGGAAGCCCGGTCTATCGGGACCAACTTACATTGTGTTCTCTATTCCCATTGTGGATGCGGAACCAGTTGAATAAACAAAACCGACAAGACTCTGGATTCCCGAGTAAACGTCGTGCCAAGATAGGCTCAACTTCCGTGTACGCGTACGCCACCAGCTTCTTCGACAGAAAAATCATATTGTTCTCCGGTCGACGTATGTCGCTAATTTCAGGGTTCCTTTTTGTAATGGTTCAACATAATCCCCGCATCCTTTGGTTTACCGGAGTTATTGTAATGAACGGGCTGAAGCTAGTCCTGTGTTCTCAAAAACAATAATTGCTCAATTTTAGGCTGCATTAGAGGTAAATTTTGAATATTCGTCATCCTCCCTTCATGACAAACTTGTGTGGTTGCGGCCAATGGTAAGAATACATTCAATCGAACCCGCTTTATTGCTCTTGTTCAAAACACAAATTCTTGTCTCATAAATAGGCTGCCTTGTTATTTTCTAATTACCCATTTTCGAGGTCGTCCTACCGTTTATTTTCCCAGCTGCGTGATCTGTGCTGTTGTTGCTTTGTCAATTGTACGCCCTTACGAATAGTCCAAAGCTAACCAGTCCGATTGAGTCAAGAACAACATAATGTCGGCGGCGTTATTGACAGATTAGAAAGGTTACCTAGGTCATTCCATACACCAGAAAGTTAAATCTAAAGATGGCTGTGTGCAAGCCATTCAAGCCTATTCAAAACTTGAAAACTGAGCAAAATCAGATCATCTTTCCGCTCCACATTTGCCAGTACTCCATTGGTTAAACACTAGTGTGGCCAGTAACAGAAAGGACTTGTCCTTGACAGAAAAGTTGGACGTGTTGGAATAAATAAACACATATTCACCAGCAACCTCGCAGACCAAGTGGTCGCATGGTTTACATATATTTCGTCCTACCCTAGCTAGGTTGCTTGCCAGCGAAAAATAACTCCGCCAGAATTTGTGGTATGGCACTGCAAAAACTCAGAAATGGAAGAGGTGTGGAGGTGATGAAGACTGTAAAACTGCATCGCTTCCTGGGTACAACTAAACTGTTGCAGGCTCGCTTATGAAGAACAGAATAGAACAATTCGGGGTAGTCTTAAACAACCTTTGATGCCAGAGATGGATGTTTGTAAAGATGGAAGAATAGACAGCAAACTGTGTATAGACGTGCGCTTAGCGAGAAGTATTTTGCAGACGTATCCATCCGTGATAAGTGGCTAAAATTTGATTGCCTGAATGTTGATGCATTTGATGTTGACAACGTAAACAATACAGACGAAACAGATCATTTTACCGAAGAGTTCCAGAGGGCTCGTTGCGTTTTTCTGCCAACATGCTCAGTAGATCGAAAAATGCCATGGATTGGATCACTCTCCTGTGCTGCACGGATATGTCAGGCACGGAAAAAAGGAAACTGGTTTTGATTTGTAAAATTGAGAGTGAACGATGTTTTAATGGAGTAAACGTGGACAATCTTCTCGTAAGTTACATAGCTAACAAAAAAGCCTGGATGACGAAATAACTTTTCACCGAGTCGGTCCTCAGAAGAGAAAAGGAGCTACGTAAAAGTGGCCGACAAATTAGGTTGTTCTCCTGTACTTGCACAGCGCACTCACAGGTAGAATGCCTGAAAAACATTCAAATGGAATTTTTCCCAGCAAAACGAACCAGCATTCTGCAACATATGAACCAAGGTATAATTTTAACTCTGAAAATCCGTTACAAAAACGACACTTTAGACCGATCTTTTTACCACATTGAAAACCAGTTGCTACCTGGCTAATTATCGAGGGGTGAATGTCAGCGCCACGAATTCTGTGCTCGATGCAATTCAGTTTATTTGTAAATTTGGTGACAGGTTAAAGGTGCAAAAATGAAAGCGTGATTTTGGCATGCTGGCTTCCGTCGACTGGCATCCAATTCACTTTCTGATGACGTCGTCATTTCTGAGTACGGGATCAGCGCTTGCACAATCCCAGTCATCAATGCAAAAGTGTTCGTCGCCTTTGACAACAATGTGAAATTAAAGTCAGATGGGACAACTGTTGAAGACAAAGTTGTTAGTAAATTTTAGAGCTCGGACCAATGCAGAAAGGAGGCAATGACTTAGTGGATGACATGTCGGATGACTTTGTGAGTAACAGCCATCAGCGCGTGTCAAATTTAAGAGCAGAGAACTACGTGAATTATCTGTATAGCTGGGGACTTTTGCATGGCTACGCAATGATTTCGTGTCCAGAGAGAAATTTGGCATTGCAAATGTGACTGAAGTAGCGGTTCAAATAATGTACAACGGACATTGGATTGTTCCCTCAGCATAAAACATACAGCAGCGCCAGTATCTATAACTACCCAGTTAAGATGTCTTACGTTATACTTTTTAAATTAAAGGACATGCATTTTTGAATAATGGCCTTTTAAGGCTTTAGCTACAAACAAGTATTTTATCCTTCTGAGCATGTTACCATTAAAGTTATATAGTGTAAAATTATTCAATGGCAGTATCGGCTAATGGCCCATCCCACTTTCTTGTCCCTTTTTGAAAAATCCCGATGATGGGCAATAAAGCGACTTCGACTGTATAGTCAAACTTGTCGAAATGACCACTCAATGGACCGACGAACAGTGGTCGTCTTGGACAGATGGTGGCCATAGACAGGTTTACGTCTAGTCGACACTAAATTTGATCCACTCCACATATGTGATAAACTTTCAAATCGCGCATTAGTTCCGTAAACCGACGGCTTCGACAATCAATTTTAGCTTCTAATTAAGGTAACAACAATAGCAGTGAATATTGTGGGATATATGGCTAATAAGAGTGTAATAAAGTTACAGTTAAGGAGGCAACCTTTTTAAAACTGAACTGCAAATCATGGAAGTTTACAAGCTTTGAAAATTCATACGCACACATTTCTATTGTCATAAGCATTACATTTTGGTCATATGTCTCAGGTCCAGTTTGTATTGCTCTCTCATAATCTATTACTCCAGAAGTAGGGAACCTTGCTTTGAGAAAACATTTGGAGATTGTTGCTTTCTGCCTTCTTCCATGCGGCAACTATCCGGAAAACAACGTTCAATAAATGTACTCGTTTCCTAAGTTCAGTACAAGATATATTATTGTGAGATTCCGTGGTCGTAAAAAGCTGAAAAAACTGTTTTTTCCTAAACTTCACTTTAAGAGCTTGAATAACACTTTGGTCGAGGTGTTGTACTACCGGAGTGGTGTTGGGTGGCAGGAACTGCAATTTGGCAGTTTGTATTTGGAATTTAGGATGGCAAATGTCACTGTCAAAAACAGTATGATAAGATTTTTTCTGCATATTTCTGTCGAAACTTGAAGCCACTTCGAAAATTGTTGCAGTCATCCATGGCTTTTAGTATACTTTCAAACTATCGGCAGTCTTTTCACTTTGATATTCCTAAGCTTTTGAGTGCTACCTGATTTCTTAAAGCCGGGTCGCACTCCTCCAACATGTTATTGCACAGAATAAGTGTGATACGCTTCTTGATTCTTTTCCCACCTGCGCATTTCTCCTATGACAAAATTGTTTTATCCGACATCGCTTTGAATCACAAACCTGTATCAGCTAAAGTAAAAATGTCTTTAGCTGTGTAGCCAGAACATTTATGGGTAATTTTGCTGTCCAGTCCGATGCAGCACACATATCTGAGTCATCACCTCCACCCGATTGCTTACCAAACACAAGGTTGTGCTTAGTGAAGAAAGCCAGCAGTCAACCTTTGGAAGATTTAAAGTCTGGATTTTGCATTTCTTTTGCGACGTACAGTGCTCGTTCTTGAAACATGAGTTCAACTAATCGGATTTATCTCGCCAGTGCTGACTGGCACTATTTCCAGCAAGGTGCGTTCATATCTTCGTTACCAATTTTCCTACCATTCTTTCTTTTCAGCCTTGGTGCGTTGTTCTCAAACTCGTTCAAAAACTCGGATTGCCTCTTTAAAGTTAGTGGGATTTGTGTCTTTCCTACTCCAAAATTTTCCACCGATGTCCGTGAACCTTCTCCTTCTTGACCTTGTCGCAGGATTGCTGTTCTTTCAAGTGTTAATACCTTAGCTTTTCTGATATTGTACTAGCAGTTTTGTTTTTTGTAAAAATCGTTAAAAAGGAGTATAAAAGATGAACATGCATATTTAGTAAGGGTGTACCTCAACAGTACCCGCTCAGTGCTGACAACCAATTGGATACAGAGTAAACAAATACACGCCGAAAGTGCTAGTCACAGTACTTTTGACTATACAACGGTATCACAAAACCCAGGGTGCGCGAGGGGAGTTCCACAGCTCTTTTGTTTTGTAACGTGGCTCTATCCGATTGGTCCACTGTACAAGCCTTAGCGGAATACATGTGTTAGTTGCATAGGGTGATATCCAGGGACAAGCCTGGACAAGCCTGGTGTGAAGGCAGTGTGACCCTTGTGGTGAGAATAAACCAGCGGTATTGGAGGAGTCACGCAACTTGAACTGGTCACGTTCGACAGCGGGGTTATTAATAAGCCTATAGGGAATCGACAAGGAGACGCAGAACGCGTGAATCTGGGCAAGATTGAATCAATGCGGGACATATGTTGTGGTTTCTAGGGTAATTATGACACCCTGAAACGAAATCTTAGCTATCTGTGCGATACGGTGGCAGACCTTAATAACACATCTAATTACAATCTAGGCCAGTCTTGCTAGTGCTTATCATCTTGAGCAAGTGCTGGTACGCCTGGGGACCCAAAAAATCGTAGTCGCGGTTGTGGTAGACAGGTGGACGCCATAGATAGGTTTAGACCAATGAAAAAACATAGGAAAATCCCTAGGAAGATTGTTGACTGCTCGTCATGGTAAGTTGGACAGTACGTGCAAATCATTTATTGTAAATCGCATCGATGGTACATGTATCTACGAACATTCGTCTCGTTTCCGTGATTATTAATTTAGTTGCACAGTCAAGGAACTAGGGCAACTCTTCCTTTACTGACCTATCAGCATCATTAGGGTTGCAAGCTAACGCCGGTTCGTCCTTGTCTGTGGGACTGGTTTATTTTTGTTGCTCCGCTGAGATTCCGAAAGTTGCCGTACGTCATTTATGTGGGACAGTAGTTATGCCATACGGCTAAATGTTGCTGAATAAAGCTGTTTGAGGAAAGTGCTGCGTCTGCGTTGCAGGCATAATTGTGGACTTTGTTCCTTGTTAATCGGTAATGTCATATGGTTCAGGTATCAGCCTTATCGCATGATCATTTCCTCACAAAGTATATGTTTGACTCCAATCCTTCAGTTTCGCTAAGGTTAGACCATGTATTGGATAAGATTGTAAGAAGACTATTGTTATACACTGTTCCATTGATAAACTATGTGGGTTCGACTACTTTGAAAAGAGAGGAGCTACAGGGAACAAGTTGAAGACAGGAATCGAATATTAGTACAGCAGCTTTATGCTCCGGTCGGGTTAATAAACTTCAGATTATCTGACAGCTTACTCCTCTACTATCTGGTAGTAGCTTTGATTACATTTTGCAAACAAAGCAATGGGTGGTTGACTCCCAGTCTGATGGCTAAAGCAGATATTCTGTAAAACTTCGAGAGGAATCATATGACCAAATGTGGTTTTATAAGGTTCGCAGTATATGAGGTTTTTGCCGTTTCGTAAATAAATGTCATATTCTGCTGACTGAATTTGGAGGATTGTGAAAATTTGTTCGCTCAAATTTAACTTGGAATTCACATGGTGGCCAGTTCTCTCTTCCTGTATTGCAACGTTCATATGCTTGGTACTACGCCCGGCCCATTATTGTTCAAGGAATTAATTTTCGTACATTTTGACGGGATATAATTGTTGCTATCACATTAAAGAGTATTCCATTTAGGGGTGTTTATTGTTATTTCTTGCACGAATGCGCTTTCCTTTTTCCATGCGCTCTGCATATTTCCGAAAGATGGAAGATAGAGTTAACTCGACAGGTTAACTAGAAAGCTAAGTATAACAGAAACGGAAATGTATGAAAGGCTAGTGACAAACGCTCTTATTTGAAATGAAAACGCCACAGCAAATGTTCGGTTGAAGGATTTGCATTTTATTGGGACGACATAGGATATAATTTGGATGTTAATCAAAAATTCCGTAGGATCGGCCATATACAACCAGTCAGAACGCGATTGGTACAAAGAATCTAAACTAAGTAAGTACTCAAGGAGAACGACTTTCAAATGTCACGTGAAACCCGACTTGACCAATATTGACAAAGCTGTGTGGCGCAGTTGACAAAGTCAGACAGGGTGGAGATTCACTGGTGCTAACTTGGCCAGTGAGCCCACTTGGTAGTGAGTCCAGGTGTACACGTTTATATTTGATAGCGTCTGGATGCCGACAACTCTTCCCTTGGCGAACGATATGCCTGTCGTTGCACGTCGGTCGTCGATATGTGTTATGTTCAGTGATCATGCGGATGTGCATACCAATACAACCGTGGTTGAATTGCGTAGGTTTTACTTTAACTTGCCACGGATGGGGGAATTACGAGCTGTTGTTATGCATGGAGTGCGACGAACAACGCATATCATTTATCTTTAAATTGCTCGTTTCTCTGACGCTCAAAAATCTCATGCAATCAAATGTAGAAGGCAAACCGTGTAGTAATGCTTATCCAGACCCCCTGGTGTAGCTATTTCAGTAGCTGCAATAAACCAGGATGATAACACAGTCACTGCAAAGGGCATAATTTATAGCAGGATCGCGAAACTGATTTTTGAAGGTCGAAAATACTGCAAACGCATTTACCTTACACGCGGTAAATCCGAAGTTATTAGTCGATTACATTAGATGCAAACTATCAATAATTAACAGTTATTTCTTTGATGAATTTCTAATCCGAGGCTTACATATTGCTGCTTGATAGATGGCTGCACTTCAACCAGTGGTCAGATTAATAGGCGTTTAGATGTGCCACTAGGTACGAAAACAGATACATTTCTTTCGTTAGGTGAACACTAACTTTAAATGCATTTCTAAGCACAAATGTAATGGTCCCCGCCTCCTATCTAACCAGGTGCTCTGCTCTTTCTTTATGAGCTCTTCTGGCTAGTAGAATACGGTTCCTTGTTTTCTGCTTAATATAATGCAGTCGATAACACAAGCAATAAAGTGAGTATGCTTTTGGTTGTCCCTAAATTTAGATTAACGTAAGTAATGCAGAGAATTTTTATGTCCATTTAGTGTTTCGGAATACCGACACTGAGGCGCAATTGTCAAGTTCGCAGTATTCATGCAGGGACAGCTAGAATCTAATTGCTCTGTCACATAGCCCAATCCTGAATCTCAGCTACATCATGCAGGAAAATCCGTGCTCAACCTAATATTCTGGCAAATCATGATGGGCTAGGGAACCTTGGAAACAAGTAATAATTGTAACTGTGCTTTCTGCCCCACCAAAGCACCTGTTATAATGCGATGATTATATATATATATATATATATATATATATATATATATATAATGTCCCAAGTAGGTTGTCTGTATTCCTGTGCACCCAGACACGACCCACCTCGAAGCTGCTAGAAGATAATTGTCTCTAGCTTTTAGTTTATTCAGCAAGGTTGTTCCTTGATAAGCCAATCTGATATGGATATCAAGCGCAGACGAGAATGAATCGTGCAGTGGCCAAGCGCTAGGACACACTCAGTGGAAACCGTGACATTGAGACAACACGCGCCACAGTATCTTACCATCAACGGTCTCAAACCGTTTGTGTGGTCTTTCGTGGCCAAGGAACTGGTGCTCAGCCTATTGACTAGAAGTTTTTCGGTGCTTGATGAACCAGTGATGATTGTGCAATTCATGGAGTTTGTTTTCTAAATTTCCGTATTGGTAATGGTAGTTAAATGCAATTATTTAAGCATTACTTTTCCATGCATCACTTATCTGATAAACGCATATTTGGATACATGAGAGAGTATATACAGCTGTGTTGTGGGCAAAAATCCTAAGAACAAAAAGGTTAGATTAAAAGGGTTTTTATGGCTCCGCTTTATGTCCTACCAATGTTAAGTGTTTGACCTGATAACAGCCCTCCTCCTGCATGTTGTATTTTCATAACAATTATTTATTGAATAATGTAGCACATGTTTACGTGAAGTTGCGAAGGCGTTTATAAAAGCAATATACCTCATATTTACTAAACTTTTGCTCTATAACATATTCCTTGTGTATCCGATTCATGTAGAATCTATGTTTCAATCCGCTCTGTATAACAGCGGGGTTGTAAGCGGATGTAGGATATCTGGTTTGCTGTTATGATCTTTGATTATATGCGTAAACTCGGACCCCGAGGTATCTTTCCTTATGCGTATTTTAAGCTTCGGGACGGCGGAAAAGCAGCGGAAACGTGTTTTAGTAATAAAATTACGGCGCACCTACTGCACCTACTTTGGGTAAAACTACCAGCTTACCATGGTAGGAAGTGCCACGTTGGATGATGCAGATTAAGCTTTACGAAGCAGACTCAGTTGATGGTTGTTCCGAAGAACCCACGCCTGCATATTTTTTAAACTAGACATTGCGTCATGAAGATTGTATCCGCCGGTAATGAAAGAGGTTCAACTGATATTTGTGAATTTAGAAAAGTCACAGCCAACGAAATTACATGGAATGGAATCGGTTTATCCCTATCTATTAGTTTCAGTTAGGGCATAAGGTATTTAATGTGATTGTGGTTGAGCAGAGATAAAACACAGCAGAATTGCAAGAGTGAAAACAATTCACGTTACGACGTCGACTTTCAGATAAATGTAACCGGAATTACCAGGCATGGGATGAGGAGCAGTGGATACCTAGTTTACCTCCTCAGTTATGATGGCCAAATCAGAGTTTCCGATAGGCATAGCCGAATAATCACCATGTAGCAACAACTTGTCATAAATGATCAGATTTCTTAATTGTCTATGGTTTTCATTTAGTTATCTGCAATGCATTTTTTATACTAAATGTTTCTGTAGAGAATAATACATTCGGCAAATCTGTTGGAGATATATCAGTATAAAGTTCAATTTCATGTCTTCATTATGTCTATTTTTTTAGCAAACTATGGATATAGACCTGGAATGGACTCGAAAATCCTGCGGCGCCTAACATACAAAGGAAGATGAATATACTACGATGCATATTTAATAGATAACTTTTCCTTTAACTGACTAGTGCTCTACATTTTTCAACGCCAGTAAGAATTCTTTCTTGCTAATAGCGCTGGGTGTTTTGAACGGTACCTTGGCGGAGCATATAAGTAGAGGAACAGGTGAAACATAAATGAACAAGTTAGTTTCAAACTATGCGACCCCTTTCGGTCTCGAATCAACACTATTCAAACTTCGCAATCCCAGGCTCGTCCTTGCGAATACATACAAAATGCAGTTAGTGCAGATGTATTACCCAGCTTTGCATTGCTGCATAGCACAGAGCAGAAGTCTATTGTTGAGTACGTAAATGCTTACGATAATGGAAAACCTAATAAACATGGCGTTCAGCTTATTGATCTAGTTCAGGTCCTTGGAATAGCTTATTCCGAAGTATCGACATTGGTTACCGTGAAAACTTGAAATGCCAAAGAGGATAGACGATTAATCCTGCATATGGTTATTGTATAAAATATCATCATTCTGTTCAGCGGGAGGATGCATCATCGATATACTGCCCCATTTTACATAGCATCTAAATCAGTTAGTGCGCTTCAGTACAAGAAGAGGAATGCATCGGCGTTAAAGCACATTTTTTACTAATTCGTAGGTGGCTGCGGCGTCATTTACATGAGCAGAACCCAGCGGGTTTTAGGATTCAGACTGAAGTAGCACTTACCAAGGTGGGTTCAGCGCAAAGGTAATCAATCCCTATCCGGCTATACGTGCTCGTGTTAGCCGCCGGTGTCCTCCATAGGCAAGCATATTTTGGCGACTCGTCACCGGCTTAATCCCTTACCGGCGTTTCGGGTCTCATTGCCTCATACAACGTTACGCCTTTTGAGAGTTGCCGAGGCCGTCGCGATAAGACGAATTAGACCAACTTTATGTATCGGAAGGCAACTAGATGTCAACCTGCAAGAACCGTGGTCTTAAAGCCAACAGCAATGACCACAGCTGTGAACTTGATTGTCTTTATTGTGCCATATGGAAATTATAAAAGGATTTCCCGGTTATTGTATTGGTACTGAGGTTATGACAGGAAATGCTAGCATCTGCCAGTGGTGGTCTTCTTATTTCGTTGTTCAGAATACTGAAGGGAACTATGTTTTGCAATTCGCAGCATTGTCTACAGGTCAATGGTAGTGGTTGTGTACACCCCAAATATATCATTGATAAACATTAATGACCTGCCACGAAAAAACTGACAGAATAATTATTGGTATACTTTCAAGATAGCAAGGACGCAAGCCCATCAAAACACTAATCTTACAACGCGTGCGCAGGCAGCGGATTATTAACGCTCTGACTTATCGTGCGTCTTACTGTTACCATTTCGGTGCACACTGCTGCGCCTGCACTCGTTCGACTCAGTTTCACGAGCTCTATTCAACGCATTCAAAGTCACAGCTTCATCATCCTTACATTACTGTTTACCTCGCTACAGCATTTTTGACAAAATATTTGCCGATCTCACGCACAAAACTACCTCAGTTTTGTGTGCACATTTAACATTTTAACATCCTTCATGAGCTTGTCCCGCGCGCATCTTAGCCATCCAACATACTGCAAGAATCCGATGTTCAGTACTGTAGCTAGAGCTCATTACTGCAGTCATCAAGTACAAGAAAACTTTAGTTGTGGATTTCGCCCTCGCTTACGATCACTGACTGTGCGCATGTGCACCCCCAAACTGTGTCCACCGTCTGCACCCACAGTTTGCAACCACAGCTTGCACCGACAGCTTGCGCCCACCGCTTGTTTCCACAAGCCAGCTTACAATTATCGGAGCGTTACTTATTCGTCACCCACGGACGGCCTGAGCTGCAACGACAAGAGAAAACTGGACGGTCAATCAGAAAGGTCCTGACAATGAAAAATCAAAACGGTCAGTCAGTACAGTTGTGTTCTGTACTTGTTGCGGTTTAACTTAGGCGCTGTAGAGTGGTTCTGCAACCATTTTCTGTTGTCGTCCTGTTACCAATACCGTCATCTGGGTAGACGCATTTACTCTAATGCGGTAACCCAAAAACTATAAGTTGCCCCTAAATCCCCAAACTTGCCAAAAGCAACTAAACCACCTGGACTGCGTATTCTCTCGGGTAAGCCGGTTGGTACACCGAACAATGCACCCTCTAAGTTTACATGTTTCCAAAAGGAGCTGGAAGGACTCAAAAAACTGGCATGCCATGAGCACTTGGCGACAACACTTAAAATGCTGGAACGTCTTACTGTTCTACTGCAGTTGACGACAATCTCAAACAGAGATTATTTAGAACCAGCCGGTAACCTCCTTGATACTGTTGCAGCAGAAGTGCCTAGTATAATACGATGTTCTAAAAACGCAGTAGCTTTCAATTTGCCCGATAAAATGCTTGTAGAAACACTGTAAAAATATCCTGCCTAAAGCAGGTAATATGGCAGACACAGTGTAGATGTACAAGGCTACGTAAGATCGTCCAGCGTAAAAACTATTGCAAATTAACGAAGAATTGACGGCGAAAGTGTTCATCAAAAAGGCGCACAGATTTCGGAAAATACTATTTTTAAAACAGTAAGGATATCTATTTACAAGACGTCCCTGCAAAGAGAAGTCTGGTGAAACCAGCCACTGCCGCCACCGAAAGACCCTCAAGACACTAGTTCCGGCATAGCGACTAACACGAATGCGACATTTTGCTTGAACTAATCAGTTCGCACTTTAAAAATACTGGCCAAAACGATGTCAAATGATACGCAGTAACTCCTCTAAACATGAGTTCGGCAATAGTCCAACCGAAACACTGTTTGAAACCGCTATCTTCAGTGCAGACACGTCTAACTATGCGACTAAGACACTTACCCATTCTTCAAACCGCAAGAAATTTAGTAAACAAAGTCAAAATAAAATGCACGTAGGAAGTAACAGTGACAAGCGGCAGACATAAAACCGGAGCTCTTACATTCTTCGTGCTTTCTACGTGTAGTCGCTACTAATCTCGGTTTATTATATACCGTTCGACTCATCTTTGTGTGCTCCATCTTAATCTGGACAAACTTTGGAAGGATACCTAACAGTTTTTGTAAAAGCTGTGCAAATCCTTTTCAAGTACCAAACACAAATTCATCGTGTCAAAACCGACAAGTGGAATTTTACTCTTATTTACAAGATCCTACATCCAATTCATTCGACTGCTGCACAAGGCAGTTATTGGGAAATTTGCCACTACTCATACGGTCACTGCTGCATTGTTTACAACCCGACTGTGACCAACTTCACTTGAAACCCACCGAAATCTCGTGTTCACCGAGACCAGATCGACAATGACGCGTGCACGTCCTCTGTATCCACCCGTGCTTCATCACGTCGCCCACACTGGAGTTTGTGGCAGGACAGTACACGGGATCTAACAACGCCTGACCCACACCTGTCCGGGCAATTGCAGGACTGCCATCTGCCAAATCATCGTGTCTGACCACGTTACCCTGATCCAACGCGCTTCACTCTTGTCAACGTCTGACACCGGACTTGTCGTTAAGGCAACTGACCAACCAAAATAAGCAAAGAAATTGGACAGTATAAAATTGAAACCGATGTTTCGACGTTTGAGTGATCATTACGTATTCCATCGGTTCTATCGGTTGTATTTTGTCTCTGGAACTAATTCTTCGTCAGAGTAGCGCCACTTTTGGTTCCATCCATATACTGTAATTTAGGAATTTTTTATTACATCTTTCTGAGTTTTTACGGCTGATCTTCGAGGTTGGCTTGTCATCTGTTTTCTTTCTTTATGATGGCGCGAAAACCAGCTGTTCCTCCGAAAACAAGTGACAACAAGCATCAGGTAGCCAGCTACAAGCTAAGTACTGCTAAGCTCGACGTTCAAAATATTTTGCATTCACCTGACCAAAATGTAACTTTAGTTGCAGGAGATGGCATGGAAAATAGCAGGAACCGGCTAACGAGGGCTGTTAAAAATAAGAGCACTGCCCCACTCCTGACACTCCACAATCTAGAAAAGGAATTAACCGTATTAACCGAAAAGCACAAAGAAGTCAGTCAGGTACTGGGTAAACTGACATCAATATCATAGGTACTGAATGTGCCTGCTAAAGCGAATGCGTCACTTGCAAGCAGAAGCATCGATCTTTTCGTCGCTCACCACGGAAATTCGTGAAAGTTACATCGGGCAAGAAATGTTGTCAGTTTTAATATATCAGACAAAATGCAACTGGAAACTGTGAAGCTTATCTTGCACAGTGCGAGTAGCATGAGTGAAACAAACTCTCACGTTATACGCTTAAGAAAAGTAAACCCTAAACACTTGTCTCCAATTCTGTTAAATTTTACAGAAGAAACCCATGCCTAACTATTTCACAAGCGAAAGAGTTTAACTACCACCAAAACTGATTTCAAGCGTATCATGATAACACTTGATCAGATACCCCTTCAGTGAGAAATTAGGTTAAAGCATGTACAATTTGATGACAAAGCTACTCCCTGTAATATTGTCAGTCATCAAACTGATATAGAAGCCAGAGGCCAATCTACTGTGGATTTAGATTTGTCCCCGTGATGGTGTGCTTCTAAAGTTCAGTGTTCAGATTGTTGTATGACTTCGACCTCGAATTTAGCTTTGAAGTAGTCTTGCAAATCTACTGGTCATAGTTAGCCTTAGACAAACGCACATAATCTGAGCATTGTAATAGACGACATTAATGACTCAGCGACCGCAGGAAGCAGCGAAGTACCTTCTAGTAATCAGACGGTAACTAAGGTGCCTCTCATTGATTACCGGCAAGATGACAATGCAGATGAACTTAGGACCCCTAAACACGAAATCGCGTCCGAACAACAATGTAAACTGAGAGCAAGTCGGAACCAAAACAAAGCTACAGTGTCACTTAACGGCAACGCTGTATTTTACCGAAGGAATCATGTGGCCGTTAGAAAGCAGACCAGTAACCCCGTGCGATGGAGATATTCTACGACTGCCACTCAAAATACCAGCTGCAAAATTGGTTCCTCTAACGTCAGACATCAACCTCCGAGTAAAGTAAAACCATTCCCTACATCCCTTCTAGGTACTCGGGGCAGCTCTTTAACTCGTACCCAGCAAGTATCAGCAGATCTGGATTACATCACCCTGTACGTTTACTGCCACCAACTGCCACACCCTCAAACATTGTGAACACGAATACGTTCTCTCTGTTAACTCTTGAGTACCCTAGAGCTGTAGAGTGTCACCAAACTAAACGTGCTAACATATTTGCTTTAGACAAAACTTAGAACGTGTGCCCGCCATGGGTGAACGACCTAAGCTCACTCCGAATACAGACCATGACCTAGCCAACACGTCAGTTACTGCCAACCCCTGACGAGCCCCCTTTTCCACGTGACATCAGTCAATATTCCTGTGCCACCTTTAGATATAGTAAACCTTGTCATCTTGCGGATCGTTAGGTATGTGGGATTCACCTCCATACTCCGAAAGATGCCTCTCTGTTCACGGATTAAACCAGGTAGTTGAAAATCATAAGAATACATCAGCTCCAGTAAGGCACTACAAATTTACTCACATATTCTACAATTGAGAAAAAACTTCTTCACGTCGACCGCATTCAGCCACAGGGTTTTTTTAGATCTCACTCCCAATTCTGCACCACCGCTAACACATGACAATTCCAGAGGAATAGAGGGTAGGTTAAATAATAAATTATGTAAGCACATGGATTATGCTTTTTACGATGGCACATTCAAACTGGTGCCCATCAACTCTCGTTCTATTACATACAACGCACTTGTTCCGCTGCTTCGTCGCCCTTCATCAACCCTATTTCCTTCTTATTACCGAATCATGGTGTACGAATAAGACTGCAGACTATCAAATTTCTATCCAAGGTTATTATTTATTTCGAAGTACCGATCTCATGGTAGGGGAGGTGGTTGTATCATTTACTGTATGAACAAATTATGTGCTTCACGAATCAGTGACGAGTACTATACATCCCTCAATGAGTTAATTTGTATAACAGTATACTTGGGTAATAATAGAATGTTGATCGGTTGTGTATACTTACCAACGTCCTCTAGTGCCATTGAAAACGGATTGATTCCGAATGCGATGAGACATGCCTCTGCACATCCTATTCCCTTTAAGTTAGTTGGAGAAGATTTCACCTTACCAAACATTTTATGGATCCAGTGCAATGATACCGGAAAGTAAGCTAAAAGCTTGAATTGCTTGCTTGAGGGAGGCTGGACACAGCATGTAACATCTTCCATACGGTTGCATAATACACTCGATCTTACATTCACTGATGGACCAATAGTTGCTGTTATCGACGTACTGGATTGTCTACACGGTAGTGACCATAATGTTGTTAATTGCATAATAAACATTGTATATACTCCTAGTTCTGATTTCGGTTGAGTGTAACAGATAGTTTCGCCGATATGTCAAACGGCTGTACTGCGTGACCACCTTAAACTGGTGATCTCTTAGCAGGGTGTTTTTAACTGTGTATTAGAAGGGAACGGCATGGGTGGTTTGGGTTTCTCAAGATCAGGTACACCATTATGAGATCGCCCCTTAGACGCCGATAACGTCCACTATATATTTTGCGAGTCTTCAGCCTGAGTGGTTAGGGGAGGCTGGTCAAACCTCTGACGTTCTTCGCTGCCCTACGTAGTGCAGTATCGAGCGAAGTGAGATCGTTCTTGAGCCAGGGTTGCCACGCTTGAATAGAGTATTCCGCGTGCGGCATCACGTACACGCCAAGCATTTTTGGAAAGACTGAAGGGTCAAACTTCCCGAAAGCTCTGCGAAGAAGGCCGAGGTACTGGTTTGCTTTCTTAGCTGCCTTTTCAGTCTGCTTCAAACATCCTAGGTCCTCTTGAACTATCACACCGAGATCGCACTCGTGAGAAGCCCGCTGTAGAATTTGTGGTCCTAGGCGGTACTTGTGCATACTCTTGTGTCGTATGCTGAGAACTTTGCACTTAATGACATTGAAATACAGCGTGTTCTAGATGGACCATGTGTACGCTTTGTCCAGGTCCTCCTATAACACTGTGTGATCCTCCACTGAAGCTATAGTACGCCATACCTTTAGACCATCTGCAAATGGCAAAGACGTCAAAGATAGCACGCTAGTGAGATCATTTATGAAAACCAAAAACAGGCGGGGTCCAAGTACCCAGCCTTCAGGTACGCCGCAATGAACTTCGATGGATTCCGACAGGTTGCTTCGAACCCTCACATTCAGGTGACGTTGCAAGAGAAAGTCTCCTATCCAGCCCAGAACAGGATCGCCGATTCCATCTTTCTGGAGTTTGTGGAGGAGAATGCGATGGTCTATACGGTCGAATGGCTTTTGAGAAATCCAAGTAGGCCGCGTCGACTCCTACACCAGCGTCCACAGATTCCGTCCAGCTTGCACGAGCAATCATGAGATTGGTGGTACAGGAGCGATTTTGGCGAAATCTGTGTTGCTCCGGGACGAGAATTTTGTTGTTCTCCAGGTACCCCATCAGCCGGTGTTCAAAGAATCTTCAGCGTATGACCTAAGAAACAATGACCATGTTTAAAATTACCTCGTTGCCGCACACGTGTGCGGTACAACAGATTTACATACCAATAGCCAACGTTATGGGATAGATTGCCTCAGAGCATTAGAAGTACATCTTCGCTTCGAACATCTAATAGGCGAATAACTGATTACTTAAGTGTTTATATAGTTAAAACTGTTTCGTGTCACTTGTACAGACAAGTGTGTGTATGAGCACGGGCTTGATAACATCTAAGTACTTGTGGAATTCGCAATATTTAATTATGAAGAAATATAGCGAATAGAGCTTGCTGACGCAACGTGAAATACGGTGTGTCCTTATCATGAATACTTTTTGCTAGCTAATTTAGATTTGTCTCGTATTCTTTTCTTCTACTTTGTCACATCTTTCGGTAATACACAAACTGATGATCCATCAGTGGCCTATGAAAATATTGGCAAAATGATAGGCTGGATAAATGAGATCTATCTCTGGATTTTTCCTAGTCTATACTGTTATATTCTTCAAGTTACTCAGATTGATGGCCCGTTGGTGACCTAATAACACATAGGCACATGGATGAGATGGATAGACGGACTTTCTGTTTGAAGTTTTCTTCATTTAAACGGCTTCTAACTGTGCTCTTACATAGCTTTAAGACCCACTAATGGCATTTGAAAAGCCTGCGCACATTGGTGGGTAGGACAAGCTTTTTCTTTAATATTCATATAATGCTTTCTTTCCATTACACAGCCAGGTGAAAGGCATGAGTTCCTGCAAGACATGGACACACTGCAAAGGTGAATTTTTTATCACCGCAACTAACCCACCCAATTTAGGTACGTAATTCTAGTTGCGCTGTGTTATCCCATTTTACCTCTTATGTGAGGTAAGTCGTTAGTTCTAATTGATTTGTTTCCTGATGGATGCAGTTCTCACTTTTACCGTCTCTCGTGTTATCGTGCTTGCTCACACGCTTTCGCTATATATAAATTATTGTTATATACCAATGTTGTGAATTCTTAAATTACGTTTTCCATGTATATCTTTTCACTCACCTGCTAAAACTGTATTATTTTGCTTTTTTTCTCAACCATCCGCCTAACCGGATCTGAAAGTTTTGCAATTGTCGCAGGTTCTGAAGAATTTTGAAACGAAATCAAGGGTGCAGGAATCAATGGAACCCAGATGTATTTTTACAGCAATTTTGTCAAACCATTCTGCATTTCCTTGGTACCTATGATCGGACCAGCTTAGCTGGGCCGTACTTCACCTAGTTTAGAATATACCAAGTAATTGTCAGCAGCGAGGCATCATGTACTTCACGTGAGTGTCAAAAACATTCCATGCTGATGGAACCATCCGCATAGGTTCCAGCGCATAGCCTTGACTTATCAGTCATTGTACCCCAACTTCTGCACGTCGATACGGACCGCTCAAACAGCACACCAGGACTAATGGTAGATCGTAGCCAAAAAGAGAATGTGCGTTCATATTATAGTAGCTATGAATTAGAAAAACTTATGACCGCCGCCTCTTGTAAATATAAGCATAATGTCCGTCTATTGTGAACTTGAGCGAACGTGTGTCCAACTCGTTCACTTGTGCACTCGTGGTATTTTCACAGAGGCTCAGCGGAATTTTATCGCACATCTTTGAATCTATACCTATTCATCGTGCTTTTGAAAGCTCCATCATGTGCTACTATTTTCTCGAGTACACTTTAATGTATACTACATTTACCCTGATTTCTGAATTTCCGGCAGTGTTTATCTGATGACCAAGCGCCAAAAGTTACGTAATTCTAGCCATCGGAGACATAGTTTGATCTTACTCGATAGACCATATTAACGGCTTTCTAACAAACTCTCACACATTCAAGTGCAACATTGATTGGAGCAGCTCCAGGTTTCAAGGCAAATTCACCCGGCGCGATGCAAAGGCTTAACCACGAAAATTCTCAATCACATCATATTCTCCAAGTTCCAGCCAGCACATTCGACTGGCACGCCGGAGAGGACAGTCTGCGAGCACGCGACTGCAACGTGAACACTGTGACCTTACCAGCAACCTCAGTAACAGGACAAGTTTTTACCTTAGAGTGTGAGTCATTCAAATGGTTCGTAACATTTCCTCAACAAGCGCGAAGTTCAGTGTGCCACAGTTTGAAGAAATATGTGGATCATGTTCCAAGCTGGTTAAGGGGGGCTTTTTGTGCCGTAACTGTTGCAAGTCTTCCCATGCAAGCGAGTTAGACCTAGTCAGGCCAAGTTATTAAACAAACCAGACTCTCTATGGTTCTGTGTGGAATGCGCATCGATCCCACTGATAAAAAAGCGTGCTCCTATTATCTCAAAAGTATGAGCAGCTACTAGCCAAGTTTGAGGAAATAGTGACCACCAAAATCACTACGGTTGGGGCAAGCATAGCGGACTGTGCAACCCAATCTTCCCTCTTAAGGGCTGCTCCTATCCCGCGAAGAACAGCTAGTAACACCGTAAGCAAAACGACACCTAGAGTCCAGAAAATCAATAGTTGTCCCAATACCACAAATGGCTCACATTTGACTAATGCGGTTTCCAGTTTGATCAGAGTAACTAAACGTAAGGCTACTTCTGAATTCCTGACGGAGTGCGTAGAAAAATAGCAAGCCGGTACTACCGAAACTTGGGTTTTGGTTGCCTCCAAGAAGTGCCATCATTTAAAATTAACATCACCCCAAATTGATCGGATACTGAGGTGCGTAGCGGAGTGTTTCTAGTGCAAGCACCACCGGTTTCCTGCGGTACGTCTCCGAGAACTTCAATCACTAACCGCAACATGTCGAAAGGTGTAAAGAAAGAACTACCTATACTGAGCTTACTGTGCACCAATATCCAAGCATCAAAGTCCACATCAACAAGAGGCAGGCAGTTGAATGACCTTAACCAGTGGGGCATTATTAGGAACCTAATCGAAGCTGAACCGAAATCTGTACACATGGTGCTTATTACGCAACGCACAAATCTAAGCATTTCAGAGAACCAACACTTCTGCGTGTTGTGCTGAACTCCACCACTGAAGTAGAATCAGTACTGCTGTCGTCAGTCAGTCTCAGAAATGAACACTGCTCCATCCGTATCTTTCCAGACATCCCATGAGGCGAGCGTTACAGAGTTAACCGTAACTTAGAGGACTACCGGGAGGAAACTTTAACCAGAACCATACTATTTCACGGAGATCCTGAAACTGAAGCATGTGATGAGCAGGAGATAATAACTCATGATAAAGAACAGCAGTATTATGTTCCTGAAACACTGCTTGGATGATGTTTTAGAGAATTCCGTGTTACGGCTGCGTAACGCAATGAACTACAGTGGAACTTGCCCGTGAATGTTGAAGGTGGCCCTTCAGTCAAAACGCATGGTAGCACGGATGCTAAAAGCTGCTACACGTTCCGTTTTAGGCCACTATATGAACTTCTGCAGAAGTCAGTCAGCGATATGCCTTTTATAGACAACATGTAACTCAGAGAACCAAAAGCGATGGGGTCTATAAAAGGGCAATGCAGCAGTAGTGTGTCGAATGAGCACCTAAAACCTGTAGAAGATGATTGTGACCAGACAAGTTACACTGTATCTAAGAGATTAGACACGGGACTCACTACACGGACGATCGTTAAAACGTTAAACCCATCTGCAAGTACACACCGAAAAGACAACTAGTCGCCGGCCACTCACTGGTCGGCAAACTCCACGTATGAATTGCACAACCTCCGAAACATTGCTTAAATCTGAGAAACTTTCATGTATGCACACTAACCCCCAAGGGCTCCTCAGTAAACTTTCCGAACTTCGGTTACGTCAGGTTGCGAATGCTTAGGACCTAATTTCTATTACCGAAACTTGGTTACACCAAGAGCTGACTGATGCTGAGGTGGAGATAACCAGAATGTCACTCATCCGGAACGACCGCCCCAGCAGAGGAGGTGGGGTCCTACTCTACTACCGCAGCGATCAGCAATGTGCAATAGTTCATGATCTGGAAACTCACGTTACCGACTCACTCTCTTGCCGTCTCCGACTTAGACTCAACGACGCGTCTCGTAGCTGTCCTTTACCGCCCTCCAACGTCCACTCAGGAAATGGATCCTCGCTTGATAAGCGGCCTGAACGGGGTAACACAAGCTAGGTACAAGGACATTCTCATCTCCAGGGATTTCAATCTACACGATCTGGAGGTTTCGGCATCCCCAAGGGAGCAGTTCAAAGCAGACTTGCATGAACTGATCGCTAATATTCCTTTGTACAATCATGTCACCACGTCCACTAGATCAGGATAGCAAACAAACCGTCCATATCTGAACTTGTGCTCACGAATGAAGCACTCATGTTTCATAAGTTACTGGTGGATTGTCCATTAGGTCTCAGTGACCATGTAGTGATAACGTTCAACTATATGTGTTAAGCAGAGTATCCATCTGAACACTTGGAGCTAACTCATACAATCACACACTACCACTGATTGAAAGAACTCGTCGACGCAGCTGTTTGGGAATTCTCAAACAATAATCTTCTTGACAACGTTGGACAGGTTTCTTTGATAGACCCAGTGACATCGTCAACAGAGCATCAGAGACCCATCACCTTCCTCCCGCAAAAATGCCTTCAATTCTAAGTAACAGCGCTCGAAAATGCCTTATCGAAACGGCAATCCTCCACAATATTTTGAGCTTATCGCTCTACCTGCAACAAATGCATACTTTCACCCAGGTTCATCGGCTTTTCCGAAGCCTACGAACTCACATCCATCGCAATGTCTAAAACCACAGAGTATTTTAGGTTATTCGTCAGCAGCTCGGTCGCTGATAGGAAAGCCTCTGATGCACCAGAACACCTTGCATGCTCTCTATATTAATCACTTAGCTTGCTTTGCGAATACTATAGATCGTCAGCGGATGCTCCCACCAATATCGGAATCGCCTCCGCCTCAAATTCTATTGAATTACCTATATTCCCCTAGCTCATGGGCATGCCTAAAGCGCATGGATCTATAAATATTCTTCATATTAATGCTCGCCAGCTAAACAACACTGCATTATCTCCGCTTTGCTACATATTTGTCGAACCCACAAATTACTCTAGTTACTGAAACCTGGTATACTGATCACGCAACAGAACCACATTATCCTATCCTCGGATATAATAGCTTCACTAATAACCGCTGTACTAGCGCAGGAGGAGGTTGCGCGATATACGTCGTTGAAACCATTACTACCTCATCTTTAGTTGATCCGATGCTTAACGACTTCCCTGACTCAGTTTGGATCACGCCTGAGCTAAATCACCGAAACATGCTCGTATGGTGCGTCTACAGTCCTCCAGATATTGACAAAACTGAAATCGGATTTCTCGCGGACGTATGCATTTGTATAACAGACCATCCGGCTAAGTACAAACTAGTCGGAGAGGACTTCAATATGCCAGAATTAGTTGGCACACTTATACATCCCTACCTAGGTTGTTTGAGTTGCTATCGACTATTTGCTCTCAAGGCTGGTCACAGCACGTTTCGTCGATAACACAAAAATGACAACATACTAGATCTTGCCTTCACCTTGGGAATTCTCGATGGTAATGTCAAGATCTTGGACAAATTGCGGGCAGTGATAATAATGTGGTGTTATTCAATTGCCCTATACCCACAGAAGCATCGAAGACGAATTAAATTGATATAGTCAACTAGTCATACCGTTCGATCAACTGCGAGACGTTCGCAGCGCTAGAAACTTCAATGCAGTGGGATAGATGCTTCTTCACATGCATGTTGCCGCTGAAAATTGTATCACAATATTAACCAATACTTAGACACTGTCACGCCAGTTTTGCAAAAAGTATCGCCGCAAAACTATTGCGAATGCTCGCGTCGGCGCTCTTTCAAAACGAAAAAGCAGAAAACTGATCGGTTGTTTTAAGAAATCCCATAACTTCCCCATAACCTATCGTCCACAATGTAAGCTGCAAGTTGGAATCTGAACGAACCCAGAGGCGGTTAGGAAGAACATCGATCTCTCGTAGAGTCAAATAAGTCGAAGGTGCTTATAAAGCTTCTCAGTAGAAGGAAAGGATGCAGAAACGACTGTATCATGTCATTGCAATCTCTACCTTTAACTCAACGGATGAACCTGCAGTCATAAATAAACTTTTCAACAAGTATTTTCATTCGTGTTTCAATTGTCACACAAATGACCAACATACCATACCTTCAAAATGGATTACTGACGGCACGCTTTGGACAGTAGACTTTCCTATAACAGAAAAAAGAAAATCGCTTAGCGCCATGAATCTGTGCTATAATGGTGGTCCTGATGGCACTTCATCAGCTTTACTGAACTATTGAGGTCCGGATATCCCTTTTATTTTGCAGAACATATTTACCTTGTCACTAAAGGCCAGCACTGTTCCGCACCACTGGAAACACGTTGCTGTTGTACCAAGATATAAAAAAGGCTCAAACATGATGTTGCAAAATGCCGTCCGATTAGCTATACTTCCATACCTCTTAAAGCTACGGTAAAGCTGCAACTTCTAAGTCTCGAATATCAAGGAACCTAGTGAGCCAACCACAACATGGCTTTATTAATCAGTGCTAGTGTCAGCCTTGCCAACTTGACTTGTTAAACCGCATCACCATCTCAGTCAAAGGTGGTAAACCTTATATTATCATAGTCCTTGACATGCAAGGGCCGTTAGCCAGGTGCCGCATGGCAGGCTTTTGACAACCCTAGCGGGATTTGCCATTGCTAAACCTGTACTTCCTTAGTTCTCATCATTACTTACCGATAGAACTCAAGCAGTCAAGATTAGAAACCACACATCAGGTCACACCCCTGTTCAAAATGGCGATATTAAAGGCAGTGTTCATGGACCACTTCTCTTCCTGATGGATATAAATGAGCTTATTGACATAATGGCCTAGGTAGGCCTTACATGTTTGCGGATGATTTAAAAATGGTGTGCAAAGTTGATCCCGGGAAACCAGCGTCAATGTTTCGAAAAATACAAACTTGAAATATGGTGTTACATTTCAAAAATGAATATCTCTGTCGAAAAGAGTAATGCCCCCCCATAAAAATATGACATGCATGTGTAACCCCTAACCATGTTCCGCTAACCCCTAACATATGGTAAACAAGTAAGAGAGTAGCCTTCACTATTAAAATAGCCTTAACTTCTGCGACCATGTGAAAAAACCGCCGCTAAGGCTAAGTAAAAATGCACTTTTCTAAAAATACTCACATCAGCAAACGCTAAGCTTACACTGGACAAGACCAAGACACGCCCAATGAAAGAGTACCGCAGTATGGCATTCGGCAAAGCGAGTCAGTGACAAATCGACACTATACCATTTCACACGCATGTCAGCGCATTGTGCCAAGCTTTTTGCGTGGCACATTTTCGAAATCGCGTGCAGTGCCTTCAAGTTGGTGAGGCCAATGACGATGTTTTGACGTTGTTGACATTCTCATTGGTCATGGGACGTTAGCCAATGGGACACCGGTTGAAAGCCCCGAGCATAAGCGACAGACAGTTCAATGAATGTGGTCTAGCACCAACTCCTGTTCTATTTGGATGCCTATCTGAAGGAAACCTCGATGCTTGGTCTGCAAAATTTAGCCGCTCAATGGACAACGTGTGATGCCTGTCTAAGTAGGAGACCTAAGCTAACACATGATCCGAAGCTTAAAGCCGTAACCAGTGCGGACAGACATACTAACCAGCAAATGAAACGGTCTATACTTAGTGACCGCTAGCAGCTACATGGTGGTAGCTTATTCAGCGGCCTAACCATGGTGGCGTAGAAAGGCAATCTTCCAACTGGTATTCCGCAGTTCAGCAATGGCTGCTAGGCGGTTATACAATTTTGTGCGATTGTTATTGCGACGATCATGGGGGATATCGTTCCCACTGAAGTTGGTAGAACAACCTAAACCTGAACAACAAAAGTTCAATTTTTGCTTACTTCTATCACAGTTGACGACCGAAAACAAACTAAGAGTGTTCCAAGTGTGGCGTTGACCCGACGTTAGTGAGTGTTCGTTTGTCTCCACACCCATGGGCGACTTTGTTAATCAGTTATCGCTCCAGTGTCTCCATGTATGGCGTTATATAAAGGTCATAGGAGCTTACGTATTCATAGCATAAGTAGGCTTCACTTCTATATGGTAGCCCATACGTGTTGAGATGCCTTGACAAGTGGCTCTCCGAATGGCACCATTAGAAGCACAGTCAATGCAGTTGGAACCTCCCTATTACGGTCATGGACTGGAACGCTATCCTCATGAAATCCGCATTACTCAACAAAGAAACACCTAAAGGGGCTACAATGACTACGGTATTTATACATGCCACACAGTCCTGCCTGAAAAATGCAAGGCAGATAATCAGTGAAGACGCACGCATTTTACTCTGCTAATTCAGGTGATTACTTGGAACAGACCAACACGGTTGTCTCACGCAAGGGTTTTCCTACAATGTGTTTGCAATCATTTACAAATGTAACTGCGCCTACGACTCCTAATTTGGACCACTATTTGAGCCAGTCTTAGAAGCACATGTGTGCACGCCGTGAAACAGGTTGTTATCGACTTCGCAACTACTCGGAAACATTTGGTCATTGGAAAGTAGGTAATTCCGGAGGAATTGTTGTAGCAGGAAAATTGCTCCGAACCCTATGCTTATACTGCGTATGTAATGCTTGTAGACATATCATATCAAGACGGTAGATTCACTTAGTATTTCAAGCTTATCAATCACTTGGAAGTGAAGTGTAAATATCCTGTTGAAACGCAGGATTGACATGCATCTCATGTCATTAAGGACCATGGGATCTGTAACGGTAACTGATTACCGAAGTGGCCCACAGGTGTGGAAACAAACTAACACTCACTAATGTCGTGTCACTGCCACACTCGGAACCCTCCTATTTGAAACAATGGCTACAGATCCACTGATGGTCTTACCTACCCAGCAAACTTGACCTTAGTATACAATGCGCCGACTACATCAGCAGTACGTAGCTACGCCATTCACATGGGTGTATGGCCAACGGAAACAACACATCATGAGAACGTTTTGGCTGTAAAGGCTTTAAAATTTCTATTTGCGAACAAGTCCTAGATGTACCTCTTTCATACGAATTACTGCAATGTTTCTGATTACCTCACACTACCTTAACAATCACACGCATATCCTAAGCGCAATCGCACAACTATCGGTTCTCCAGATTGCTTGCAGTGGCACGATAACACTTTACATACCGCATAATGTGTGGCCAGATAGGCAAGCGAGCAAGGAAGGCAGCCGTGCAGTCAAACCGTAAGCCTACAAAGCTTCTCTTCCAACAGCCTGTAAGGGTTGCAGCCTCAACCCAATCAACCCATCCTCTTCTCATCAGATCTCCATTAGATGTCAGCTTGCTCTTTTATGCCTTCAAAACTTCTCTTCCAACGGCTTGCAAGGGTTGCAGACGCAACACAACCAACAAATCCGCTTCTTACTACGTTCCTGGTAATGCTGCGAATATGGCGTAAGGAGTCTTCACTAGCACGCGAGTGAGATGACATCTAACTGAGTGGTGATCAAAAGCGCCTTGGTTGATCTTGTTGTGGCTTCAACCCTTACAGGCTGTTGCAAGAGAAGCTTTGTAGGGTTACGGTTTGACTGCAAAGTTGCCTTCCTTGCTCGATTGCCTATCTGGCCACACGTGATACGGTATGCATGGTGTAATCGTGTCACTGCAAGCAATCTGGGGAACCGATAGTTGTGCGATTGCCCTTAGGATATGCATGTGATTTTTAAGGCAGTGTGAGGTAATCAGAAACATTGCAGTAATTCGCATGAAGAAGATACATCTAGGACTCAAATAGTGGTCCAAATCAGGATTGGTAGGCGCGGTTACATTTGTAAATAATTGCAAACACATTGTAGGAAAACCCTTGCGTGAGATAACCATGCTAGTCTGTTCTAAGTAATCACCTGAATTAGCAGAGTAAAATGCACGCAACGACAATAATTATCTGTCTTGCGTTTTACAGGCGGGACCATGTGGCATGTATAGATACCATAGTCATTGTAGCCCCTTTAGGTGTTTCTTTGTTGAGTAATGCGGATTTCATGAGGATAGCATTCCAGTCCATGACCGTAATAGGGAGGTTCCAACTGCATTGACTGTGCTTCTAATGGTGCCATTCAGAGAGCCACTTGTCAAAGCGTCTTAACACGTATGGGCTTCCATGTAGAAGTGAAGCCTAATTGTGCTATGAATACATAAGTTCCTATGACCTTTATATAACGCCATACATGGAGACACTGGAGCGATAACTGATTAACAAAGTCGCCCATGGGTGTGGAGACAAACGAACACTCACTAACGTCGGGTCAACGCCACACTTGGAACACTCTTAGTTTGTATTCGGTCGTCAGCTGTGAAAGAAGTAAGCAAAAATTGAACTTTTGTTGTTCAGGTTTAGGTTGTT
>OX104070.1:35161467-35182772 GCA_944474145.2 Dicrocoelium dendriticum
TTATGGGCGCAAGCTTAATATTCATGAAACAGCTGTGCTTGTACAACATTGTTAACGAGCATCTCAGCAGACTCCTAACTTTGACTACGCAAGTTTGCGAAGGCTTTGCATCATATTTCTGTTACCACTGCCTCCTGGTTCCTTGGAAGTACCACTGCTGATATTGAATAGGAAACATATCGCTCCTCCAAAACATGGGCCAAGCACTGGAGGAGAAATATTTTGTTACTGCCCTAGCGCTCTACATTAGATTATACGCACCGGAAAATTTCGCCAATGACTTATTCCAGCGTCGTATTCATTTAAGGAACGACGCAAACATCGTAGCCTTTTTTTCTCTCAATATTCGACTCCGAGATAGAACACTTTTTTGTTTTCGCTTAAGAATAGTGACATAACATAGGTAGGCTCATACACAATATAGGTATATCCACATCCATCTATGAATGATCAAAGAACAGTATAAATAAATTTACCGCAAAATTTCCTTTGTACAACTTTGTTAAATGCTTGCTAGATTCGGCGTATAAAACTCTTCGAACTTATCAGTGTTCTCAAAACGGAGCGCTCATAATCGGCAGCATGTCTCTGGGGAGACCAGAAAATCTTTCATTGTGTATTAACGGTTACCTTTAACTATATTTTCTATTCTAAAATATCCAACCAGTCTTGCGGAAGTTACTTATACAATCTGTAGGAAAAGTAGGATACATATATCAGGAATTATTGAAAAACACAGCTTCATACTGTTTGGACAGCGCATGTTGGAAGCTTCGGCAGCAGCATCAGAAGAGTTTTAGTATACAAGTCAATCTGTTATTAAGTTTTTTCATCGTTTACCCATAACTATATTCGACAATAAGTAGTTGTGCGGTTTGCAGCATGGTATGCACACAAAGTCAAATATTAAACCTGAAATCTGAGGGGACATCCTGGGCTACCACAACCATTGCACTACTATTGAATTTGAGGACAAATTTCCTTGTCTATATTAGGTAGCCAAGAGCACACAATGTGAAAACATGCTACTGTACAAGCATATCAACTTCATGCATAAAATAATGTATTACATTCCAAAGGTTTTATTAGAGAAGACAAAGCCAATTCCCGGAAGATTTAACTGAAATTCTACGGCTACGGTACATCTCATGGTGTACAGCCAATCTTAACGACTCAGCATTGCACCTCTTTAATTCCGTAATTATGATAATGAAGTTGCTTTTATTTCCTGCTCACTGCCACACACAGTCTACAGTGCTATGGAAGCGGGGGTCCTTTTCGCTAACGTAAGCTAATGCTGCGTGCTCAGGACATTTTCAAATAAGCTTGTGGTGGAATATGCAAATGCTCACCGCTGGGGCCGCGAATATTCGTATTGTTCACCATCAACAACACCACAAACCTCCCTTTTTGCGCGGAGAATGTCGAGATATGGCGAGCGATTAATAACAACGAACATAACAATCTCCCCAGGCTTGACCTAGACGGCATTAATGCATGATTAAAAAAGAATCTACTTAAGGTTAAGGTGTACAGGTGCAATGCGGTCCATATACGTCATCAGGAGGCATACATACACGCATTTTTATAATACTTTTTGTGGAAAGCCGATGTGATCTGTTACCACTGGTTTAAAAAATAGTTTGCTGATGAAAACAATATATGAAGGCGCCGAAATCCAGAGGTTAACATACCGGCATTTTGACTTTAGCGTTTGTCGAACTGGAGCATGTTATCCTTCTGCAAATGCCAGGCACATACAACCGGCCCGACGTGAATACGAGATTGATGGTTGGCACCAATGACTGAAGCATAATTACATTGCGCTCTTGAATCCACATAGTAGGTTTTTCTGTAAATGGTAAAGCCACCTATTTTATAGGGATTGATTCTGTCTCCAGCTAAGCCTACTTTATATATCGAAAAACTTAAAACACCGCTGAGATTTGTTGGATGCAAATATACTACCGTCGTCTTTGGATGTATTGCTTTAATCGCGGGGATATTGTTTCTCTTCAAATTTGTTAGCGTGAAGTGATCGTCTTCCAGATCTCGTAAGCTGAGAAATCCTAAATGTTATGAGTATAATTATCGTTCTTTTGGGCCAATAATCTCCAGGCTAATAAAGAACGTTACGTCTCTATTCATAGGGAGTGAGCAAGTCATAACTTGGTCATTACCGGAAAATATATGAGTGTCTTTGTATTCCCAAACCATTTCGATCTATTCAAATTACCGAAACGCTGTACCTGGTTAAATGGCCATCGTTTCGCACTCTGGCGCTTATCTGCCTTGAGTATTTCGTTCTTTACTTTTTTTAAATACCGCTACTGTACGTTTTCTGTCGTACTAGCTATACTGGCCAATCGTAAATTTTCATGGGCTACATAAAAATGATCTCATATTGATGGTGCAGTCGATAAGGGTTATTTATAGCTGCAGTGAATTTCCTGGTGATGCTCTAACTGGGTTATATGTCAGAAAGCATGCATACAGTGTTTCAGTCTTTTCTTAAACGCTCTAAACAATTTTTCCATCAACTACTTGTTGAGCTGACAAAAGCGATATATATTTCTACGACAGGCTCTAAAATCAGAATGCTGTTTTATCGTGATGCAGAGTAACGTTATTCTAGCATACCAGTTATAGCACGCTTACTTGTTAACGTGGAAAATCGTCCGAAAGAGGCAATTGTTTACACAAGTGTGGTACCTAGGCATATTGTATTAGGCAGTTTATCTGTTTCGTGTATCATCATTTCATGGGTTCCTGCATTCGAAATGATTGTGTAAACCTCTTAAAATGTTCCTTCATTGGTGCCAAAAGCTATCTGCGCGTACAAAGAAAATGGGTGTAGCTCATCAGAAGACGCTGCACTTAGTGACGCGCTTCGACTTTAGTCGATCTCTTTAAGTAGAAATCGCAGACCACGAACCCTAAACCAATAGGATGCTAGGGGGAGCTTTATTTTGTTAGCCATCTGCTTATGATGGGGAACGATTTTCACAAATTTCATGGCGGCTTGTACGATCATGTGATCGAATTGAGCAAGGATCACTTAAGTGTAAATCATGACCTATATTGATATTGCTGGTCACAATCCAATCATACCCTGCGCACTTATATATAACCCTCCACTACATCAGAATTTATTTGGCCTGCTATCAGCTCAAACAATTTAGACTAATATCATTATTGATGTATGGCAGTCGATATTGGCACCTGCAAGCGGATATCACAATAAGTCGCCAAATACTGTATGTACAACACCACATTTTCCTCAAGCTTTTGGAACTTTGTCAGAGCAAAAGTCTAATGCGCAATCATCTAAATCTAGCTTTAAGATATGCCCGACTAGAATGTCAACGGTACATTTTCTACATTTGAGTGTGGCAGCCGCGGAATGTCCTCCCTGCATGCTTTCTCTTCCCCCAAATTTAAGGATCATTAAAATGAGGCTTGAAACAAGAAATCCCCTTTATTGTTCTAAATAGAAATATCATAGGACGTAAGCTCTGGCATGACCCAGCCATTTCGTGCCTTCTTCTCAGTCACCTAAAAGATAACTGACAATTTGAAAATAAGCAAGATCGGGTGTGGTCGATTGGTGGTCAGCTGATGGCCAACTATTACTGCGGCACTACCATGGCAGGCTAAATGTTACTGTCAACTGCTTCTGTACGTGTAGAGGCGGCAGCTCGCGATCGAATACACTGGCTACAAGTGGCTTGAGTATATGCAGCCTTTGATTACGCATGAGGGCAGTGAATGAGTTATTTCGGTTGAGCTGGTGGCCAGTGATCATTAGTGTCCTCGTGATTGTCGAAGCTATCCTGCCTCTGAATGCACTCGGTTCCACCGTTTGAGATACAACTTATTGACGTGCTCATCGATGCTGATGCCTAGACTTCGGTCAGTGTGCCCAATATAGCTGTCCCCATAGTTACGGATAAATTTGTATAAACAGTGAGACATGTACCCTTGCGTAGTCGGTGTCTTCAATTAGCACGTAAGCAATGCTCTTGTCGATGTAAACAACCGCAACTCTGCCACACTATATGCCTTTTGCAGAGTCACTTATCCGTTTCGTTGTGACTTTCATGATTTGGTCACCTTTAAACAGCAGTTCAACGAAAACCGACGCAGAAGAGGTGAAGATTTGAGAAGAAATTGATGTTTCCGACGAACTCGACGCACATCAACATGAACTCGTGTGCCTACTGTTGGAGTCTACAGATGTTTCTCGGCCGGCCAACCTAGGAAATTCATTATATATGAACCTGGAAAAGGTGCTGATTGTCGTACGTACTCAGTGGCCAACCATCCACTACATCGCACGACTTCCGTTAAGGACCTTAGTGTACTCTGACGCAGTGAGTTGAAGTCTGTAGATACCCCAAACAAGCTACATGGAAATGGAATGGGCAATATTTGGGTACTCAAACGAAGCTTCTCTGCCATTAAAAGGCCAATACTCGAGTACGGGTCAGGTGCCTACTGTCTTATCACCAGTGGCGCCGTGCAAAATCTGGAACACATCCGGCGTGTGACTACTAGGTCCATCCCATTTTACAGAGTGTGTCTTACAAGGACAGATGCAGGCGAATAGTGCTGTAAACCCTGCCGTATTGTCGTTTTTGAGTGGAGTTTATGATAGCCAACCAGATGTTGCATTTCCGTCATTTTGCCATACAGAGGCCAATATTGCATGTGCACACAGAAAGCAGTACTCTCGACTGCCGGTACAAGTTGATGGTGTCGGATAAGAAATGTGTAGTTCACCGTCTATGCTTAGAGCGACGGATAATGAAGCACCGGAACAATTTATCTGAGGAAATAGTGGAGGCCAAATCGTTGTCGGAAGTCAAGCCATTCCTATAAACCTTTTTAGGGATTAAAGATTTAGGGCGCACATCGCACCGGAATATCATATGACGCCGCTATACTCTATGCTTTGAATGCGCAGGACGGGTTCCGCGCACATATCCGGTCTAACTAAGATGGGGCAACACATAGAGCTTTGATTTATCTCTTTCTTTTCAGTATTCCCTATTCACAGATTACGCCCGGATTAAAAGAACGACTGCGCCAAACACATGTTCCTAATGCACTCTGAATCAGTTGATTGGGACTGGCTTCCTATTTTACTCAGGCATGCTCAGTGGGATGTTTACATTCTCATCCACGACTCGTAAGCCGCAGCTGAAGAAATGTAAAACAAGCTTAATTTCTATGCAACATACTGGCTCCTATCAAACATGGAAAACTTCACTTAGGTCGTGAAAAGAAGGTATCGAGGAAAACATATGCAAAACACAAGAAACCTGAAGAAAGTCTAACGCAAAACAAATGAATATCAATTCATAATACAATGTCATAATCTGGCTCCATCAATCAAGCTGACTTATTACAGCAAACAAACAGCTAATGTGAAAAACATGCCTTCAACTGTCGATCCAAGAATAGTGAACTGAACAATTTTTCAAAGAGCAGAAATACCGAGCAAAATCAAAGCACACTGTCACTCCTAGCATCAGATGGCGACAACCTAAAAGACTCCACTTAAATCAGTGAGGTTTAACCAATACTTTGTCGACTCTTACAACGTGGATACTGAGCCAGTCACAGCCGAATTAACTTACGTGCATCATATTTGAGCTCCACGATATACGAAATTTATCAGATACAAAAGCATAGATGGTCGGGTTTCAGGCAGTATTCCCCCTGTGGTTGTGGCGTTCGGTGCATACGTTATCCACCTACTACTGTTGAGTATGGTCAATCTATGCATGAACATAGGGAACATACCAGCTCAGTGTAAAGAAGCTGTTGTTTTGCCAGCATTAATGTTTGCATATAAATTTTGGTCAGTTAAGGCACACACACACACATATTCTATGAAGAATGATGGAGTGACATGTCAAAGCTATAACTGACCTATCCCTTGTTACATAAAGTAATAAACAACTCTCAAGACAGCTTTGTGGATAATCACTTTTACGCAACTTGCACGGCGAGTGAAAAGTTTTGCACGGTTTATCAGGTCACTTGGATTCTATCAGCATTTAACATAAACTCAGTGCTAGCCCATCGGTGCTATTAAATGTAACGCCTTCTTACCGTCAATTCATTGTTCCCTTTTTGGACCACTGATTCCATCTACATTTTTCCCGCGACGTCAGTAGAGTGTCAGGTCTGCTTAGTTTTGTACATTTTCACCCCATTTGTGTTTATGTCACTTATCTCTACTTTGCCGATCAAGCGAGCTCAACGTGACAATCATGGTCTTAAGTCTGTGAAAACAGCTACCACTACTAAATTGTCAGCACCAAACGTGCAGTCAGTATTGATGAAGAGTTGCAAAACCGTTGTTTCTGATAAGTTGTCTGGTGCGCTTGCTAAAATTAAGTTCCTAGAAAAGGAATTGAATGCCCTATAAATGAACTGGTCGTCATTGGTGGAATTTTGGTAAAGATGATGCTACTAGCTCAGCTGTCGGATATCTGCAAATCCGACAGTCCCATTGAATTGAAAGCCACCGGAAATCTCTCGACTATTGCCAACGAATTAAGTGAGTACAATCACCGGGCCTCCAACCTGGTCCTCTTCAACGTTCCGGACCAGCTGGCTTTTGAGAGACTAAAGATCATACTACTAGACTTGTGTAACATACCATTAGACATTTGCACTTGTATGCGATTAAGAAAGAAGACGTCAAGGCGGACCTCCCCATCGTATTTACCTGTAAAAGCCGAGATTTAACAAATAGATTTTTGGACAGTAGGTTTAACTTCACAGCCCAGGCGAATCTTCGCCAGACCCTAGTTAAACCCGGTAAGTCGTTTCTACAGAGAGCTATTCTATCTTGAAGTGCGGCTCCCACCGTGAAAAAAGGCGCTCTATGCCACGGAGTGCAAGTTCTACTAACGTGACCATAACACCAGGTGTAGACCGAAACTCATCCGCAAAGCAGGTAATTTCTACCACAAGAAAATATAAAGCTGCTTAGCGAACGACAGTGGAGACCGTCAACCACCCCACGAAGTTCATTCCACTTCTTGATTAGTTGCTATTAATGCGACCATAATCTTTGCTAAAACCAGAAAGCCCGACATGCAGGAAGCAGACATTGTATCTGCGATCGAGAGCGCCCATTCATGATGTAGTTACAAAATCCTCTTCCATCCACATATTCGCCACAAGTAAAAAAGCTACATAAAAGACGCAAGACATCCCTGACCCCACGTCCCCAAAACCATGCTCTTCACCTCCACGATGAAAATCGCCTTTGCATCCCGAAAGAGACATCTACGAAGGCACAAGACAAACCCCGATACAAGCAGGCTACGCAGTCACCCCGACGCTCATATTTGCTGGAGACACCAAAAGCACCAACTTGCTCCTGGTACCCTCAGCTCAACGATATCGATCCTCCCTTCATAAGCACTGGCGAGATAAATTGACTACTGGGCGAAACTACACGGCTAACAGAATTAGACAAAGTCCCCTCCGTTATCCATTTGGTTCTGGCCCTTCACAACAACTTAGGGCATCTGCTTAAATCTTACCAACACCCGGACCAATTTTATTGAATGTGGCAGGTTGCGACTCGCCACAACAAATCCAAATTAGGAGTACAGTTGAACGTTAACATTTATTAAGTATTATATCGATTTCGGAAGCTACCACAAAGTATTGATATCCAGTCCCTGGCTGTCTCCTACCAACTCCGCTATGGTAGATGACAAGCTCTACAATGACAATGATCGCATTTGTAGAACAGGTCCATCGTCGTCTCATCATGCAGCTACATACAATCCCTTAGTACCATGCGTCACCTTTACTCCTCCAATGCATCGGCCATGCCTTTATCACCCATCGCATTTACGGATGTATACAACCTTCTTACAATGAAAGCTGCATCAACATCTACGGACTTTGGATGGTGCAAAGAACCAGCGCATGCGGATAAACGTGACGATATTGAACGCCTTACCCCTACTGCAGCTATATCTAACCATGAGCCGGTTAAAGCTCTTCTCATTAACGCTAGATCAGTCAAACCTATGATAAACTTATGAAGCCCGTTTGTCTTGTTATCTGGTCCTCAGGTGGTTCTCGTTACCGAAACATGGCACTCCTCCAGTGCACCTGACACACCTCTTGACACCTCTTTCTGTTATGAACGCGTCGATAGCCGAAGTAGCGGATTCCTTATCTATATCCATGAGTATTTTCATGCCTCATCATTTGAAGTCTTTCTATTGCTAAACAAGAAGACTCAATCTAGCTAGAGAGCAGTGGGGAACAAGTGAATCTCTTAGTTGGCTACATCTTTGACCCACCAAAGACTATCAAGGAACGTGCTACGGAACTTGGCTAATTCTTCCACGAATTTTTCGGACTACAGCCTACTCACAATATAGTAGGAGGGGACTTTAATTTTCCGAACCTTAATTGGGACTCTGACAGCATCACCAAAGTACATGACTATCAGGCACCATTACGGCATGCGACTGGACTCAGCACGTACGTGCAACCCATTAGACAAGATAATGTTCTTGACTTACGTTCGACAATGGGAATCTACCGTGCATCCGCGAGGGTGCTAGAGAATATCCAAGATAGCCACCATAATATAGTGGAGCTCTCGTTTGATATAATCAGAGTGAAGTGTTATACTATTGACCTTTCCAGCGTATTAGCTGGCACAGGTTCACTAAGCTCTTCATATCCATGGATTTGGATAGGTTCATTTTGGCAACTGATATTGATGTAGCCACCAACGAAATGTACCACAATGTCAAATTCTGCCTGCAACTACTAGCACCAAAGCAACGCGGAGGTAGACTACGCGGTCAACCAACTGCAGTGATCTTAAAGACAATGTCCGCCAAACTCCGAAAAGGTAATCCAAATACAAAAGACAAATGAGTTCCGTCTTCTTATGCGCATCAATGAAACCATACTGCAATGGAGAAATAAACAAGCTACGGTGAAGTAAACATGGAGGATAACCACGATCTTAAACATAAATCCGTCAAAATCCCTTACTAATTTACTAAAGCGTAGGGGCTTTCGTAATTTGACATCCATCAGGTCACTTGTGCTACCGGATACAACAGTGGTTACATACCAAGATGAGCTATGTGATATTCTAAACACATAACTTCACAACTTCTTCGCTGATGCTACTATGACACCAACAGCTCACGTATCTAGACTTACAAAAGCTGAACTATCCAACATTACCTTTGATCTGCACATCATCACTAGGGTGATAAAGGCGGTCAAGCTGTCCTACTACCCTGGAGCTGATGACTTACCTCCTGTAGTCCTAAAACTAGGTGTTCCTGACGTTTCCCTCATACTCCGGAAAAATTACACTCTATCAATGAGACGCATCATGTTCCCTGCCACTTGGAAGCATGCTATTGTTTAACAGGGACACAATAGTGGGTGTCTCCAAAACACTGACAACTACCGTCCAATCGACCACACTCCTATCGCTTCCCTATTGATGGACAGGATAATAAAAGAACACTGAACCGCCAACAAGTTTTTAAATTTCAACTGTCGCTCAGCTTAATTACTAAGTCCAGACATTGCTTTCTACCGGATAAATCCTGTCAGACGTGTGGATTCGAGTTTGTAGACCCTGTAACAAAAGAAATTGATTCAGGCCATGCACTTGTCATTGTCTTCCTTGACATGATGTAGGCTTTTGACCGAGTCCCGCAAGCTGGTCTATTGACCAAACTTTAGTCATTCGGTAAATCACATCAGCTACTGTCATGGTTTGCATCCTATTTGACAGGGCGTACAGAGATGATACGGCTGGGTAGAGCAGAATCAATGTATAGGTCCGTCACTGGTGGCGTCTTCCAAGGTAGTTTTTTATAACGTTGTCTACATAAGCATCAAAGCAAAATACTAACAATGGGGATGTGCTGCACGGGAATAATAACCAGAACGTAATTATCACGAGTGGTTTCCTAGCTAATCATGCGCGCCGTCTCAGGGAATATCCTATTTACTTTGCTTTGATAAGAAATAAACTAATTAGGTTTGCACTCAGCATCTGTTTTTATATTCCCATATAGTCGCTGTACCATGACTGCGTATAATGCATTGTGGTTATCTGGGAGCCTATCTAGGTATAGCAAATACGTAATGATAATTTTATTTTATTTCGGTGCGCATACTGATAGAAATTAGCGTCACGATTCCATAAATACTTTTTCATAGATGTCTCTTATTTTTGTTTTCCTGAGAAGGTCATTGCCAGTGCACGGGTGGATGACAACTATAGACATCGGTTGGTATCTAAAGCTATATGTTTGTTATCCATGTATCTAAATTTGCAATCAGATTATTTGATTACATAAAGTGTGTACTTTCAAGGCCAGCCACTTCTCATAGAAACGGATATGTCACCTGTTGTGATGTTGGGGGGTTCAAATTAACTAAATATTGAAATGAGATAGCCTAATCACAGTTTTAGCAAGTACAATCACTAAATCGCTTTTTAACATTCTAACTTAAAGTTGCGAATGAAAGCGACAAAAACAGCCGTCAGTACATTGATACTCTAACTACAAAAACAATAGAGTCACACGTTATGTGGATTTCATAAAGTCCAATTTGTCGGTCAAACACAATTGTTTTCATCGAGTTGCTTTTAAGCTACATCCAATCAACTGGCGTCAAAATCTACCTGCAACATTTGACCAATCGTAAGGTGGCTAGTAGATGATCATGAGCAGACAAATATTCAGGACGGAAACGCATACGAATCAATCAACTTTGGCACAGTTGTCACCTAACTCTACCGGAAGCATTGATGCAGTTATGATGCGTCTTACTTGTCATTGTTCTTATACATTGCGACGTCGGAGTATATTTCCTGCTTTAAGTGTACAACAGTGCAAATGAGATCCTGCACGCCGTCCTCTATTAGTTGAGTAATATGCCGCAAAACCTTGCAACACGACGGAAAAACTGGCAGTCGCGGCGTTCTCAGCCTAGTTGGTCTTGCGGATCCACGTCGAACAAATCTGAAGATGGTTTCGAACCAGTCGCTGCGGAGTAAGTGTCTAGGACTGTAAGATTATCACAACTTTGATTTTCTGGGCGTTTCTCCGCATTCTTTTTGCCTTATGGTTGCAAAGGGGACATGTAAGTGCGACAACAATCTTGGTTAATTTATTTCGATCCGATAATCGATACATTCTTTTGAGGTGAACCAGATTGCACCTACGCCAATTCTCCTTAACGATTCTAAGCATTTATCAAGGCTCTAATAGCCGTGATAAGAAAAACGTTGTATCTACTATCAGAAGATATCCTACTTTGCAAAATAAGGTTAGTACTTGCAGTCAAAAAATTGATATGCTAATGTTCTAGATTATCACTATGTCCAATTGGTAACTCGAGGGAACATCAGTATATTTGTGTACATTTTTTAATTGACTGCATAACACCAACCAACAGAAAATGATGCGAGATATTTTAACACGTCAAATAATACAAATGATGAAAACCGTGCTTATTTGAACTATATGTTATCATTCCTTTAACCGAAATAGAATGTTACCATTTTTATTTAAACCTACAAAAATACGTTCTTCTGTCAGCCCCGTACTTACACAATATGCCTTATGATAAATGGCGAAAAGAATTCATAAATGAAAGATAGCATAAAATAAGCATACGTATGATTTCCTATTGCTATTTTTTAACTACACTCGATTGAATCGGTGTGTTACATATTACACAAGGCAAAAATGTCCCGTTTTAATTAGAAGGATGTAGTAAAAATGCGAACATATCGGTGTATATTAAATTTCTTTCAAATGACTTGCGTGAACGTTTCCGGCATAGTAGTCCGTTTGTGCCGGCGCCAAATTCCATGGAAATTATTTGTCAAGCAGAATTAACAAACGTAGGTCTCCATGGGTATGCATGTAAAGCAAATAGCTAGATATCCGAAACATTTTACACGTTCGTCTAATAGTTTATTAAAGCCCAAGTTTTGCAAAATCTAACCAACTCCTTGCGGATCAGCCTAAGAAGGTACTGTTACCAATTTAATTTAAGTGCTTCCTACTCAAGTCAGTTATGCGAAACAACTTCTTTCTTGGTATGACAATTAATATAATGAAAGTATTCGGAAATCACTGCCAATGCACGTAGTTCAGGGTGAAGATAAGTGAGTTGTTTCGTTCTTCGAGCAGGACATTCCAGTTGCAGGCGTTTGGTTGCCAAGCTAGGCATCATCATTAGTGCGGCTTTCAAGGTCTGAATTGCAGAATCGCGCGAAACAATGCGAAATTCGACTGACTATTGATTGTTTGCTGCTTTGAATTCAGCCGTCGATTAACTCAGTAGGTCAATCACTTTCTCCCTTCATTGCCATCTGATCTGTAACATCTTATCAATTTAAGCAGTAAAGCTTCGTAGACACTCTGTAGCTCCGGGCGCTGATTGGCTGAATTCTGGCTTGAATACCATGCCTCGATTTATTCGCGCAACCAGCGTCTGGTTGTTCTTCCAAGTATCATGACGTTTAGCAGATCAAATTGGTGGCTTTTAGCATCCATGTGTACTGACATTCATTATTTCTCACTATGTCGTTGCATAGCAAATTATGTCCGTGAAATTTTGCACAGAGTTTCCTTGCTGTCTGGCGTACGTATTAAGTGCTGTGCACTTTACTAGAAATTTTATAAATATACCTGAATTTGTATTTGTTCCTAGTCTGTCCATTACATTGAAAGCTTCCGTTGAATTGTTTCCGTTGCTCTATGTGCAAAATTTACCTCGTGAGTTGTTAAAACCTACGCTGACATCTCAGAAACACTTTACCGCGCAGCCACAAGTTGGTCACTGCATAGAGTAAACTATCATAGGAAATCTGGACTATTTGCAGGTTTGCTAATAGAATGTAACTAATACCACGGTACTGGTTTCTAAAAGAGAGTAATATAATAGTGTAGGTATCAGCTCAAAAAGATGTGACCAATGGTCTGCATCTTTTAATTTCATCCGCTTATAGAAAAGACAATTTACAGCTTTGGAATTTGAATTGCTCTATTTAGTCGGACTTAAGTGTGCGTGCAAGACACACACACAGTGATGTGTGTTGAGCCTTAGTTAAAATCTTAACTCCACAGGTAACTGGTATTCAGGAAGCTGTCAAGATCAGGGTTATCGCACCAAGTAGATCAGTTGTCTTTGTGCACACAACACAGTCAGATTTGACTCTATCAGTAACGCTTCACTCTTAGCGATCCGAAATCTGCATATAAAATGGTCGATTTTCTTACTACGTTGAAGTAATCGAATTCGGCTTAGTCTACTTGATTTGTTTAGATCAAACTATATAACCCATAGCAGCATCCAGAAAATAGGCGAGGAGAGGACACAGTTGTGGTGATAAAGCTCACACCATTCGCGCTTGCTTTGACACTGCGGTCACCGATGATGGCAGCAGACTTGTTTCAACTTCATGTGCGAAATACGGCTGACTTATATACTTACTTATAAGTATGCCTAAGAATAACCTACACTAACGGTTGCAGATTGACAAAGTGAATCACAGAGACTGAGCAGTTTGTGCTCAATATCTCAAGGATATCTATCTAAAAGAATTGAATAAATAATAAATATGTATCTGATACATAACGGCAATCTGCAAAAGGTAGAAGAGTGATAAATCATTCATTGTAATAACAGGTCTTACTGGAAATACGATAATATGAAGCCACGGAGGTGCACGTTAAAGTAAATTCTGTATTTTCCGTGTTCAATATATGTTAGTAGGTGTTGCGGGCCTGTCAAATATCCCCGCAAAATTGCGCCACAAACTCCGGCATAATGGCTGTGGAAAGCGGGGTCCAATTCCTCCCCACAACGTGGCAGTTTACAGCCACTATGCGACGCGGCATAACTGCGCACCTGCTGACAATGCTCTTTCACAAATTACCACCCCGTCGTGGTAGCTATTTTCCCCAAATTAATGACCCAAAGCATTGGCTGTGATTCGCGCTTTGTTGGTCGTAAGAGAGCCTTTCTCTTTGCCATTAGTTGGGAATATGTCGGGTCACCTAATTTTCTATGCGTTGATATCCGGGCAGCGTTCACGTCTAAGCCACCAGTGCCCGTCTAATATAACCCCCCTTCTCGTGTGCGTAGCCTTGTCCGTTACAAGAGCTCAGCGTCTACCCGAATAAGTGCGGCTACGACCGTTCTCAAGCTCGCTCAATTTTCGTCTCACCAACGCGTACCCGGGGCTAAGGTAACGCCATCAGGTCAGCGCAAATCCGTTCGATTGCCCAGCGTTCCAAGCCGTTACCGTAGGCGTGCTCCAACCGCGCCAGTTACAAACGAATCAGGCGTTCTCGCAATCGTAACAGTAGGGTACTTGATTTGAAGTGAACATGCTTTTGGTCTTATCAATGTAAAATTTGTCTACATGTAACACAAGATTAATCTGAGAATCAACAAAAGGGCAACGTCTAGAAATGTATTATTTACTCAGGCCAACCAAAATAGAACTTATAATTAAGAAAATGCAAAATTTAGCGACAAAAGGTTGAATATTGCAAAATGATGCTATATTATATTGTAATATTTCATTATGCTCAATACCAACTTTTTGGATTGTCATGTTGATCTACCCGATGTGTGACAGGATTGCGACGATCGAAGTCAATGTAGACCATGTTTCGCATTAAAGTGAACCTTGTTTAGGGCAACCAATAGGACCGAATTTAAGCAGATGTAACTTGGTTGCTGCCCGTCCGAAAATACAACATTATTCGTGTAACATTTAGGAATCTACACTGTCCCTTCGTTAATTTTACTACCTAATTTGCAAGTGGTATTTTGGAGTCAGCAATCGTAGGTTCTAATCTTCGACGCCTGTGTGGTCTTGATACACAATATTTACACTTTAACTTAACGCCAGTTGTAGAAAGGTTGGTTGTTACCTACTATTTCAATGTGTGTAACGAAAAACAATTTGCGATCATGTTGAGGGTCATTTTGAAGTACAGGTTTTGTGGATGGATTGCGAAGCGCAATCTTAGGGTTGACCGCGATTCCCATTGAAGTGAACCTTGGTATTTAGATCACGAGGACCACAATTGATGCACATATAAATTGGGTTTTGCCCGGCCGAAAAAGCTGCGCTACTAGAACGCGTTTCGATGTTATTGCATCTCATCAAATAGATTAAGCATGCATCGAACCCGGGACCATTGGGATGTTAGTTGTGACCGCTACACCTAAGCCACCGGGTCACGACAGGCAACACTAACTTAGGGGTAGCGATCAAAACCAAAATCCCAGTGGTTCCGGATTCTATTCCGGCTTACTCGATCTGATGAGATGTAATAACATCGAAATACGTCATAGTAGTGCGGTGTTTTCGGGCGGGAAACACCCAATTTATATTTGCATTAGCTACTGTCCTCTTGATCGAAAGACCAAGGTACACTTCAATGGGAATCGTGGTCAACATTGAGGTTGCGCGTCGCAATCCATCCACACAACGTGTATTACAAAATGACCCACAACCTCGTTCATTAAACCGTTGTGCCTAGCGTTGCCTGTCGTGACCCGGTGTCTTAGGGGTAGCGGTCACAACTAACATCCCCATGGTCTTGAGTTTGATGTCTGCTAACTCTATCTGATGAGATGTATTAACATCGAAATGCGTCAAAGTAGTGCAGTGTTTTCGGCCAGGCAAACCCAATTTTAATTTGGAATCAGTTCCGTTGATGCGATGCATAACAATTTCTAATGAATCTCAGCTCCTCGCGTAAGCAGCACTTGCCGAATGGCGACTACCGGATAGATGTACAAAAATGTGGACGTTAACTAAATGGGGGTTATCTGCTGCAAACTCTTTCAATGGCAGATCGATTTGTTTACGATGGCCGTTAGGTATCGCCCTCCTTACAACTAACATCCTCATGCATGGATACTCGATAATCTAATTTGTAATTTATTTAGCCGAGAGAAGCTTCAGTCTGCTTACATTCACTAAAGCATACACTTTCACTTATAGCTATGTTATAAGCATGATACAAACTGGATGAGGTTACTACCTATTTTTACACGCGAGAACAGATCAAACGGAATACATCTAAGCAGCGACTTTTCTCGTTGCCAGATATGCACTTAAGAATCGTTACGTTAATTAAATGTACGTCGAAGTATGATCAGTGTTTAATTCTTAGTTGGGTTGAGTTGAATAGGGGTTTGAAAATCCCTTCAAAATAAACAGTGTGCACTCTGGAATTACAATGTTATACGAAGGCTAGCTAAAAAGATTTATGTGCATGAGGAAAAGAGTTCACTTAACGTTGTGCATCTAAATCATAAGGCCCATTCATCTCTGAAAAAGAACCGTTTAACTGCTTCTGCATATCTGACATATCGGTTAGGTCTTCCTAGATATATCTGCTTATTATTTCCGTACATTGTGAAAAGGAGCTTAGGATCTGCTATTGGTATTCACATGCAGCATTTGCTTTACTGACTTGAGACGGAATCATGCAGGTCTTTGTTTTTGTTTGACGCTGGATGAGGAAACAACCGAAGCATATGCCTTACGTCACCATGGCAACAGAAAAGCTTGTCAGCTTAGGCATCAGAAAAGCGTTATTTGGGCTAGAGATTCCGTGTGTATCAAAGCTAGATTGTCTGAGAAGCACATTTGACAAGTAGTTGCAATTTACTTCATCTCACTTCATCTAACTGACACTTTGAACTAGGGGACTAAACAGAATGCAGTGTTATAAGTTCTTCATGATAAGCGTAAACGCAATCTAGGCCTTTTCAGATTCAGTGTGATTAATTGACTGCTATATTGCAACTAGCGAATTGCAATGGATATTTATGTTGGCATATGCAAATGTAAAAACCCTGAATCGTTTAGAGGTATGTTAAACTAATTAGTGATCACACTGGTTTCTGCCTCATAAATGTTACGTTGTGTATTCTTCTTTGAGGTACCTAAGTAAATTTTGGCATATATCTTTAACTTCCTGTGACGAATACGCATCGCTTCTTTATAAGTGTACCACCACCTCACCCAAGCTTCATAGTTTCTAGTTAAGTTGACCAGTAAAATATTACCAATATCTTCGCTCTATACTACGGGATGATAACCAATGGTTCCTTTTGACAATAGCTTGTCGAATATGGCTATGATATGTTTGAAAATGTCACACCAACGGTATTAATATACGCACATGTTTATCCGAGTTCAGTATATGAAAAGAAATTCCATTGTTTTGTGCACATTACTTCAATAGTGTTCAATTTAACTTATTTCGCCGCATCATCTTTGTCGAAAGAAAATGTCATCTTGTGGAGAGTTCAAGCTTTGTTTACTATAAAGCAGCATATCACTTGTGAATTACGTTTCATTTGAACGATTCAGGTAGATGTGGTCTAAGCTAAAAATTAAAAAAGTAGATGTAGTATTTTATAACGAATATTTTACCAAAATGCTGTGTAGGATAAGCGGACGTGTTGGTTGAATGTTTAAATGTATTTAGGCCCCATAATAAGGTTATTTTTACTGTCGTCTCTATGTGGCATTCAATTGATGTACGGTGTGTAATTTAGCCCTCCTTATCCTGTACTCGCATTTACATGGAAAGCATGTACTCAATAGCTTACAGTTTTCTGCGTTCAAATTGCGCTGTTTCTTAGTGTTCCACTCAAGTACTCTGTTTGCCATGTGGTGCCCTGTGGTATGCTATCATGCTTGGTGATCACCCGCAAGGAGTATAACGTTTGAGTAGATGGCATACACAAATAATTTGAAAATGGTAACTGCAAATTTAGTACGTTGTAACGGGATTTATTTCTGTTGGTTACGGCACTATTAACCTTCCTTCGTCGTGCACGGAAGAAGCTATGTTTATCGCAGCTATTTCGCAGCTCTGAAGTTTGTGAGTAAGATTGTGGTACTTCAAACCTTTAAATGGCTTGGAGAAGTTCAAATAACCTGCATCGTACTAAAAAATACTGTTGACCTCTTCTGTTCAACAAAAGCGAACACTTAACATGCTTACGCTACAGGACGGGTTCCAAAATATCTGTACTATATTGGCGCCAAGTGACTTTTGTTCGACTTGGTCATAGTAGACTCTATAACTTTAGAAAGTATCGGAAGGTGTGTTATCTGGAAAATTATGAATGCAGCAGCCCGGCACTTACCTTAGGTATGAAAATGACGATATTGCGCTTCTATTTCTTTGGAATCCGCATATCGGAAAATTGTTGAAAAAACTGGGATCTTTTCAGTCAAAGTCGTAGCAGTTAACTTCTTCGTATTTAGTAGGAGATCATCAGCCTCAAAAAAGCTACGTATGGGAAAATACCTTATTTTTCAAAGGTCAGTGTTCTCACACGAGTTAGTACCATTGCATGGTAATGGTATGGATGAACTGAGCACTACAATGAATGAAAATTTGTGTTGGAATTAATTAAGGAGATACTGACGGTTGGTAGTCGACGCTAACTTACAGTTTGTATTTATCCACCTGAAGCGTGTAGTGTAGATATACCGTGCAGTCTGAATGGAAATTCCTGACTATGTCTAGTTGATGCTTTGTTATCTCCTAAAACTTCAGGTTGACGCAAATATTATAAATAAATAAATTTTACCTTGATGCGACACGTCTGAGACGCCTTGTTTAGGTAACTAAAGCATATTAAAGTTAAACGACCAAGAATGTTCGAAAAATGTATAAACAGTGATGAAAACCTTTGTTCAACTTTGACAGGGTATCGAAAATGCCATTTGTTTCAGTGTTTTACCTTACGTGGCACAGGATGTCTATGTCTTGTTCCGTAGGTCTCTTGAGAATATATATATATATATATATATATAAACATTAGGTGTTGATTTTCTTTTAGCACATGTGTTGACTGCTTTTTCATAGCTATTTTGTAGTATGGGATTCAGGTATTGGCTTTCACTTGAAACGAGCAAAACAAGTACCTATAATAGATAAAGCTAAGCATAAAGCGTAATAAAAGTAGTAGGAAGATCGACAATTAAGACGGAGAACGTGGAGGTGTATTTGTTTGACTTCCTCCCACATAACACCTGTTGGTGATAACACAGTAGTTGGGATAGTTAACATCGAGGGAGAATGATTATGACGGTGTTGTGTTATATGTTCATCCTAGTTTTCAGTGCACAGTGCATCGTTGAGCGTTCGACATATGAGACTTCTCATGACCACACGCCTTTGAGTCATACTTCTTATGAAGTGTCTTATTCTCAGCGAAAGTTGGTACCTGTTTTTGTTACTGATATTATTAAATTGTTGCATTGCTCGACAAACTCGAACCCGGTTGAGTTGGACAAAGTTCCCCTAGGGATGTACTACCAGTCGCGTTATTACGGGATGTCAGATGGTCGTAGTTCACAGTTAATCGCATATTTTCAACCGTCCCATGGGAATAGACTGCACATCAGACGCAATTGATCAGCAACTAGTTTTGCTCTTTTTTAATAAGAATTTTTGGTGAAAACGAATTCCAGAAAAGCTGGCGTATTCCTCGTTATAAATTGCGCATGATTCATTTGCTAACCATTACTCTATTTAAATACACTTTAAAGCTTCCTCAATAAACAGGCTTTTTCCAGAACTTTGCTTGAGCTTGATGAATAGCAGAGGCCAAGCACTTGTCAGTTTGTGAAATGGACTACAGAAGGCCGTGCAGGGCGCTAAATTAATATGTTTTAGCACGCCTGGATTAAGACTGCACCAAAGTGCTGGAGTTCATTGGTTGATCAATTGCTTCTGTCAAATTTCAACAATTTTTCAGTAACAAAATGAAATATGTAATGGCTTAACATGGACAAACCTGGCAAAACAGAAAAGCCACCGCCGTGTTGTGTTATCTATCTTCTTGCAAAATGCTTTAGAGTAGTTGGAGTATGTTCTTCGCTCCTTAAAATGTTTGCAAAATTCGCATTTACCACTGGTCCTAATGGAGTTTAAGATTGACACTTTTTCCGTGTTCGTGTGTAGATTCCAGTGTGGGAATGCCGTTTTATTTTTTCAAAGCTGCAGTAGTTAATGGGTGTGAATTACTGAGTCTTATGTAAAGGTACTCACTTATGTAATCGTACTTGGTAAACCCCTAATTGCAAAATAAATAGTAGGTATTTTACGCAAAACCATTTCAATTAGAATTGAACAATTGTCCAGCAAAATATTAAGAACTGTGGTCTTATTTAACGGCTGTCCATCATTAGTTCTGTTTTAGTTTTGCACAGGTTTACACATGAAATGTAATTGTGAAAAGCAATGCTTGCCCATAATTTACTTGCAGTCATAATGAGGACAAAACACCATAAGCATTTCTAAATTTAGGGTTGATAGATTTCAAACTGCTTTATGAAGCGATTATGCTTAATCAGGTGTGGCCAAATAGTTCTGCCCTTAATGATTTGATCCGGTTGGAGTAAATGCAAGATTCTTTGAAAAATTGCTCCTTCAAATACGAGCAAGGTGCAACCGTACGACTGTTGTATTTCACCAAAAATTATATGTTTATCAAATCTGAAGAGAGTTCCTCTCTCTACAGTAAAATAACGAATAAATACTTAATATGTGTAGAATATTATCGGTCATCTCCTCACTGTTTCGGCTGCTTCTATAAAACGTTTCCTATGTACTACTTTCATTTCAGGACAGTAATTGTTTTCTACGTTTTTAAGGTTTATAGTTTCTTTGTAGTGCTATTTCAGCTGAGTTATCACTTTTGTAATTCAGAGCAGAAGAAATTCGAATTCTTGTGTGTGGATGGCTGTTTGGGTGTCAATTGCGTGTATGATTCAACGCAATCCTCAGTTTTGTTGGTTTGGAGATTATACTTCGGTACCTCAATATTAAGTGTGTTGAAATCACACACTTTCGGGTGCATAAATCGCACTTTGACTTGTGTTGGTCTCGACTGCATAAGTCATGAACCATAGGTGCACATCTCTTCAGGGACGTCAAGTATACAGTTAAATGATTTACTTCTTGGAGACATTTAGGCTACCGCTTAATGCAACACTGCATTGTTGTAAGAAGGCGTTTGCTCGAATGCCGTTACACTGGTTCCATTTGAGTTTGCTCCCTCAGGGAAACATGCCAGTCACAACGCTTTTATTCTAAACCTATCGGTGGACACTCGCGTGCCGTTCGTAAACCTAGGGTAAAATTTTCTTCGTGCCGTCCTTTAATGTCTTATCAGTTCATGTCAAAACTTTCACAGTG